>JAJGOT010000262.1:912500-1192484 GCA_022457155.1 Cladopsammia gracilis
GCTTGTGTAAACTCAAAACTCGATTTAACACTTTGGACATCTTTCAACAAGTTGTCAATTCTAGTGTTGATAGAATCCATGTAGGCACTAAGAAACACTTTTAAAGTTGACTCTTGCTGCTTAAGCAACTCTTTCACTAGTTTAAGGGGCATTTGTACATCGTCTTCCTCAAGACTACTACGTTTTGATTCAGAGGACGTCTTTGAACGTGTTGTTAATGATTCCAACCTTTCACCTTAGTTAAGTTTCACCTTAGTTAAGTTTCACCTTAGTTAAGCTTGTTCAAAGTGCGACGCTGTTAGGCTTGGGCTATCTATATATGTTACACCCCATCAAGCAAGACGACTAAAGCCATATTCGAAGACTATGCAGGCGAAGTGTCTCACGGGGAGTACAGAAAGCTTATTGCATGGGTCAAGAGGCGCAAGTTTTCTCACCTAGTTTTCTCTCTGATGTATCCCTATGGGATTGAATTGAAATTTAAAAATACACATATATACACACAATGGCAGCAAACTCTGGAGACGAGGCCGCAATGAATGAAGTCCTGTAAATGCTAGAGGCAGCTCCTGATAGCACCAGGCCATCAGCGCTTCCTGAAGTCTTCACAGGTGGCAATAACATTCCGGCTCAACGCGAGAAGCTGGCAGTTCTGGTCTCGACTGGCAAATCAAAAGAAACCATCGGTGTCCAGCTCACACACGAGCATGTGAAACGCCTGACGGATAAAGAGGTTGAAAAATTCTACAAAAGATATGAAGCCTACATCGGCAACAAGACGACCGAGTCTCTGATTGACAGCATTGTAATGCTTGTAACCAAAGTCGCTGGCATGGTTGTTTCGATTGACAACATCGATAAATTACAGAAAGAACTCAAAACTGACTACATAATCCAACATGAACTGTCAACCCTTGCTGGAGACCTTGCTCTGCGATGTGGGCGATTCTTGGCCTTGGCCAATGCTGTTTTGATCACTACAAACACATCGACTTTAAAAAGGAGCCAGAAGAGTTGCCTCCTACGCCTCCTCCACCTGTACACCCAAGCAGAGACAGTGAAGGTTATTCACTAGAAGGGTTTGACGAAGTTGGTTGAGAACCTGAAAGAAACCTGGCAGGAACCTGAAAGAAACCTGACAGAAATCTTGTAGGTCTTTAAAAAATATTATATACACGATTGCCACACAACTTGAGACGATCCCTGAAGAATCAACTCCAACCCCAACCCCTGCACGCACCACCGCCGAGCATCCGAAAACAAAGCCAGCAACAGATAGAAACCCCGGCCGTGTTGCTTCTGGCAAAAGACGAGCAGAGCGCAACCGTCTGGCAAGAGAGGGAAAAAACAGGCTGCGACAGCAACAAACGGGCCCGCCCAAAGCCAGGCTACAAACACAACCACTGACAGTGGTAGCGCGGAGGGTAGCAACAATTCTGGCTTCTACATTCTAACAGCTGCCGGTGTGATTATATCCGCATTTGGTGTGTATTACCAACGAGAAGCCATTATGAAGAAACTTGGGCGCAACCAGACCCCAGCCCCTGCGCCGGCAGCAGAGGTGAATGAGGTTCAAACTCCTCCACCAACACAGAGACCACCGAGACGAAGAATTCGTGAGATGGAGTAAAAACGCATATATATACCTCACAATGTTAAACATCACACAAGGTTTCGTAAACGGGGCTGCAATCGGCGGTATTTTTTTTGTTTTGGTTAATATCAACAGAACTGCACTTAAAACAGTTTGGCAATTTTTTTAATTTATTTTTTTAAAATTTTTTTTTGGAGTAAACATTTTATTTCACAATACAAAGCTTACGCTACTTACAAATCAATACATATACTTCTTACAGTACGGTAGTTACTCTACTTACAAATCAATACATATACTTCTTACAGTGCGGTACTTTCGCTACTTACAAAACAATACATATACTTCTTACAGTCGGGTACTTACACTACTTACAATACGATACTTACGCTTATTTCAAAAACAATACTTACAATACTTACAGAACGATACTCACACCAAACAATATTTTTTAACATACTTAAACCCTTATAGCTTGTATACCAAATGAAGGAAAGTTTTAGCTATTGTTCCAAAAGAGGGAGAAGGGGCTCCCATTTTTTGTTGCGGAGAAAAAGGTTTTTGTTCCTTCTCGCAATAAAACGTTCGATTTGATACGTTCTCTTACATTTTTCTAAAAACAGACTAATGGAGAGGGGGATTTATTAAGCTTAGAACGGTAGATAAAGTATTTACCCTCGAGAATGATGTAGTTAATAAGAACATTGTTGTTAATCGCACGGACAATTCCAAAGAAAATATCCTTTATGTCGAAAGGAGCGGAAATAAGCTTTTGCGATTTTAGGATGTTATTTACTTCATTCCAAAAAAGAGACACAATTTCACACCGGAAGAAGAAATGTTCTATCGTCTCTAACTCTTCCTTGCAGAAGTAGCATAGCGGTGAATCAACTATTCTAAATTTGAAAAGCATTTTGTTTGTATAACAAATTCTATTAAGTATCTTATATTGAAATTCTCTTAATTTAGTGTCTAGCGTTATTTGGAAGGGCAGCAAATAAATTTTTTCCCAGTCTGGCTGATAGTTTGCTGTATTGTAGATTTCATTGTATTTTATCATAGTTGTCGGCGTTGTCGATATTTTAGAAATGAGATGATCATAGACTGATCTAGCTTGGACCTTTTCTATATCTACTTTCTTCCCTTCAAGAAATAATGAGAATCTAGTGAGATCAACGAATTCTTCATTTGAAGGGCCAGGAGTCTTATTCGGTTTTAACACTCTGCGCCATTCTTTCGGAAGGGCATTAGCTAGACTAAAAAGCAGAAAATGGTCGATAGGTGAAAGAATTGAGCGAAGTGGTTTCCTGATTTCTCTTAGAGAACCATTCGAGTAAACGAGGTTGCGAATCGTTATGAATCCGGACTTGATCAGCTTTTGGTTATAAACTGAACGAGATTCGATACAAATATATTTGTTGTTCCACAAAACTTGATTAGATATCTCGGTATACGAGAAAGGAATGTTATGATTCAAGGACGACCATGTCAAAATACATTCTCTGTAGAAGTCTGGAAGGATTAAAAATAATTTTGAATAATCAAAATTACATTGAAACAAGAATTTTCCTCTCCTCCCAACTTCTTTAAATAAGATTCCAAAATAAACTTCCAGCTAGCTATGGTAGGAGCAAGATACTTCTTAATACAAATTATTCTTTGGGCGGCAATCAGCAATTAGCAACACAACTATCCACAGCGCATGACGAGGAGTCGACCGAAATATAAAATCTCATATATACATCATGTCTGACAACAAGCTCGTGAAATCTCTTCTCGATGCTGCAACAATCACTGGCGTTGTCGCCGGCATTGGATGGATTGGACGAAAGACGATCAAAGAAAACCTCACAGCCGACCCCAGCGCGAATCTCATGAACTATGTGAAGTTTACTGCAGCCATGGTTGGGAGCATTGCGCTCAAGAAATACCTCGAGGACCAGAAAATCCTCCCAACCCCGATGTAAAAATATATACATATACACACGACAATGGCCTCAATCGTTCTTATGATTGGTGGAGTAATTCTCAATGGTGCTGTCTTCACTGGAGGCAACTACTTGGCAAAATATTTATCAGGCGACAGCGGGCAAGCCGCTCTGGATGAGAAGACCAGGCACGACAAAGCGTTGGAGGCCTATCAAGCGGCCTACGATAAATATCAGAAAGAACGCACAAAGCTCCTCGACTGGATTGCAACCAATGATCGGATCAAAGATCAAGCGAAACACAACTTCCAAGACACCGACCAAGCTCTGGTGCTCTATAACCAAACACATCGGGATCAGCAAATAACACTTCCCAAAGAGCCCGAGTTCTCTGACTTCTATAAACCCAGCCCACAGCAGAAGCAAGGCGAACTCTTGTTTATCGGCGCTGGCGCGCTTGTCCTTGGTTATGCAGCTTTTCGCTTTCTTTAAAAATCATATATATGGATGCGAAACTCTCAAAGATCTATTACAGCCCCAAAGGCTACTGGAATGGCCTTGCCGCTGTGAAAAAGCTAGCCGCAGCTTCTCGCGTCTCTGAGGAAGTGACGAAAAAGTGGCTCGTCAAACAAGCCCTTTGGCAGATTTACCTCCCAGCGCCACGCCACATCCCTCGGCCAAAGTTTGATGTCTTCACGCCCAATGCGGTGCATCAAGCAGATCTACTCTTTTTGCCTCACGACAAACCGCCTCACGGGAGAAAGGTTTACAAATATTGTTTGACAGTTGTTGACGTGGCTAGCAGATATAACGCTGCAGAGCCCTTGACTTCGAAGGAGTCTGATGAAGTGGCCAAGGCATTTGCGCGGATTTACAGACGTGGGCCTTTAAAATGGCCACAACTGTTGCAGGTTGACCCTGGGCGTGAGTTTATGGGCTCAGTAACTAAAGTTATGGAGAACAACAAAACAGCCATTCACCGTGGACGCGTTGATATACACAGAGATCAAGCGATTGTTGAAAGATTCAACCGAACCCTGGCTGAACGGCTGTTTGGTCACCAATATGCTGTTGAAATGAATCTCTCCTCTGGCCGTTCGACGGAATGGGTTAAAAGGCTGCCAGACGTTGTCTCTGCACTGAATAATGAAGTAACCAGATTAACTGACAAGAAGCCTGCGCAAGCAGTGAAGGAGAGGGCCGTTTCTGCCAAACCCTCTACCCCCTATTTGAGACCAGTAGGGTGAATGAGAAAAAGCTACCTCCCCGAGTGAGTGTGAGATATTTGTATCAGCCTGGTGAGCTTGAGGGTGGCGGTAGGCGGGCGACCGACCCAATCTGGTCATTGAAGGTCCACAACACTGAAAGGGTTGTTACCAAACCAAACGAGCCGGTTGTGTATTATATTTACGATGGTCCCAAGCGGGGCTTCGTCCGTGAGGAGCTGATGGTTGTGCCGCCAGACACTCAGTTGCCGCCGATGTCTTTGTGACCATATGCCAGTGTGTGGACATCATCCTCCTTAATCCAGCGCTTTGAGTCCATGGGCGAGAGTGTTGCCTTGTTTAGATGCACTCCGTAGATCTGATGATTCACGCTCCTGAGCATGTCCATCCCATGTTTGAAGGCCTCCTTTCTGAAGAGGGCATCTTTCTAGTTCTGGTGTGTGATCTCCTTCTTCGTCACAACCTTGGTGGTGCCCTTCGCGTTTTTGATGTTTTTCTGGCTGCCGAGCAGGATTGAGTTCATCTTTGAGCGTAGGCAGATCACTTCGGAGATGGGGGCGCCCGCGTACTCGTCCTTCATCTTGCCGATGACCTTCTTTGTTTAGCTGGCTGTGAAGAAAGTGGTCTTTCGGGTAGTCGCTTATGTCGTAGAGTTCATCGAGGCGATTCTCCATGTCCTTGTAGACATCCTCTGTCTTGATCTCTAGAAGCAGGCTGTCTGTGTCTGTGTATAGTAGATCACATCGCGAGCCGTACTTAAACTTGAGGTGCTTATAGTAGAAGTCGTACATCAGAGTCTTGGAGAGATCCAGTATCCACATGCCGGTGTAGACTGGGCGTTTGAGTAAGATTTTCTCCTTGTGCATCTGAATCCCTGCAAGGTTCTTACCAAAGACTGTTGCTCTGGCAAACAGGGGGCTTGAGATAAGCTTTCTCAACTTGTCTGTCTCATTCGCGCGAACAAGCCTCATATCAATGCGTTTTCTGAGGTTCTCCATGGTCTTGCCAAAGACAGAGTTGTTCATCAGCTTGAAAAAGTTCTTCTCGAAGTCAGAAGTGGCTTGCTTTCTGAGTTCTGTGTTCAGCCTTATGTACGGCGTCATGCAAGACTTCTGCTCGAATTTGAGGATTTTATGGATCTTCTTCAACTTCATTCCTAGCTCGAGATAAAGCTGAAGATTCCTGTAGTGCAGGACATATCCTTCAGGGTTAGGAGCAACTTCTCTGTCTTATCCTCTGCCTGCCCCTCTATCAATGCCCTTTGATAAGAAGACATCCAAGACTTTTCGACTTTGTGCTTTTCTGGTGCTAGAGGGTAAGCGTTGTGTTCATCATGCAACTCCTCGGGATACTTCAAGTCAACCTCGAGGATATAGCCACTCTTTCTATTTAGGGACCACTTCCTGATTTGGTGATGTGCTGGGAACACTAAGCACCATTGAAAGTTGCCAACTGGTAGTGGTTGACTCATGGCCCAACCGTAAAGATTGTTTGCATCGAAGTACATGATGTAGCTTGTTTCTTGATCTGGGTTGTGATCATCAAGAAAGGGGTTGTTCGCCTTGCAAAAGCGCCTGCTCTCCATTGAAATACCGCACGCATGCCCTTTTCGACAGAGGTGCATGTTGATGTCTGTGAGCAGTTCTAGACTGATTCCTGTGTATTTCAAAAGAGCGTCCCAGCTGAGGCCCGGGGCTGTATAGTAATGCGCCGGGTCAAGTCTGTAGTGCTTGAGGCATGTTCTTCTGAAGTTCTCGAAGACATCGGCCAGAAGTAGCACATCCGTCTCTAGGTAAAGATCGTGATACTCGCCGAGGTCTTTACATTCAAACGCTTTCCACACTTCCTGCGCATGAGTGTAGTCTTCATCGCTGATGTGTTCCTTTTTGAGCTCGCTATAGAACGCGCTCTTCTCTGGGAGTGACTTCTCCTCAAACCGTCCCCAAGAGTCCATGTACTCGTACGGGTAGTTTCCTTTTTGCAGAAGTAGCTTGAGTTTATTGGGATCCTTTTCATGGTTTCCCATGATTGTGAAGGGCTCTGGTTTGTTTGATTTGACCAGATTGTCGAGGCTCATCTGCATGAACTGTAAGCTGTCGATGAACCTCAAGTTACCCAGAGAGAAAAAGACGTACTTCTCCATATTTGTTGGGATACACTTCAAATCAGATTGTACTTCAGCTATGCCGCTCATGATATGATGCGCATCGTAGCCCTTTAAGTTATAGAAGACAACGGGGATTATCACAGTTTCCGGGGTGATTCTGAAGTGATTCAGATTACATGCTTTGTGAGCAGCTCCTCGATACTTGCCCGTTATGTGGCAGTGGTCTCTAACGGCGTCTCTCATGAAGCCTCGTACGAGAGATTCTCCGCAGAAGGGGCAGTCGACCTGCTCAAAGATGGGGTTTGGTTTTTGTTGTCTTTTGTTTCTTGGGTCTATGAAGGAGAACGCCTCCAAACGCCCTGTTTCTTCGTTTCTGAAATCCGTAATAAAAACAAGGCATCTCCCCGCATTGCTCCTGCATTGATAATACAGTATGAAGTTCCTCGAAGCAAGATTTTATCCCTGAAAGCTCTTCTTTTTCCACTAAAGCGGCTTCTGAGTATTCCTTAATTAGTATCCCTGTCTTGAGTAGCAAACCGCGAAAAAAATCCAGGGAAATAACGACTTTACTGCTCTGCCTAACACTGCGAAAGATCCAACTTTTTTAAAACTTTAAAAAGTGTTCACCGAGCTGACGGCTGTGTAGCCGCGCGTGTGGCGTTATACGCGCCCGCGATCTAGCTAGCCTTGCGCGACACACATGTTGCAGACACGCGCCCGCGAAACATTCCGCTAGTCATGACCATGAAAAATGCGGGCATCGGTTCTATGAGTATGGGGCCGCGCAGCCTGGCTTTCGGCTCGGCCAGTGCTCCGCTATTATTTTTAATTAATAAATGGGTAGAGTCTACCTTCTATAGCTCAGAAGGAGGTCGGACACTTATTGAGAATTATATAACGTAATGTCGACACTTAGAATCTTTTTTTCAATAAATTTTTAAGTGTAAAAAAGAAAATCTAAAATCCCCACGCAGGATTGAACCTGTGACCTCAGCTAGGCTTAGGCTTACATAGCCTACCATACCACTGTACCACCTAGCTTCACGGTCTGCTTAGTCCTAAATTTAACTTTATAAACTGCTGACCCCAACCTCAACTGAAGCTAACCAGTTTCTCCGTTATATAAGTCTCAATAAGGTGTCCACCTCCTTCTGAGCTATGGAATCTAGACTTCACCTAATAAATGATGGTCACCCAACTAGTTTAGCTTTTTAGTTAATATTTTGGATAACCAGCTACAGCTCTGTAATTCGTCATTGTTTACATTTTGCTTCATTAGCATACGAATCTGCATAGTTAAACTTAGTAATCTATGCAATTTTCAGCTTTTTTCATGCACTATTCATACCTTATTAATATTCATTAGTCCTCGTGCATAGTATATAAGCATGCATATTAGGGCGTAGTCGCACTACAGTCAAAAACAAAGATTAGCCCGTGCAAAATGACATAAAAACAAAAACATTCCACAAAAAGCGTGTCGCACCGGAGCGGTTTCTTTTGTTTTCCTCGATGTTTGCACGGGCGGATTTTTGTTTTTGACTGTAGTGCGACCAGGCCCTTATTCATAGTTGTCAGTTTTGCCTAACTTTGGTTGGAATCATTTGAAATATGGCAGAGCGTCCGTCCGCAATGAATGACCCTGCAAGTGCCCGGCAAATTTTACAATCCTTTCAAGGATCTGTTGAGCAGGCTGCTCCGCCAACCACGTCCTCATCACAGCCTGGGGCAACTTCGGGAACAACCACGAGCAGTGATAATGCGTCCCAAAGTTCTTCTCAAGAAAACGCCAATGGGTCGAGTGTGTCGAACAACTCGACAGTGAACCTTGAGGTATTCGGCTACAGCGTTTTAGTTTTGTATTCTAGCCGGGGTTTGTTGGTCATTTCTTGTTGCCCAACGTTACATTTTCTCGTTCATGTTTTTCCCGTTACTCGGGGCCGGTTTTAAATTTCGTGCTTGGAGCACATGGTCGGTAAATATTCCTTTGGGTCGCCACGATACAGTTCTTTCAAATGCTAGGCGATAGTCTGTTGTTTTATATCATGTTTTGGTGTTGCACTCGTTGGTATTCTTTTCTTTTTTCTTTTGTTTGCTCTTATGAATTAGGGTTGTTATATATTTGGGAGCTGTTTTTGTTTTTGGGTTGAGGACCGAAGAAATTATTTATGCTGTTTGTACCTTTTCTCGCTTGTTCCTTGAGGGGCGTGGGGCTGGACGTCTCGCTCAAGGTCCGTTTTAGTCTGACAGTGGTGTTTGGTTTTGTTTGTCTGGCCACATGGTGGCGTGGACCGTTTGAGCAGTGCGTCGAGGACTTCTGCTCTGTGCCACGGGGTGGCGTAAAAAAAAAATTCGGTCGAGGACCGATTGAGCAGTGTGTCGAGGACTTCTGCTCTGTGCCAAGGGGCGACATAAAAAAAATCGGTCAAGGACCGATAAAGCGGTGTGTCGTGAAATTTCGCCCGGTGCCACGAGGTGGCGTGAAAAGGGAAAAACAAAAGACAAAAAATCGGTTAAGGACTGCTTGTGCAACGAGTCTTCCTTTTCGCCCTGTGCCATGAGGTGGCGTAAGAAGGGAAAGCGACAGGGAACCGTTTACTTTGACCATATACGTTGACCCCGTGGTGAAAAGGAAAGAATCGCATTGGGCCACGCGGTGGCTGTGTGTTTAACGTGCCGAGGGAACTTGTGCGAAGATTCGGTGAAATCTTCTTAGGTAAGGAATTCGGTCGCTCGGTACTACAATATGGAGTGCAGTAATATATTTTGGAGTTTGAGATCTGGGTTTTAGGGAAAACAGTTCTGAGGTGAAGTAAGGACTGGAGTTAATGACATCAAGGAGTTATTTGAGCGTTTCTTTCCCTTGTATGCCCCGGCCACAACGGTCGGTGCGCTAAAGAAGGAATTAGATGAGTGGAAGGAAAAAAAATTGATGCATCGGCAATCGAGTCTGCTTTGTCGACTCTCCAGATGGTGATTGCGCGTCCAGCGGCTCTTTTTGATCCATACGCTGCGATCACCGCTCTAGATGAAGTGGTCAACGTCACGAAGGAAAAGAAGGATGAAACAGCGTCGCGTTATGAAATGGGGCTAAGGTAGTGCTGTCCGTTGTTGAACAACCCGTGCCTGCAAAAGGTGTTAATAAAGCTGGTGGCGTCTAAAGACGAGGCCGAGGTGGCGAAGGTTATTGCTAAGGCAACCAAGCGGCCCGCCCCAGTAAATCAAGGTTCGTTCACTGGACGGACGCGTAAGGCTCCATACCAGAGGCGTGGCACCAATCGTAGCCCTGGATCACCTTTGGAGAGGAAGTGCTGGGTGTGTGGAAAAGCGGGACACATCTCGCGCTCTTGCCCGGACAAGCGTTAAAGATGGTGCCATCAGTGAAAGTGATTTGTTTTGAAATGGGATTCTCGATTGTCTTTGTATTTGCAATTGACAATAATAAATGTTATGTAAAGGCACTGTAATAAATATGTCGTTTTTTATTTTTCCTTTTGGGAGTCTGTGGTCTCGAGGTTGGGAGAATGACCCCACAAGCGTTTTGCCCATAGGCATGCCATTGAGCCCGATTACTCGGGCTACGGTGGTCATTTTCTCCGAACTCGGGTTTGCAGCCTCCGTTTAGGTACGTCATTCTGATCCTTTTCTTTTGGTCTTCTTGTTTTAGCCTAAAACAAAACGTCTCAAGGGAGATACGATGACCTTTATGCCCTTAGAAACGGAGGAAAAAAGCAGGCATAGGGGAATACGATGGGTGCCCCTGGAGGGCAAACCGAATTCGGAGAAAATGACATCAAAAGACGCTTGCTTAACCAATGTTCAAGGCATTGTTGCGGGTGGAACTCCTAACCTGCGGGATCTGTCTTTTCGCGATCCGGACTCCTTTCAAGCTGGTCAACTTCGCACCCGCATTGGACTCCGAGAAAAAATTTTGGACGGGTACGAACCCGCAAGGGATGTCCTTGAATGGTTGGAGCATGGGTGGATATCAAAATTTATGAAGGTTTACAATAATTTGGCATGGTCCTCTTTATAGCATTTATTACAGTCATGTTGGAATATTAGTGAGGGTTGGGAAATTAGTTTGGTTAAGGATGGGTAAGGTTGGGGGGGGGGGGGAGTTATCTTTGGTATGCTTGTTTGGATTAGCCAGCGAATTCCACGGCGATTGCGGGGCGCAGTCTGGGGTGACTTTCCCGTAACTAAATGCTAATGAGTATGCAAGAAGGATAATGAACTATTCACACATTATTAATATTCATTAGTCCTCGTGCATAGTATATAAGCATACATATTATTCATAGTTGTCAGTTTTGCCTAACTTTGGTTGGAATCGTCCAACCCACCCACCCCTTCTGCTTACTCTATTAGCACCTTTCATGTTTCCCCAGTGAGCTTGCTCGTCTGGGGTGACTTTCCCGTAACTAAATGCTAATGAGTATGCAAGAAGGATAATGAACTATTTAAGGAAATATCTGCTATCAAAAACTGCAAAATTGTTGGGTGGCAAAAGCGCTAATGATCCATACATTCTTTGTAAAATTTTGAGTTTTTAATACAGCATTGCATGAAGTGTATCTAGTGTATTTAGCACGGTGCCTTCTCTACGTGAAAGCAAAATGTAAACAATGATGTCAGCAAAGATCTGTCTATTGATTTGAATTCATTCTATGCATTTCTTCTTTGATTCTGTGATGTCAGAATACTCTGTAATGTTGATAACAGAGAACCTGCAGTAATTCAGTTAAATGCTGTCACACCCAGAATCAAAACTCGGAACATGTAATGTGTTTCTATTTTTGGGTCAGTCGATGGAAGCTTAATGCATGACCGGTTAATATATTGCCACAAAACAAACTTTTGTCATTTTCTTTTTTTTGTTCCAGGTCATTTATGGGAGTGAAAAGGTTCAATTCAAATGATGTCTTTCATTACTGAAGAATGTCATTCAACTCAAGTGTTATAATCTCTTGCTCCATATACCAAGTTTGTACTTTCTAACAAAGGTTCTTTCTCCTGAAAATTGCACCATGGTATGAATCGGACACAACACCATCTGAATTTTTTCCTTATTTTATCAGTAAACAAACAAAACAAAATAAAGTTGGCAAAGCCTTGACTGCTGTCCCCTATGCCCTGAAAAGAAAAGAAAGGTGCAATCAATCTCTAATATGTGCATTTTGCATGTGTATAACTCAAGGGTGGGGGGGGGGGGGTATAGGTGGGCCCAAATGAGCATGGTTTTTGAGCCATTTTGGTCTGAAAATGGGGAATGGTTTAGGCGTCATGTCTGAATTTCTCAGTCAGGTCTGAAAATTGGTAGAGAAATTTACATATGTTGGTTTGAAAGTGAGTAGGAGTTTCAATAGGTGGGCCACACTAATCTGTCAGTCGGAGACAGATCTATAGGGAGCATCATGGAGCTCTGGACTCCCTCTCCTCTTTTAAATTATTTCCCATAGTTTAGATAATGTTTTCCAGGAAATAGTATATGAAGTATAATTACAACTTTGCTGAGGCATCCTCTTCAACATGTAAAATTACGTTTATGTCATGTACAGAATGAGTGCTGTTCAAATATTGTTTTTTAAGAAGAATATTAACGCCTATTAACTTGTGAATAAACAAAGCGTTAAACTAGTTATAGCAGATGGCAGCAAATATGCAAATTTTTACTCCTTCCGCCCGTCTGTCCATCTGTCCGTCTGTCGATCCTCCATTACGTTGGCTGTAAACTTATATGGGTTCTAGTTTCAGCATTTTGAGGGAATGCTGTGTGGCTCATTAGAAGATTTTTTCTTTGAATTCTTGAATTTTTGAATTTTTGACTTTAGCTGGCATCAGAATTGGTACAGATTGTTCCACTGTGTTTCCCTTTACATGATCTGTACAAAAAAATAGCCTAAAACTAGAACCATCTTAAAATGTCACTGGGGGCTATAGGACTTAAGCAGTAGAGGACTTTTTCTGTATTTACATACACATGTAGCCTCATCTAAACACTCAGGGGGGTTGGGAGAATTTGAGACAGTCATGCAAACCTGAGATGCAGTTGAGCGTTTGCATAACTTTCGAGAATTCTCCCAACCCCCCGAGTGTTTACATGAGGCTATGTAAACACGGAAAAAAGTCCTCTATTGCCTTTGTAAAATATTTCTAAAAAATGATTGACAAATGAAGGGAAATTTTGTGTATTTACTTCTTGATTCAAATAGATTTTCTCAATACACGCTCTGGACAATCATATTTCCTACTAGCCAATCAAAATGCGCATCTGACAACACATGAACCAATCAAAATTTGCATTATAAAAGTCAAAATCAAGTTGAAATTTGTGGCAAGTGCCAACGAGCGTCGTGTGGATGCGATTTCAGCTTTGAATCCTCCTACATCTTGCAGAAAAATACTGAAAGTTTGGCGAAAACTAGAAGAAATGTTCAAAATATATGCTTGATTGCTCTTGAAAGACCGCTTGAAAGTTATGTGAACTTGCCGAATTTGGTAGCCCGAGAACATGGTTGAGAAGTTGAATCGCTCATCGATATTTCTTCTTCAGAAGTCAGAACCGAAAAAGTGAAGTTTTACAGAATTTTCAAGCAGCTGAGCAACATTACTGTAAAACAAATTGCATTTTTTGATTGGAATTTATATTGATATCAATTTGTGATTGACTTTTTCTTTGTGTTTTTGTTAGTTTTTGAGAAATGTTTATAAAAAGTGCTCAAATTCAGTCGGATTGACATCTTGAATCTTGCCATGTGCTAGGCCAATTTTGCTTGCGAGGACAATTCCGCTAATATTATGCGTTTTGCTTTTAAAGATAAACTAACAAAATTAATATTTGAATAAAATTTTTCAAAACAAGATTTTGTTGTCCTTTTTTGCATTTGTTCATTCATTACATAGGGTGAATAGCGATTTTATGTAAACAAAACAAGACTTATATTTTATAGTTCGAACTTCACTCACATCGCCTCGTGTAAAGATGTCTGTGTATGTTTTACAATTTTGATTTCCAAATAAGTTTCTTGGGCAATTTTCAATACGCAACTGGTTGTATTTTATTCGGAAGAAGTCATACTAGTTATTATAGACCAAGAAATAGTTGTTTATGTGAGCTTTTTTGCACTCTAAATCTACTGTGCAGACGATCTCGTGAACTAGTTTTGAGAATTGCTAAAATTGAAACGAAAACTTTGAAATGTTTTCAAATTGTGCCAGAAAACACAGAGAGCATGACGTCACAATTGGTTTACATATTCTCATCTAAACACACCTATCAACCAATGAGAGTGTGCATACTATCTTAAATATTTAATAAATGGAGATCAATAACTTGTAGCATGTGTTTAAATAAACATGCAACATTTTATAATTTATAAGGTTTACTGTGCAAATCCAAAAACTGTGAACACTTTGATTTGATTTTGAATTTCCCATTGTGCAGCAACCAATCAGAAGCGACTTGAAACTGCAAGAAACCCAGACAAACGGTTAGTCACGAAACCACGCTTCTCTGTTTCCTTGCAAAAGAACCGTTGCTGCCTCGCTGTAGTTTTTTTATTGCTAGTTTACCTTTCGTCTTTCTTTGTAAATGAAGTTAGAAATCTAAACGATTTTACTGTAGCAGCTACAAAACAGACAGACGTTTATAGAAATTCAGTTGCCTCATGTTCAGTTGTCGCGTTCATCGGTTTGTCAGTGTTGTACACAACACTTGTCCGCCGCGGCAGTATCACAAAAACATTTAGCGATAAAGCCGGACAATAGAACATGACAGTTCCTGAGGATTAGTTTCCCTGGAAAAAGTGAATTTTCGAAAAAGCTACTGAGCCTATAGAAGCAAAAGAAAAAAAACACAGTGGGTCAAGTTTTCAAACTAGGTGGCGATTATTTTTTGATCCACAGAAACCCTCATCTTGTGGCCAGCTGTAATATTCTCGCCTTCAAATTTTGCAAGACTGTATTGCAATTAGCCACACACGGCAAAGTAGCTAGCTGCTGATCAGCGAGAGATCAAAGCCTTCATCAAATTCCTTCCATATTATCTCACAGAAGATCAAAACAAACTTCTTAACGTGGGCCGGACTCCAACACTCAATACCATCTCATTTGAAAATGACTACCAGACATCCTTAGCAGTCCACCCCATTTTGATGATAGATAACAAGGTTTTTGATTTCCTGGAAAAGAAATCGAAAGACTATTATGCTTTGTTTATAAGGTCTAAAGCACAATACCCTAATCACTCACAATACCTGAAACGCGAATTCGACTTAACTGAAGTCCAACTGGAACAGGTCTTCTCTTTACCCCATACTGTGTCTCTAGAAACCTACGTCAAAGTATTCAATATAAGGTCCTTAACAAAATAGTGTACACTAATACCAAACTGTTTAAAATAGGTTTTGCGACCGATGATAAATGCTCCTTCTGTAAACTTGAACCAGAAACATTGAACCATCTTTTCTTCTATTGCATGCATTCAACGGGATTTTGGAAAGAATTTGAGTCGTATTTCCATTCAGTGACAAACGAATTCATTTGTATCACTTTGCAAGACGTGCTTTTAGGTGTTATAACCTCCTTTTGTTACCCCCTGCTTAACTACTTGCTATTGATAGCTAAAATTTACATATGGGATTGCAGAAGGACTCATACTTTACCTAATATAAATGGCTTTAAGCTAAAGGTGAAAACAAAATATGAAACAGAAAAATATATCCATATTAAAAATAGCAAATTGGATAAATTCAATAAGAAATGGGCGCTTATTTTACACACTTTATAAGTGAAATGTGTTCGTTTGTTAGTGTTAGTAGTTTAGATGTTGTTTCATGGTAGTGTTATTTATTATATTGTAAATATTGTATTGTAAGTAGTGAATAACTAGTCGTAGTGTTTGTAAGTAGTTGATTGTTGATTGAATAAATATAATGTCACATTCAAAAAAAAAAAAAAGAGAGATCAAAGCAAAAGAAACGTTATGTTGTAGCTATGTACATGTACAACACTTGTCCGCTGCGGCAGTGTCGCAAAAACATTTAGAGAAAAAGCCGGACAATAGAACATAACAGTTCCTGAGGATTAGTCTCCCTGGAAAAAGTAAATTTTCGAAAAAGCTTATAAGCAAGGAAAAAATCGGCTGTTCTGGTGAATGAAAGTGTTAACTTACGCATGAAAATATTAAATATTATACTACAGTACCTCTAACTTGCTGTATTAAAACTTGTTAACTTTTATTCCCAGCACGGCAAGCTTTTAGCCAGCAGGGTGTCCAGGCGTCCCATGGACGCCCACTTTTTGAAGAAATTCATGAAAATTGCACCTAATCCTTTCAAAATTTATGATGAGAAATATCTTCAGGACGCCCACTTTTCATTTTCTGCCTAAAAGCCTGCAGCACGGTAAGTACAACATAACGTTTCTTTTGCTTTGATCTCTCGCTGATCAGCAGCTAGCTACTTTGCCATGTGTGGCTAATTGCAATACAGTCTTGCAAAATTTGAAGGCGAGAATATCACAGCTGGTCACGAGATGGGGGTTTCTGTGGGTTGAAAAATAATCGCCACCTCCCTGAATAATCTATAAAATAAAGTTTGAAAACTTGACCCGCTGTGTTTTTTTTCTTTTGCTTCTAGAGGCTCAGTAGCTTTTTCGAAAATTCACTTTTTCCAGGGAAACTAATCCTCAGGAACTGTCATGTTGTATTGTCCGGCTTTTTCGCTAAATGTTTTTGCGATACTGCCGCGACGGACAAGTGTTGTTTACAACACTGGTAAACCGATGAATGCAACAACTGAGCATGAGGCAAACGTATAGCTAAACGTCTGTCTGTTTTGTAGCCCTACAGTAAAATCGCTCATATTTCTACTTCATTTACAAAGAAAGATGAAAGGTAAACTAGCAATAAGAAAACCACAGCGAGGCGGCGACGATTCTTTTGCAAGGAAGCAGAGAAGCGTGGTTTCGTAAATAACTGTTTGTTTGCATTTCTTGTGGTTTCGAATCGCTTCTGATTGGTTGCTGCACAATGGGAAATGTCAAAATCAAATCAAGTGTTCACGATTTTTGGATTCGCACAGTAAGGGGAAAAATATTTATTGCACAACTTCATAAATGGATCTTCAACTCATAGGCAAGTCCATTGCTGTAGAATATGCAAAACACAAAACTGTCAATGATCCATTCAAACTGATATTTCTAGTACCCATTTTCCTTTGAGGACTTAGCAATTTTCTCTTTCCACATTTGTTTTGCTCGGTTTAGGACTGGCACTAGTGATAATGCACATAATACTTCTTCTTGTTCCATGCAGTTAGCTAGTTATGTCAATTCATCCAAAAGTGGGGACTCCTGGGATATCAAATCAAATAAAAACCCCACACTACGGGCTTAGAACTCAAGTCAGCTGCCCAAGTATGCCTGCCCTCCCCACTGATAGGTGCATAATGACATTTACCAATGAGATCAAAACCTACCGATTAATTGTGACTGGGAATCATTATGGGGCAATGGCAGTTTGAAAGCAAGTTAGTACAAGTGGTATGTCATGTCACACAAGAAAAGTTTTTGATGACACTTACATGAAGTATAACAAGCCACTTCATTACTGGTGGGTTAGGGTGATAAGCCAAGAAAAGGAAAAACCTGGTGGTTCCCCAGATGCGCAGCAAAATAAACACCACAGGAATGAATGTTAACTTGCGGTCTGCCTTTTTTACTACCTCTATAGACTTCAGGGTTAAAAAATGGCTTCCTGGAGCAAATCCCATTTTTATCTACAAAATATCAAAAAATAATGGTGAAAATTTGAAAGTATAAGCATATTAACTAAGGTTTTGTATAAACAAACAGAATTAATTGTAGACAACATACTAAAAGCATGTGGGGAGCAAGGGGGGGGGGGGGTAAACCTATAGTTAAGGGATAATAATAATATTATTTACCAGTATATGACAACAGTGTAAAACAACACATTAATTTCAACTATCTCCAAACTGTACCTTATTCAATTTGGACTAACAGGGTCTTTATACTTGTGAAGGTTTAAATGTGGACTAAAAATAGCCCATTTCTGAGTTGCTCTTAACCTCCTTTTCAAACTGAGAAAAACCATTTGACATATGGATATAAGTTTTATTTGCTTGTGAAAAAAAACCCTCATTTTCATATGAATGGTTTTGCACTTGGCCTCGGTTTGAAAAGGAGGCTAAGAGCAACTTGGAAATGGGCTATTGAAGTACATAAATAATAACTTTACTTGACAGAGATAGCGACAAAATTATTCTAATCTTCTCTTCTTAAATTTGTTGGTGCCATATCCAAATTATTCTTTTTAATGGAAAAAATTGGTTAGAGGATTTAAATTTTGCCTCTCATTTATTAAAATTCTAATCTCCAACCCATTCTTTAAGAGTATTACACTTTTTCTTCATACCTCTCGTCTAATCTGTAACTTGACTAACACATAGAACACAGTGATGGCAATATATGCTAAGATCTCCCAGCCCTTTCCACCAATGAACATCCACAGAACCATTCTCCACCAAGGTTGATCTTCTTTTATCCAGCACCAGCCTGAAGACACGAAGTCCTCTGAATTCCCCACTGCTCCGACACCCAATGCAATTGCTGCTAATACCAGAGGAATTCCCCAAGCCGTGCAGTGGCACAACCACATCAGTCGAGCCTCCACCTCTACAGAGATCTTCTTGCAAATAGTCAAGTAGAAATAACATGACAAGTACACAGTCCAAAAAAACGAAGACAGAATAGCAGCTATGTTAAATGTCGCTTGAATTTTACACATCTCATCCCATACGGAGCTGTTTCCATTATACAGGCCGATTATGTTAGTGATCGCGACGAAAAAATCACCGATTGATATAAACACGATCATTCTTCGCGAATTCGTTCTCAAATCAGGCCACATCACGAATGTTGTAATGATAACAAGTGCTCCCAATATCGATAATGAACCAGCTGTAGTGGATAAAATCTTATTTATACTTGTCTGCGCAAATTGTATTTGTGGACCAGATGTAGTAGAATACAGCAGTTCGGCATTGTCGATGTTCCACAAAACTGTCTGATGTGACGCCATGTTTACCCGTCATTCATTAGAGGGGGGAGGGCTGGTGCAAATGGGGGGAGGGTCATTACGTTTTATGCAACCAAACAGGGGAGGGTCACAAAAAATTTAAGCAGGATGCCATATCTTTTTTGTAAACATTGCTTTTCACTTAAAACAAAAATAAATAAATAAGTCCCTTGCACAGTAAGCACTTTAAACTTAAAATGGGAATAGATAGTAAATGACACGCCTACCCCTTTGTGGGGTTACGTTTGCGTCGCATTGGAGCCGTCAGATTTTTGCTCGCACGAGCATGTCTTTGAGGTATTTGCCTCTTTTGTATGATATTATCGGAGGTTTCTTGTATGTGGTTTTTAGCAGTGGCTGATTTTGTATAAAACTCCAGTTATCCATCGCTATTTGTTTGAGATTTTGCACTGCTGGGTGGTACGTAGTGACAAAAGGCAATATCTTATCATGAGTCTTTTTCTTTTGTTCCAGTGCCAACGCTACTGTCTAAAGGCGAAATTTGACCCCTGATAGCGACCTCTCTACGACTGTTTTTGGATACCCACGCGCTATAAGGCGTAGTTTGAAGTTAGAAAGACACTCTTCAAATGTTGTTTTTGAAGAGTTCGTTCGTAGTAGTCTAATTGCTTCGCCTTTGATAAAACCTCTTTTTACGCCTGGCGGATGGCAAAGGTTTCAGTCGGTTTGTAGTGTGTCTTGATGTCCAGGATGGATTCGCTTTTAAACTTTTCTTCTTTGAATACAACTGTATCGAGGAAAGTTATTTTGCTCTCTCATACCTCGGCTGTAAATTTAATGGTAGGGTGGAGTCTAGTAGCTTAAAGAGATTGACTTCTTGTATATTGTTGTCCTAAAGGGAGAAAATGTCGTCAATGTAGCATTTCCATACTCTTGGCTTGGTATTGCTTTGTTGAATTATTCTTGTTTCAATTTCCGCCATGAAAATATTTCCAAACGACACTGCCATTTTTGTTCCCATAGTGGTTCCATGAGTTTGGGGGAAATTTTCGCCATAGAACTGGAACGAATTCTCCTTTAGGATTAAAACAAGCATTTAGAGTCTTATTGCAAAATTAAAACCGAGCTGCAGACTTCAAACGGATTTTAAAACGCGTTTTACTGCATATCTACGTTAAAATAATAAAATTTTACCCTCCTAGTTATCGTAGGTTTTCGTGGCCTAGAGACGTGGTTCTTTTTATGGCTATAAGACAGCAGTCAGACGGCTCGAGTTTAAATCTCTCCGTGAACCATTTTTTTTTTTGCGTTCTTCAGAAGTCATTACGTTTAATTTTAGCGGAGCACTCGCCAGGCCGAAGGCCTGGCTGCGCAGCTCCATACTCATAGAACCATGCCCGTCATTTTTCATGGTCATGGCTAGCGGAATGTTTCGCGGGCGCGCGTGTGCCCGACCGCCGCCGCCGCCGTCGCGCAGGACTGGCTTGCCTTCGCGCAGGACTAGCTCGCGGGCGCGTATGACGTCGCAAAACATGCGCGTATGACGTCGCAAAACATGCGCGTACGACGTTATGTTGAAACCAAAGCGAGGCTTTGTTTTTCGCGCGGTTACACGGCCGAATGTCACGTCAGCTAGAAAAACACTTTGATGTTTTGCTGTGAATTTACTAAGCGGAGAAAACCGTTGAAATTAAAGGCGTTATTTCCCTTAATATTTCGCGGTTTGCTACTCAAGACAAGGATACTAATTAAGGGATACTCAGAAGCCGCTTTAGTGGAAAAAGACGAGCTTTCAGGGATGAAATCTTGCTTCGAGGAACTTCATGTATTACGTTTTTATCAATGCGGGAGATATTTGTTTTCTACGGATTTCAGAACCAAGCAAGCGAGGGACTTAAAGGTAAAACAGATTAAGTTTTCGATGAGAATTTATGTTGATATCAATCTGTGAGTGACTTTTTATTGGTGTTATTGTTAGTTTTGGAGAATTGATTTTAAAACGTGCTTAAATTCAGTTGTATCGATCTCTTGAATTTCATCGAAGAAAGCTTGAACTCGATGAGCTATAATTAAGCTTAAATGGTACGCGTTTTGCTTTTAAACGTAAACTAATGGAGATTTGAATAAATTTTTTCGAAATAAGATTGTGTTGTCCATTTTTATGCGTTTGTTCATTCATTAGATAGTTTGAAAAGCGATTTTATGTAAACAAAACAAGACTTTGATTTTATAGTACAGTTCTTTCTTCACTCGTATCGCCTTATGCAAATGTGTTTGTGTATTTTTGCAATTTTTGATTTTCAAATCAGTTTCTCGGGCAATTTTTGACAAACAAAAACTGTATTTTATTCGGAAACTAGTGGTACTAGTTATTCTAGACAGAGAAAAGTTGTTTTTGTGAACTTTTGTACGGTCTATAAAAATGTACTGTGCAGACGGTCGCGTAATACTGTTTTTGAGAATTGCTAAAATTGAAAATAGCCCGTTCGTCAATCTTAATTCTTGTGCTTCCAACCTTTCACCTTAGTTAAGTTTCACCTTGGTTAAGTTTCACCTTAATTAAGCTTGTTCAAAGTGCGACGCTGTTAGGCTTGGGCTATCTATATATATTATAAAAATATCGAACCGTGTCAGTATAAAAGCATCTTTAGCTTACCGCAATATCGCGTTATGCGTTACATTTCTTATTCACGGGTTGGCTTATAGGAGCCTTTGATTTCTTTTTTAAGATCAATTAAAAAACCCTTTATCTTTATTTTAGAAAAAAAAAACAATGGTTGCAAAATATAAACTGTGTATCTGTTTATTGTCTTTATACGGACGCTATGAGAGTGAATCAACTTTGAGTTAGTTAAATTTAAAATCACAGAGATGAGGTAAACTGTTAAGAATTGAAAACATGACGATTATACAATCCAGTAAGCTAATGATACGATAGTTTAGCTTATTCGCAATTGTTATATTATGGCATTTCCACTTTTACGTAGTAGATAAAATATGAGCGGGAGATCTGTATGGGCGTTTACAATGGCGAGCCGAAGGCGAGCCATTGTCAAGCCCATACAGATCGGAACGAATATTTTATTGTACTTGTGAAATGAAACAATGAGTAGAGATCTGTATGAAAAGTTCATGAACACTAATTAGCTGAGCAGGTGTTTGTATCAAAAGTTAATTCTACTGTTTAATAATTCATCAACTCAGCTGATTTGTACTGGGGTTTACAAAGGTATACACGTGCCTCAAATACTGATCATTTATTGGTCATAACTGTTATGAATTATTAATAAATTTTACAATGTTTAATACAAGGCGTCAAGTTCGCCCTGTCAGAGCGACTTAGGCATGGTTCAAACGCCGTACTTTCCATGAGCCGAACTCAACTAGAACTCGGGCCGACCCAATTGATTTCAGAGCTGCTGTTGATTCAGACGCCGTGTTCAATCAGCCGAACTTATGTAAATGAGTAATAGAATAAAAGTGTACCAGCGGTTACCTGCGCAAGTATTGAGCGAAATTTCCGTCAACCCAACATGGCTAACGTGCCAAAGTTAAATTGGGCTTTCCTTTCAATGTTTAGAAATGCGAGATGGAGGAGACCACGCCTACAAAGCGCTGTAAGGTTTACCATATCACGGAGACGACAGCTAGTTAAAGCCTGTTTTATATTATCTTTACTGCTACTGTGTAACGAGGAAGCAACCCCTAAATACAACCGCTCCTGTCGCCGACGGATAAGAAATCGGAGATGGTTTGACTTGGTTTGGACCGAAAACAGCCAAAGCACATAAATTTCGAAGCAGGTCATACACACATCTTCATCGGAGTTCTCAAGCATTCTGCGATAAGCCGCCATGTTGCACCACTGGAATACTCTCTAATTTAAATAAAATGTATTTTGTGGACGCCAATATTCTAGCGCTTGGCTCATGTACGGTACGGCGTATGAAACAACAGTCGTACTTCAGCCGGACTTTAAGGTTAATTGCAATTACAATAAGTTATAAAATCATTAACATAATGTGTCCATTCGATACGGCTCATGGTTAGCACGGCGTTTGAATCAAAGGCGAACCAGAGCCGTATTATGCGGCTGAGTCAGCCGTATAATACGGAGCTGTTTTGCTCCGGATACGGCTATCTTCCACACTACAACGCCGAAAACGATCACTGAAAACGGAGCCATTCGAAAACGCTCTCCAGAGTGGAGCGATTTGAAAACGATGCTTTTTGAAAACGCTGTTCTCTGGTGTGGACGGAGAAAACGATGCTATCAGAATACGGTTACGTCATCAAAATAGCCAGACCACTCGACCGTGAGTATCCAAAATGGCGGACAGACGCTACAATGTGGCTTCTCTCTTGATCGGAATGATTTCCAGTCTTTTGACGCTCTTGCAAGCGCATTTAATCCAGCTTAGGCGCCACTTAGATTTCACAAGAAGGGAACAAGATATTTTAAGGCTTCTGATCTTGGCAGCTTCGGGAAAAATGAAGATAAAACGACTCTCTCGAAGCCCGCCAAAACCTCGAAGGTTTTTGGCGGGTTTAGAAGGAAAATATCGAAGAATTCTAAACCACAACAACACTCAACAACAAAGAATCAAGAATGGCGCCAATTTCGCGGGCCGATATATTGAAATGCGCATGCGCGGCGTATAGTTCATTTGAGCATGCGCACTGAGGGTATGAAAGCGTTTTCCAAACGGATACGGCGTTGTAATGTGGACGGGCGAAAACGATACGAAAACGATAAGTGTGGACGCAAATCTTTTTGAAAACGGAGCAAAACAGCTCCGTTATCGTTTGAAAGCGGATTGGTGTGGACGGGGCCTTAAAATTTATCGTGTTTTACTGTTTTGTCCTCAACTGCTAAAGACTTTAGCTGTCTCATCTAAGACTTTGATCATGTTTTCTTTAGATGTTTTACCAAGGGACTCGGTACAGCCTAATTCTTGTTTCCAGACATTTCGCCGGCAAGTCAATACAACACAACAATCATAGTTTGAAAAAGGACTGAAACTAGAAACACGCAACAAAAGGATAAGGGCACTACGCCTATATCCAAAGCAAAATGATAAACTATTATTAGATAGGAGAGACAACTGCAATACTGAATTTCACTGATTTATTGTTCAAGGTTACCTGCAAATATATTGTAAGTTATTGTTGTTCATTGTTCTTTCACTGACTACATCTCGTTAAATGACATCATGATTTATCTCCAATCTTATAATCGATAAAATGGTGTCCATGAATGTGTTAAACTTAGTCCCGTGTTGGATAATTGTTGCTATGTTGTTCTTGTGGTCCAAGGCTGGTCCTCAATTAAATTTAGCGAATCTTTACTTCTTCCTGAAATTTTGCAATAATGTTTTCTGTTATTTCTTCGCTCGTTCCATTGCAGTTCACTTTTGAAAATTAACAGAGTATCCTCCGGAATTCGGATCTTGTTGAAGCTTGAAATTATCCGTGGACAGACCAAATGGTCGTAGAAAGACATTTCCCAAATCTTTAAGTTTTCCTACACAAAGGTATAACGAACAAAAAAGTTAACCAACTGCAGACAGGTCTGGAAAAAAGTGCATTCTTGTCAAGTGCAGGTGTCATGTACACCGTGACACAGGACAAAAATGATCTGGTGACCAACAAACCACAATCAATAGAAATAATTCACCTTTATTATTCGACTGTGACGTCATTTTACCTTATAAGGAAAAGAGAACTCGCAAAATATCCGAGCATATTACACAGTAGATTGTCGTATTACATCTTAGCATCCCGGTTTGAAGATACAGAAACTATCATAAAAAGAATTTCAGTCGAACAATAAATCCCTTATTTGATGGTTTAACAGATAATAAGTGCGGACATTTTACTCATTGCTCGCATTTTTCTCGCCCCCGAGGGGCTCGAAAAAATACAACACAACTTGGAACACGCTAGTACAATATTAATTTAAATGGGATATAACTGAACGTTCTGTTCTTGAAAGTAAAGTCAGAGAACAGGATCGCGGCAAGTCACGTGCAACTATGAAGTTTGATCAATGTAACATCTGTATTAGAAATGAAAATCACATCAACATAAGTGATATTTATTTAAAGAATATTGTTCTTTCTGAAACATCGACATAATAGTAATTCCGTGATGTTTCAACATTGTCGGTCTTTTACCGCTAAGGTCGGTCGTTCTTGTCCTGGCGAGATTCTCAGCCAACTGATGTGGTGGGGGGGGGGGGGGGGGGGGCGTGGGGGGGGGGGGGGGGGCAACAACGAAACTTATTTTGGAAACTTATTTTGGAAAGTCATGAAAAAAATTGCAAAACTGCGAAAAATTAAACCGGGACATGCATATATTGTTAAGAATAGATATAAGCGATATCAGAGAAGGACGTTTCGACGACTGCATGCCATCATATTCAAATTCTAAAAGAGTAGATTAATTATGCAATTTCATTTCATAGTAACATATAGTAGGGGGCGTTAATTGTTAGGTAAATAGTTTTCCTTTATTTGAGTCCGATTGAGCGCTAAGTTTTGTTTTCTTGTTACTGATAAAAGCATCTCGTAGATCAAGCAATCCAGCTTTTCATGGCATTTCTTCAGATCTTTCATATCCGTCTGATCGTGCTCGTTTCGCATGTGCTTACCAATGGCTGAATACTTATGTTCATCAATGCGTTGGAAAAGGTGTCGGCAGGTGTAACCAACATAATTTGCATCGCACAGATCACATTTAAACTCACAAACAACGCATTGTTGATTAATAACGGGTGGTTTGGCTTCTTCTCATAAGCATTTTTCTACTTGTAAACACTGGCCGCAGCTCGCTGACCAATTACAGCTGTTGGTTACTGGGCTGACACCTGTCATTAAACCAGTGCACTTAAATGGGTTCCTGGAACCCATTCTTATGAGAGAAAAACAATATTCTAATACTGTTTTTTAATTTATCCGAACTTTAATATAATTATCTTATCATAAATTATGTTATGATACAATTAAATGGCATTTGGAATTAATGTCACCCAATTCGAGGGTAATTGAACTCGCACTACCAAAATTAGCGTTGTGCTGCATACAAATTTTGACTTTACTTGCCCTATTTCTCCCTGAATTGTACCTTACCCAGTACATTACTAGGTCTTTACTTATTAAATTTGACAAAGGAAAATACATACCTATCATTTCTTCTTTCATTTTCTCATGCTTTACTCGGATTTGTTCTGGAAGTCTCTGAATACCCAAGACAAGAAACTTTATGTTATAAAATATAAAGTTTTACATCTCTCAGATTTCTTCTGCTATGTACTTATTTGCCAATATTCATTGTAGTAATTATAATATAAAAGAACAAACGTTAAAAATGCCTTGCATGATCTACTCATGCTGGAAAGTTACACATGTGGTTGGCACTAAGATCTTTTATGAAAGATGACACTGTCAAAGTAGCTTGAAGGAAGTTGGCACTCACGGAGCTATTTTTATGATGCCACTGATACGTACACCAAGAGGATTCATTAGCTTACCATCAAAGCTTCTCTAGCAACATGAGATGAACGATCAGCATCAAACACTTTTTGATAATCTTTTAAAAGACAAACAACAAATAAATTACAATATGTATAATACAGACATAATACTCATTTCAATAATTCTCAATTTAACCAGTTAATTAAACAGGGCAATAATCTCTTATTCTACCATTTGCACTTTCCAACATCAAGTAATTTGGTCAATTGAAGCACTTATGTAACTGACAAAAGCAAAACATCTACCAAGTCTTGTTGTGGAAGAAAATCATTAAATACCAAAGACGTGCTTTAAAGGGAACCTCCATTGTTATAACAAATTGACGTTAAATTGTTTGAAATAAAGTCTAAATTAAATTTTTTTAAAAAAACAAGCGCAAATATAATTTCAGTGTACAAAAAATGGACACGAATATCGTCTATTTTCGCTTTCAAATTTCCTGCGCCCCGCCATTTTGAATATTTATGACGTGATACGGTTGTCTAATTGACTTTTCTAACGGAGAAACAAAAGTGAATTTATAAGTCAGGCAGGCTTGGCTTGCAGCCAAGCAGCCCGACTAATAATCTTCCATGAGACATATTGGAAGCTGATAGCCTCCAGTTATTTAAATCCGAGCTCAAATTGCACCTGAATTAATTTTTATTTTATTATTTATTTCTTTATTTTTGTTTTCAGGGAGTTTTCACATAGGGTTAACCTCTTAACTTCCTCTTCAAGATGCCTTTTGTAACTTTCTTATGTTTTATATGTACATACAATTATCTGTGTCCTATAATGTTTGCCTCTTGAATAAAATATTATGTAAAATGCAAATGAATGATTTTTACCCTCTAAAGCCTCTTCCAACCGGTCCTCATGCTCATAGCATTGGGCTCGTCTAAGCCTCACTTTCATGTAATCTGGGTTGAGGTCCAAAGCTAGAAAAAAGTATTGTTGTGATTAATGCGTGAGAGAGATGATGGTAATAACTGGCCCTGCAATTATTATGCAGATGAGGTTCTAATTTCAAACCTACAGGCTCCTATAAATAACAGCAAGCTAGCAAAGAAGCTTCCAAATTATCTCCCTGAATAAAAATCTAACTTACTTCCCAGTGCCTCAGAATATTTTATGCTAGTCATGAATATTTTTCCCAAAGAAAAAGGTTAAAGCAGAAGAATATTACCCTTCCAGCAAAGCAAGTCATGATTATTACACTGTACCTTTTGTACAGTCCTCTATCGCCTCTTTGTGTTGATCCTATAAAGAATGAGAACATTCTCAAATTAAGTTTCCATCAAGAAAGTATAACAAAGACAGTCGCTCAATGGCTGGACTCTTTCCAGCAATACACAATACAATTTGGAAAAGTAAATAAGGATATATTTTATAAAAGCAAAGAATTCTATTATAACTGTATGAAATAGAATTATTAACTATTTTTTTAAGAACTCAATAAACAGGTAATATATTGGCAAATAATATTGGCTTTTAGAAATACATTGTACATGTGCATGCAATGGCTAATTAATAAAAAATTAAACATGACAATCTGAGCTGGGTTGTTCAAAGCATGATTAAGTGTCAGGATTAGTGTCAATTTTGAATACTGGTAGTTATTATATAATAAATGACTCAACAATTGAAAATATTCCAATGTTTTCTGCCTTTCAGTTTCGACCTTAACTTGCCTTCACTTCTAGCTACAAATGACCTTTTCAAAACATTTTTAAACAAAGAAATGAAATTCTCACTAACTTTTAATCTGGGATTAGTGTTAATCGGCTTTCGAACAACCAGGCCCTGTGTATTACTACTGTATTTATAATGATCAACAAAATTGGCTTTATGACAATAGTCAGTGTTGTCTGTTGTCATCTATCAGATATAAAAAGGAGTAAGTGTTGTTCTATTAGCAGAATAGAAGGGATCTTTAGTTAACAATGATCATAGCCTGTATTCTTATTATTGAATGGAAATTGTTACAGCAAAGTTGCTCCCAGTGCTGAGGGAATTTCCATGTTATGGTGACAGAGTTGCTTGTACCATGTATTATGTGAGATGTACTACAGTGATGTGTATGTATGTAAGCAATAAACATACCGTACATGTAGTACTAAAGCAAGTGACAACTGTACATGTAAATTTAGAATTAACATACCATCTTGACCAGACAAGCTGCCCTATTGGCATAAAATATTGAGTTTTCTTTTGTGAAGTCATCTGGACATATCTTTATTGCATTTGTGTAGAATTCTTTAGCCTCGGGATATTCTAAAAAAAAAAGAAAATAAAAGATAAATACTTAGTCTACCATATTGAAATGATTATAGAAATTTCCATACCTTATCACAGGATATTTTTGTGATGACAAATGTTTGTATTTCAGTTCACCCTCTACTAATAGCCACCCTCCTATAACTGTCACATGATAATCCTCCCGGCCAAAGATCAATCCATACATTTATTCTCCCTTAAACCTCCCTATAATTTTTCCCATGGCGACCATTTATGCAACGTGTCTCACACATTTTTATCTTCTCCAACTTTAGATGTGCATGTACCGGTAGATATATTTCTAACCAGTCATAATATTAAAAAAGCCTGACACAGTTTTGTTAATCGATCCCTTACGAATAACACTGTGCAGCTATTTTGATCTTGCCACAGCATTCAATACCAGATAAATTCAATTGAACAACCCTCAGTCATTTGGTTGGTTTATCAGCCATTTGTAATTTCATTTTCATTCATTTCACTACATTTCTTATTAATAAGCTTTCTATTGATACATGTATATAGTTTGTCATATCAAATGTGATAGGTTATGGTCACCTACCTTACCCATGTGGATGGCATTGGAGGGAGGGGAGGGCGGAGAGTTGGATGCAGCGGGTGGGGGGGGGGGGGGAGGTTGGTGGAGCAAAACACACAGGAGAGGGGTAGGCCAGAGAGTTGTTTCATATTCAAGAGTTGGCTTGTAGGAGCCTATCATTACAACTGTATTTATTTTCATACAAATCATATATTTTTATCAAAATAATTAATTACCTTGTAAATTTTATGTCATATTTTTATGTTATAATATTTATTTATTTTAAGATAGAGGGCCACTGGTTCGTCAGTGAAAACTATTATGTGTCACCCTCTATAAATAAAGTTGTCACTCACACTCACTCACTGTGAAAAAATCATAGATTTCTAGAAATTGCAAATGAACACCAGCCTAAGTTGCTGATGGGTTACCCAGGCTAAATAAAGATTACTTACTTACTTACTTACTTACTTACTTACTTACAGTTGTACTAAACTTACTTACATCAAATTGCTAATACAGTTAAGACCGCTTAAAAGAGGTCTAGTTTACAGTAAATATGGGGAGCAATTTAATTCCGGGGATTTGTTTAGTGACCACTTAATAAAGGGTGCCCGCTTAATAGAGGACGGCTTAGTAGAGGTTTGACTGTGATATGCACTGTATACAACTGTAGTACATACGAGATTAGAATGTTTCCAAGATGATATTTTGTTGTAATTTCAACAAAATATTTACATGTAAACCAAAAAATTAGTATTTCTTTTTTGGTTTTAATACATATGTATATTGACCTGGTAAGACATAAATACAACTCAACAATATATTTTTATCATCAACACAAGGATCCAAAGAACAAAAACACTATAAAATATGATTAATATATATAGATAGCCCAAGCCTAACAGCGTCGCACTTTGAACAAGCTTAACTAAGGTGAAACTTAACTAAGGTGAAAGGTTGGAAGCACAAGAATTAAGATTGACGAACGGGCTATTTTCAATTTTAGCAATTCTCAAAAACAGTATTACGCGACCGTCTGCACAGTACATTTTTATAGACCGTACAAAAGTTCACAAAAACAACTTTTCTCTGTCTAGAATAAATAGTACCACTAGTTTCCGAATAAAATACAGTTTATGTTTGTCAAAAATTGCCCGAGAAACTGATTTGAAAATCAAAAATTGCAAAAATACACAAACATATTTGAATAAGGCGATGCGAGTGAAGATAGAACTGTACTATAAAATCAAGTCTTGTTTTGTTTACATAAAATCGCTTTTCAATCTATCTAATGAATGAACAAACACATAAAAATGGACAACACAATCTTCTTTCGAAAAAATTTATTCAAATCTCCATTAGTTTACGTTTAAAAGCAAAACGCGTACCATTTTAATTATAGCTCATCGAGTTCAAGCTTTCTTCGATGAAATTCAAGAGATAGGCACGTTTTAAAATCAATTCGCCAAAACTAACAATAACACTAATAACAAGTCACTCACAGATTGATATCAACAAAAATTCTCATCGAAAACTGTAATCTGTTTTACCTTTAAGTTCCTCGCTTGCTTGGAAATTCAAATCTCCGCTTCTGGTTCTGAAATCATCTCCCGCATTGATAAAAATGTAATACATGAAGTTCCTCGAAGCAATATTTTATCCCTGAAAGCTCGTCTTTTTCCACTAAAGCGGCTTCTGAGTATACCTTAATTAGTATCCCTGTCTTGAGTAGCAAACCGCGAAAAAATGCAGGAAAATAACGAGTTTAATTCTCCGCTAGGCACAAGAAAACAACTAAAGTGTTTACCGAGCTCACGGCTGTGTGGCCGCACGAAAAACAAAGCCTTGCTTTCGAGATCCCGGATGTTGTTCCAACACGGCGGGCGGACGGACGGACACGCGCCCGCGAAACATTCCGCTAGCCATGACCATGAAAAATGACGGTGTAGGTTCTATGAGTATGGAGCTGCGCAGCCAGGCCTTCGGCCTGGCAAGTGCTCCGCTATTAATAATTTTAATTTTTTAAAAAAAGGGGAAAAAAGTGTCATACATACCTGACCTTTTGAAGTAATTATTGCCTTTGTCTTTGTATTCTTCTGCTTGTGTCTTTCTTTCCTTATATATTACAAAAATAAAAATACTGAGAATATGGCAGAAAATGCTTTTGTTTTTTATTTATTTTATCAAAATAATTTAAAAAAATACATTAACAGTTTGGATATGAATTGGTTATGGAACTGAGGTGTGAAATTAATCCAACCTTCTCTAACTCACTAATCATTATTAGCCAACCACGACACCTTATTCTGGTCAGGTGGATAGGCTCAGAAACCCAATCAAATACAAGTTGAAATATATGCATAGTATCACGATTCTCAGATACATTTGTCTGCTTTTGAGACGTTAATATAAAGTCGTATTGTCATTTCAAAAACTAGCCTGTGATTAGTTGAAAATTTCCTGCGGCAATTGAATGGGTTCCTTGCGTAGAAAACCAAAATTTAATATTATCTTCAAAGGAGGGGCAAAAATTTTGATTACTTTGTCAAGTTTGGCAGATAAACAATGCTGTATTTAATGCAACGACCCTTTCTATCGAAAGCTAATGATAAGATGAGTTTAAAAAGCTGCTTTTGTTCGTTTGAGCGGTTTGTTTACATTGAGCTATGCTGTGCGCATGCTATGACGCCATCATAATTTGAAAAAAAGTTTTGGGCTAAAACTTCAGCAAGTTTGCATTATTTAAACATTTTTTCGATGTTTGTAACTTTGAAAAACTTCTGTATTGAGCTCCGTCGCTTCACAACTCTGCCCAATACGGAATATAGTTTTTCCCAACTAGCCATCAATATAATGCAGTATTGCCATCTCAAAATCGAAATTAGTTTATAGAATGTTGCTTAACCTGCATAATCATATTCATTAGCTTGGCATTGAGTACTTCCCCCCAAACTGGGTGCAATGATTACATAATACATGTATATAAATTGTCTTTTAAGATTTCTTAAAAAATTGGCAGGTAAGCCGCACCCCAAGTTATGAAGCTCAAATTTAGCAAAAAATTTAAAAGAATTCAGGTAAGTTCAATAAAGGAATTAGCTCTACAGAATGTCAGCTAAACTTTAACAATAATTATACATGTATCCTCCTTAATGTACATTGTAAAAAGACATATCTTAAGTTACAGGAACCAATAAAACATAATAAATACAGATATAAATATAAGAAGTGAATAGGCTAGGTTACATGAATGTTTAAAAATTAAGCAGTTTCCAAACGTGTTCTTAACCCTTTCACTCCCAGAGTCAGTTTTGGAGACATCCAGTTCTAACTTTTAAGTCTATTGATGAAATCCTATGGTGTGACCATTCAAATAAAATCTCTTCAGCAGTACTTTTGCATGGTACCATTTGTTCTAACTTTTGAGTCTGTTGACAAAATCCTACATGTATGATGCGACCATTCAAATAAAATCTCTTCAGCAATACTTTTTTATAGTACCATTTTAATATTTTACAAAATGAAATTTGGGATTTTTCTTGAATTTTGTTCTTTGGCACTCTTGGGAGTTAAAGGGTTAAAATGACGTACATGTACCAGTACACTGTAAATTGATGTTTGGACGATAGCAGTTTCTATTTCTTAAATTACACCCTGTGGACTTGACCTTACATGTAGGTAAAATATTGTCAAGAGTATATGGATACAGTCCACTGTATATGTTCGTAGCCTTGTTATATATTCTTTTATCTTGCTGTTCTAATAACTCCTGTATCTTCACTGGTTCTAGCCATGAAAATATTATCCTGTATCAAAGTCTGGTCAACTTATATATTCACCAGATAGTATGGTAACCTTTCTAAACGGTTGTAAACTGAATTTTGACAGCACTTGCCAATTGGGAAAGTGTCGTTCTGGACTGCACCAAAACATGTACAATTTGTACTAACCCAAGAAGATTTAACACTCACCTGGGGAAGTGGGCAAGTGTTAATTACATTTGGTACATGTTTGCACCCCTGAATTTTGGTAAAAGGTGTGGTTTATCTGTCAGTTTTTAATGATATCCTAATTTGCTCCCGGTGAAACTCCAGACTTGTCTTATACAATGTTTGAACATCAATCATACAATTCAGTTCAGCAATTCAACATAATCAAACTGACAAGAAAAACATTCAAATACAATTAAATGTTCAATCACTGTCAGCAATTAAACTCAGTTGAACCATTGATTACTGAACTCCTGTTTGTTTGAAAAGAAATGTTGATAAAAGTAAGGTTATGGGATAATATATGCAATGTGAAACAGCAATGCACACTAACTTAGCTGTTGCTTCTTCAAAAAGTGTATCACTGTATATTCCCTGCTTACACTGGCATCTTTTATATTTATAGGTGTCTTTCTGAGATCGGTTGTTCGAAAGCAGGGTTAACCTCCGGTTAGGCCTAACCGGAGGTTAAATTTCTCAACCGCAGGTTTGTTAATCCAAGGTTGAAATGGCATTGTTCAAAGCCAGGTTTGAGGACCGGTTTGTTAACCTTGGGTTAACTGCGGCTAACCCATGGTTAGTATCCCATAATACTCTTTAGAAGTTGTTTTAAAAAAGTTTGAAGCTGCTTTACCCAATCCATTCAAAATGTTTTGAGTATAAAATAGTGAAATATTGTAGAATTCAAAGTTAACTCTATTTGTAGCCGAATAGTAGCTCTTCTAAGAATAATTTTTCTTAATTTTGTCGGCTTCTTTGAAAAAATAATAATTTTTGGAATGTCCCAATGTAACGGCCGATTATGTTTATTCCCGTTTCAGCTCCAACGGTTGTCCACAACTTTTTCATCTTCTCCTTCCTTTTGCCCACCTCGTTGTTCTCGTACTCTCTAATTAAACGTATTAAACCTGTGGTTTTTATTTCGCTCGCTCGCTCGACGATCTTATGAGAAAACAGAATCGGCAAATACATGTATAATTAAAAAACATTTTGACAGTGCATAATTTCACTGCCATTGGCAAACCTCTTTTTCCTCAGGAGTTAGTTTTTCTTCCTCCTCAGCCCCACCGTTATCTTCCTCTACTTCATCATCATTTTTACCGTCTTCTTCTGTTGTCCTAAAAGGGTCCTTTTTTTCATCCAAGCTTAAATCCTCAAGGGCATCTTGAAATGTTTCACTATCAGATTCGACGTCGCCAGAAAAATTGTCAATGACTTCGTCAACTATTTCAGAGTTTTCGGATAATTTAGATATTTCTTCTCTATCTTTGTCTTTCTTTACTTGTTCTGCGACAAAGCCGTCGCTTTTTTCCTCGTTGCTCGGTAAATGTCTCGCAACAGATTTGTTTCCTTCCTCGGAATCTTCGTCCACCTTGGACGCCATGTTTAAAATTCTTTCAGTACGTCATGTAACTTAGTCATGTAAATATGCAAGAAGTTCTCGTCTCGTCCCAGTCCCACTGAGCCACCCGTCGACAAAAGTTTCGAGGTTGGCAGTTTTCTTCGAAAGTTGAGGAGGGTCTTCCGACTTCCGAGTTCCGACTTCCAACTTCTGATTTTCCGACTTCCGTCTTCCGACTTCCCATTTTAAAATATGAACTCTTGTTCTTATGCCATCGTAACTTGATTAGAAATAAAACACTAACAACGGTGATAAACATGGTAAACCAACGCATTTTATAATAAACTTGACGTTTCGTATGCTAAGCAACATACATTTTCAAAAGTAACCGTTACAGTGTTTGAAAACTGTTTATGGGTCGTTAATGTTGTGACCAGTTTTCAAACACTGTAACAGTTACTTTTGAAAATGTATGTCGCTTAGCATACGAAACGTCAAGTTTATTATAAAATGCGTTGGTTTACCATGTTTATCACCGCTGTTTGTGTTTTACTTTTAAAATATGAATGTATTTTTAAAATATGAAGTCGGAAGTCGGAAATCAGAAATCGAAAGTCAGAAATTGGAAGTCGGAAGTCGGAAATCAGAAGTCCCTCATCGGCTTTCGAAGAAAACTGCCAACCTCGACACTTTCTCTTCTCTCCCTCCTTTTACAATGTTGTTTATAGCTGGACTTTTTAACAATAACAACAACAACAACAACAACAACAGCCATTTACCTACATTTTGTATGTAAATGGGGGGACGGGGGACCACTCGGAAGATTAACAAATGATCATTACCTAACATTAAGGCGGGGGTACACCTGAATGCCATTTTCCCGCGACTTAACGTGGGTTTAACGAAATATCTCGTTCACATTAAGCAATCCAAAAAAGTCTCTCCTCAAACCATGTATGTATGTTATGGGGTGTTTTCTAAATTTTTGGGTGATTTTTGAGCATTGGGAGGAAAAAGTTTTTCTTAAATCACTTGTAAATTCAGGGAAATAGGAAATATTGGAGATTTAATGTAGTTTTAAAATTAAAATTTAAAGTTTAAAATTAGCAGATGGACACCAAAATAGTCCACTATCAACCTGGGGTGCTCTTAGTGGGTATTAACCCCGGGGGAGGGGGGGGGGGGGGGTACTCGATATATCCTTGGATGGGGAGGTGCGGCCCGGCCCTCATACCCTGACCCTGTTTAAGACAAAAATCGCTGATTTTTCTACCCTGTTTAAGACAGAATTCCGATTTTTGATACCCTGTTTAAGACATTTAACCCGAAAAAATTTTGCTGTAGTTTACTGAGTTCGTAGAACATACGCGTAGGCTGTTTATCGTCCAAGAAAAGATACCCTGTTTAAGACAACAATTGATAAAATCGATACCCCGATTAAGACAAAAAATGATAAAATCGATACCCTGTTTAAGACAAAAATCCCGAAAAACATACCCTGGCTGGCCGCACGTCCCCATTAAGCCCATATAACATGTATAAGGGAGTACCCCCGGGGTATTAACTGTCTGTTGGTGTTCCAAAAATCATTTTCTTTCTTCTATCTCCTGCTTTTATCCCTTCTTATTGAAACTGAAATTCTTATTTTATTGAAATTCAGGTGTAAACCTCGCCTTAAGAGTCAATATATAAGGGAGCATCGATGTAATTCAGCACTTACTTTTATCCATTTTTACAACCTTCCCAACTACTTCCCAACTGTGTCTTAGGAAATTTCGGTTGGAAATTAAATAGAGCGGTTCTGTCCGAGCAGAAAATTTCCGAAAAAAGAGGTCTACCTCTGTATGTGTTGCACATTTTTCGGTCGGTCTGACAAGTCTCCTACGCGGACGCAGTTGTTATTAGGGCTCGTCACGCAACGCTCCTAATAACGGCTGCGTAGGAGACTAGACATAACATGGAAAGCACCCCTTCTACTCCCTTGGGAATGGCCTCAGCTTGTTCCAATGTAGAGAGAAACTCGTATTTGTACAGAAAAATAATAAACAAGGACAAGAGAGAATGAGAGTGCTTTTCTTTAAATCTCGAATTCAGCTAGCGATAACCATGGATCTTGCAAATAGGAAAGGCTTGTATAAGATAGATAGATGGATAGATAGATTGATTTGTTTATTCAGAGCCCCTTGCAGCTAAGAGCTGGATAACAGGATCGTGCGCAAATACATATAATTAACATTTATCTTATGACAAAAAATCTAAATATTTCACAGATACAAATTCTGACAATCTTTTTGTCCTACATATTTTGTTATTAAAGTTCCGGCAGCTTCGTAACGAGTACGAGTGAACGGAAGCTACCCTTCCACTCATGGCAAGGCCAAACACAGGGTTAGATGGTACCCAATCTATCGCAGACGAATGATGATAATGGGCGCGGTGAAGCTTAAGACGGGGGTCCACAAGAACATCATTTTCCCGCCACTTGACATGGCTTTAATGGAAATATCTCGGTTACGTTTCAAGCAATCCAAAAACGCTATTCTCATTTTATCATGAATGTACGTTATGGCGTGTTTTGTAATTTTTTTTAAGTGATTTTTGGGTATGTTTGGGAGGAAATGTTTTTCTCAAAGGATTTGTAGAATTTCTGTGAAATAAGAAATATTGAAGATTTAGTGAAGTTTTAAAATTAGAATTTGTAGTTAGTAATTAATAGACGGACACCAAGTTAGTCCACTAGCAACCGTGGGTATCAACTGTCTGTTGGTGTTCCAAAAATCATTTTCTTTCTTCTATCCCTTCTTTAAACCTCTTCAAATTTCATTCAAATTCATGTGCACCCCCGCCTTAACACGGCTGCTGTAACACGAAGCAATTGGGAATATTGCTTCCCTGGATGGGATGTTCCATTGCAGGGTTACCATAAGCACCATACTTTTGGTTTCAGAGGAAGAATGCGGAGGAAAGTTTCTTGTTTTAGGAAATAACACAATGCCGGTAGAGACCAGGCGTCGAACTACCGAATTTTTTATCTGAAATCCAACGCGTTATATTTAATCACTACACCACCGCGCCTTCATGATAATTAGAGAGCTTAAGCAACGACGACGGCAACGCCATGAAAAACGTCACTTGAAAAAAGGATTCGCGCTTTTTTGAACTACTTTGCAGTTGTTCCAATTTGTTAAGTTTGTCTCATGTGTCTATGGGATTGTCCAGGAGCTAAATTTGAAGGAATGGCTTACCAGTTCAAATGGAGAAAGGAAAATTAACCGCCGCGTGTTCACGTTCTCCACAAAACCTATAATTTGATCATTTGACGTTGTTGCTTTGCAGGGAACGGCAAAGAAATGTACCAAAATGTAAAACGCACGTGCAACACGTGCAGAGGCATTGTTTTTGCTCATTAAACCTATTGTTTTGTGCCGTTCTCGCTGCCGTCACCGTTGTGGTTGCTTAAGCTCTCTAAGGGCCGATTCACACTGTGACATAAGCATAAGCATAAGCGCAAGCATAAGCATAAGAATTTTACGTGTGAACCGGGACGACATAAGCATAAGCGAAAATCGAGCGAGGACTGGAATTTAAACTTTTATGTTTTTCCGCTAGCAAGAGAACAGCAGGCATCTTACGCTTATGTTTATGCTTATGCTTATGCTTATTTAGTCCGGTTCACACTTGCAATTTTCCGACGTTAACGCAAGCGTAAGCGTAAGAGAATGAAAAATTTTCCATTTTTCTTATGCTTACGCTTATGCTTATGTCGTCCCTGTTCACACGTAAAATTCTTATGCTTACGCTTGCGCTTATGCTTATGCTTATGTCACAGTGTGAATCGGCCCTAATGACGAAGAGTGAGAAAACCAGCGAGCCCTTTTTGTAACATGCAAGGGTAATTTATATAATAAGGGATCAATTGTTGTTCCAGTGAGGACAAGTTTATAGTCATATTTATATTCATATTTATCGATGACTGACCTGGGATGCCCCAAGTTTCAAATGCACGAATGAAAGGTTTCAAAAATTTGCATGCCAGGTTTTGCACGAAACCATAAGCATTCTCTAAAGAGCGAATTGCTTTTAAAAGTCGAACGGAAGCAACGGAAGATTGGGGGGGGGGGGGGGGGGGAGGAAGCTGAATACAATTAAAACATGGTGTAGGTATTATTAGTAGTTGTGTGTAAATTTTAAGTGCAATAAAAATTGGATTAAATCGATAAAAGGTGTCACAAATATCAAAGTTCACATAATGAGCACAATTTACAAGTTGGCTGCATCTCATAAGTCTTCTCAAATGTTTATTGCAGCATGGTTCCATCAAATATTTAAACGTTTACGGACATGTCCAGGCTAAGATTTGATTAAGTTGCAGCAGAAGTGTTTCCTATCTGTCTGTTAAGCACGGCGCCATGAACAAAAATGTATAACAGTATATGCGCTATATATATAATATTAGCCCAGGGTCATTAAATATTGTAGAAAATGCAACCATGAAATATATACTATCATTTTATCCTGATTGTTTTATGCACTTTTTCTATGATTAATCAAGGAGTGATGATTATCAGTTACAAGTTACCGATAGATACTAATAAGAAATAAATTAAACATTTAATTATAATAGCTCACATTTACCCACCAGTCTTTGCGACTCCTTTAATATTGTTCAACCTCATGAACTGAAAAGTGAAACAATTTTCTTTCAGTTTCAATATCACTAAAGAATCATCTTGGTGAGTACACTCTTTTTAATCTCTGATAGTCACCTACAGCATTTCTTCATGCATTTTACACCATAAAATATGTGAAGGTCGTAGTATAGACGGGTTCTATTTCCGTTATACGTATATTGTTGTCTTGCTTCGTGATTGAAAACTGTCACGTGATATTTAGCGAACAAAGTAAACATATTTTTATATTTAGGCGATCATCGATTTTTGCATCACTTATATCTTTGTGAAATTTGCCAGGCGGATTTCAAGTTGACTGCGAAGGCACCACCAACTGTACCAGTATGTACCAGTAACATGCATTAATATACTAATGTGCTTGATTTTACTTGTGCGTTTATTGCAAGTTAAGGTATTCTACAATATGAGTCATGTACTGTTAAGCGGAGCTAGAAAAGCTTTAACATCTTCTTGAGACGTTTTTACTACAAAACAGACTAATAATTTATCCAATTGCATGCCCTATTCTAACCATTGCCAAAAAAATCATTTAAAACATACACATGGACGCGTAATACGTGTAGAAGGGTAGGTAACTAAAATCATGACTTTAACCATGGGAGAGAAAACAATTTACATCACCCCTCTTGAACCACATCATGTGTTAAAAAGGAGAGCCGGCTACGCTCATGCATAATCAGCAGCCATTTATGTCGGACGTGACCCTTGTATCACGGTGTGAATGATTTGGCTCAAGGGTACGTGCGTTATTTCACTAAAAGTTATTTTAAGAAAACAATCATAAACATTGCATAAAACTTTAACAAGAACATAGAAGAGAACTAGTAGAAAATCAGAAAGCATTTCTTAGATCTAGCCTTTATATTAAATTTTGATCAGAGATTTCTTATTTAAATGCCGATTGTCTCCTTAAAAAATTGTGAAATAGCCTGGAAGGGTCATTAAACTTATTTTAGAACTTCCTTGAATAAAAGCTGAGTGACAATCCGTCAAAACAGCCTGTAGTATATCGGCTGCAATGACATTTTTAACTAAAAAGGAAAATCGAGGAAAATGATGAGTAGTTTTAATTGAACATCGCTTGTTTCTTGTTGTTTTGGTCGTTTTGGTGTGTGAAGAGATCATCGAAAACGAATAAACAAACAAACAAACAAACCAACAACTGAACAGTGAAGGTACATTCAGAACTAGAGGTTTTTAAAAATGTGTTATTTTAATTGCAATAATAAAACTGAATGATTTGGCTCAAGGGTACGTGGGTTATTTCACTAAAAGTCATCTTAAGAAAACAATCATAAACATTGCCTAAAACTTTAACAAGAACACAGAAGAGAACTAGTAGAAAATTAGAAAGCATTTTTTAGATCTAGCCTCGTATATTAAATTTTGATCAGAGATTTGCCGATTGTCTCCTTAAAAAATTGTGAAATAGCCTGGAGGGGTCATTAAACTTATTTTAGAACTTCCTTGGATGAAAGCTGAGTGACAATCCGTCAAAACAGCCTGTAGTATATCGGCTGCAATGACGTTTTGTTTCTTGTTGTTTTGGCATAGGGAACCCACGCGTTTATTTAGAATGATCACAAAATAAGGTTACAAATGGACTTACGTGATGTTGTGTTTCAATGTTATAGCAGCCACAACGGCCCGATCAATTTCGAATTCGAAACGATCGTGTCTGTTATTTTTAAATGGTCTCGCATTTCGCCGTCTGTTATTAAATTTTAACTTGTCAGCGTCTCACATTTCGCCGTCATGCGGCATATCACATAACCGTTTGTTATTAATTAATTAAGAGTTTAAATTTTTAACGGTTAAGAGTCAATTTTCTCTTCTCTATGCCGCATGACGGCTGACAAGTTAAAATTTAACAAGAGGCTACTGTTGTAGCCTACACTCATGCGCTTGCGTAAGAAAGTTTTATTAAATGGGTCACGCACCCCTCCCCCCTCAACGAATTTTGCGTGACACACATTGCACCATCGCTCAAGACATGTTGATTGAAGCTACCAATTTTTCTGTACATGTACTCGCTTTGAATATTTAATTTATTGATTCCTAATCAAACCCACACTTGTCTAATACTTCCCAAACCGTGAATTATTTGTATTACATTGGGTTATTCCAGAAAGAATCCACCCCCCCTCCCACCGACGGATGGCAAGATTTTTTGACCCCCCCTCCCCCCCCATCCACCCGGATTTCCTGGCCCGCTACGTCCTCCTCCCGCCTGGATTTCCAAGCCCAGAGACCCCTCCTACTGACCGGATTTCCAATTAATTTTTGGAAGCCCAAAATATACAGGTAATGCAAAAAAAAATACATGTAATCGCATTCAGAAGCTTCTGCTTTTGTAATGTCAAAACTGTGGTGATGAGTACAATAAATTTAAACATTTAAAATCCACTTATAACAATGAAAAAAAAAAACATCAAAGTTTTCTAATCAATTCAATTATTTTTCTTGTTCACTACACGATTTTTTTTTTGTTTTCAAAGATAGATTGCGTCGGTAGTACTACATTAAGTAATACAGTAAACACCCGCATATAAAAAAAAATGGATTAAGAACACCAGGCTGAAATTTGGCCAATAAAGCCCCATTTTTATAAGAACAAGATCAGCATGAAAATTGTAACATGTTCTTATAAAATGGAAAAAGTGTCATAATTACAAAACATGTAAGTTTATGTTTGCTGTCAGATAACTACATAACTCTATCAGCTGTCAAGCTGTCTTATTGATTGTGTTCATTTGTTAATATAATCAAATTACAGAATAATTATTTATTTTATTTTCCTAAAATATGCTAATTATACCTCTAGCAACATGTTTTGGATAGTATTACTAAATAAAAATTTAAGAACATTTTAAGAACATTTTGAGGCTGATTTGTCACTAAGCACTCGATAAATAAGAACTCAATCAGCCTGACCTCCGAAATCGTGTGTTCTTATATGCGGGTGTTTACTGTACCTCATCACGCGGGAGTTACCAATTCTTCTGTTTTACTTTCCTCAGTGTTATATTTTCCTGTTCATCAGCTGCGGTACGTGTGTTATTGAAGTAGAAGCCGAGTTCCAGTTGTCTTTTTAGGAATCACGGTATAAGTAGTACTTTGCTCGCCAGGAGGTAATTTATCTTGATATATTTTCTGTTCAATGGTTTTCTGTTCTATAACAAAAGGCTTTAGCGGAAGTTATTTTTGCAAAAGCTCAACACAGTTTAATATTTTTTTATTTCTGCCACAAGCCATCAAACAGTTTGCAAGTATTCCGCATCAGGTACAGCAGGTACGAAGCAAAGGAGCAAGTGAGAAACTCAGTAAGCTACTATGATAATTGAGTCACGCGGGAACCGGCGGCGTAAACTGAATCTCACACAGTAAACATTGAATCAGTCCGGCACAGCCTCACGTTCCCATCACCGACAGTTTCTGTGTGGAGCTTCAGTTAAAACCGGTTACTACGAAAGGTAAGCTAGTAAAGATAGTAGGTTCAATATACACTCGTGTGTTAACAATATAATATGGTAAATAAAATACAAATATTCACAACTGTGGGAAAGCGGAGTACCTAGACTGTTACTGCGCACTGAGCGCCTTAACTACGTCATGCAATGTTAGGTGAAGGGTGTGTTTCTGTCTGTTTTTGAAAACAAAATGAATGAAGCACCTTTCTTTCCTTTTTTCGTATATGGTTTAGTTAGATAAAAAAGAATTTCTGTGGGTTTGTTATATAAACACCTGCATATATTTACCTATATCTTACATTACAGACCTCCAGAGTTTCATTGTTTGTCAAAATGTTCGTCTTTTTTCTCATGTACTATGGTCCGTGCACGGTTCGTCCACTCAATATTTTTTATTTCTATTCTATATTCAACAATGGAAAAAGCCGATCCACAGTCTTATTTTCAGTTTTTTATTTGAAATTCTACCAATACAGAACCCGATTTTGCCTGAAACACATCGTTTTATTCAAGTTCAAACTAAAACCACTTAACCTAATTTATGTACATAAGAAAAACGTCAAAATCTCCCAAAATTTCTAAAATTTAACAAATAATCGTCCCTTTACTTGTAAACTAAGATCAAAAAGCAAAACACAAAATCAAAGTCCGTTTTATCGTTTTTCGTTTTATGACCAAACTTAAACAAAAAACGAAAAACGAAAATCAACTTCCGTTTTATCGTTTTTTCGTTTTATGTACAAACTAAAACGAAATTCAATTTTAGCAAATTCATAGATGAACGGAAAAAAAAAAGAAACACAAAATAAAGTCGCCTTTTAACTATATGAATTTGCTAAAATTCTGTTAATTCTCGCGAACGGACGAAAGAAAAGAGTGACATTTACGCAAATTATAATAAATTCACAGTCAACAAGTTCTGAAATCCGTTTGACTGTTGTGAACGTTATCCTGGTGATCATAGAAGAGTAGAAATAAACAACTGCGTCATTATTTTGCTGTGTCATTTACAAACAAAAGGAATGAACTAAGAAAAGAATTATTGAAAACTGGGTACTGCACTTAGTACTCGTCGTCCATCAACATCAACAGTATATTAAAAATAGCATCATTATATTGGTTTGTGTGACACTGAGAAACACGCCAAGAGGAAGTCACAATTTCCCTGACAACTCAATTTAACTTTCAAACATAACACTACATTCGCACCAGAAAATTACGATAAACTGATTTAATGGACAATTTTAGATTATAATGGTGAGTAATACATTCGCACACTGAATCATTATGATCCGACATTAACACCCACCTGAAAAGAGGCGAGAAACGAGAGACCTGACCTTCTGCTTCGTTTCCTACTTTGGCAGTTCGAAGCAATGAATGCTCCATATCATAGTTACGATAATCTCAATACATTGCAACTAAATCAATTTGAAAGTCACAATACGCAATAAATAAATTGTCGGTAAGTTTTACTTAACTTGTTGTCATTTCGACATCAAACGTTAACAATGGATGTTACTAAAACGGGGAATGGGGAATGGGGAATGGGGAATGGGAAATTGAAACGGGAAATTGAAACGGAAAATTGAAAATGGGAAATTGAATTTTTTTTAGATTAATTGTTTATAATGCGGAATAATTTTTTTCAGCGGCGATTATCGATATTCACGCTTTTTTTTAAAACGTTTTGCGCCAAAATAAAAGGAAAGGAATAATTGATGATAACGGGAGAAGTGACCCATTTCGAGGGGGTTGCTCCGAGGAACTTTCGTGAAAAAAAAAAAATAATAAATAAAAATAAACTTAACTTAAGGCAGCAAAGTAACTCACCAGCGGTTAAAAGCTGCTAAAAGAAATTTTTAACACCCGAAGTTAAGCTTATAATTATTAAAATAGCATTTGTTAGCGATTCTCGCACTCGACTCCGTATTCACTTCACTTTGGTGAAAACATTTTTTTAGTTTATAGCTGTAGCACTGATGTTCATTCAAAGTTCTTTCAAAAATTCATTCAGTTTCAAGTCAATCTGCTCAATGTATTCGATTTATACTACGCTATCCTTGTTTAGTCGTCTGAGACGTTTACAATTATAGCCGTCTATTTGTAGTGCGGATTTTTCTGACCGCTCGGCACTCTACGCAAATTTTGGCATGACATCATCAGACTTAGAAATTTGCGTAGAGTGCCGAGCGTACAGAAAAATTCGCACTCACAAATAGACGACTATAATCGTAAACGTCTCAGCCGACTAAACAAGGACAGCGTACTATAAATCGAATACATTGAGTAGATTGACTTGAAATTGGAAATATTACAGACTGCCGGTCACGGAGTATTTTTGCTTTGAACATATGGACAATAGCGTAAAATTTAGTTCAGAAAACTCTTTCGTTGATACTTTTAGAAAGCGCCGTGGTGTCTGTCAATTACGCCACCTTTCACATACAAGCTGAATGAACTGAAAAACTCTGCAGACATGCCATCCATGGATCATCCATATTCTGTGCTTCGGAATAAATTTTTGAAAGAACGTTGAATGAACACCAGGACCAAGTTGTTCAAAACGTGGATAGCGCTAGCGCAATGGGTTTAAATTTTGTTAACGTTTATCCACTGGATAGTGATTTATCCGGTGGATAGCGCTATCCACTCATTGAACAACTGGGGCCAGTGCTACAGCTATAAACTAAAAAAAATGTTTTCACCAAAGTGAAGTGAATACGGAGTCGAGTACGAGAATCGCTAACAAATGCTATTTTTATAATTATAAGCTTAACTTCGGGTGTCAATTTCTTTTAGCAGCTTTTAACCGCTGGTGAGTTACTTTGCTGCTATAAGTTAAGTTTATTTTTATTTATTTATTAATTTTTTTTCACGAAAGTTTCTCGGAGCCACCCACTCGAAATGGGCCACTTCTCCCGTTATCATTAATTTATTCTTTTCCTTTTATTGTGGCGCGGAACGTTTCAAAAAAAAAAGCGTGGATATCGATAATCGCCGCTGAAAAAAATTATTCCGCATTATAAACAATTAATCTAAAAAAAATTCAATTTCCCATTTTCAATTTCCCGTTTCAATTTCCCATTCCCCATTCCCCATTCCCCATTCCCCATTCCCCATTCCCCATTCCCCATTCCCCGTTTTAGTAACATCCGTTAACAATGTTCCTATCGAGATGAAGTACATATTATGCGTTTAGTTTAGAAGTGGGTTTTATGCTTAATGTACCAACCGGCCTGAAATTTACATGCTCCAAGAACAAAAAGAAATACCTTTAATATTTCTCGTTTTTTTAATAGATAGACATTATAAAGCCGTTTACATGGCGATTTTTTTTCGATTTTATCAGAGATTTTAGTAGCCATTGTATACGTGATAGTGTGCACGAAAATATTAACTAATGATTTTCTTTGCAGTAATTCTGTAAAACTCTTATATCTTTACTCATCCAGCATCGAGAAATCATATTTATTAAAAAAGTCTAAAAATAGGTCGAAATGATACTATATCTTGCACTCCTGGAACATGAGAATTTGGTTCATCCCGGGAACCGAGGACCCGGTTGGAAAAACCAAGATCTCGGTGACCCACCCGTGGCAAACCCGGATTCTCATATCAAAAAGAAAATGCCGGTAGCGTCATCTTTCTCCTAGGCGAGAACATTTTAGCCACTTATATACTGTATTATTAATAAACTTTAACTAAGCAAATCAATAACTGTTAGACGACAATTAAAAACTGGTTAAACTGGATTGGTTTGATGTCATTCTTCGACCTTGAGGGAGGCCGCAGTATTGCACTCGTATTTACAGTTACAATAATTATATCTACTTGAGCTTAGAGGTTTTCCTCGAACAACGCGCACGTAACATATGTCATGGAAACAAATGATTTTCTGTTTTTTAAAAAGAAAGTACAAAAATAGTATTTGCTTTTCTGAAACAAATTTGCGCAAACAGTACTATGTTGTATGTGCAGGCAAACAGGATATCTTTTGTAGTTCCCAGGGTCTCTTTTCTTCAAGAGAGAACCTGGGAACAATGTGTCATACACCAACTGAAAGCTGTAGATGCAGATGAAATCCGGGAGGGGAAATAATGGAACCTCAGGGCACAATATGTTATTAGATACAGTTCAGCTAAACATTCTGGCTAATAGCAGAAGTAGAAGATTTTTTCTTATCTATGAGGAAAGCAACAATCTTGGACATTTCAAATAAAAAACTAATACCCCCCCTTCCCCCCCCCCCCAGTTCAGTGATTGGAAAATGGTGCGTTTCGGTGTATCAAGAACTAATTTGCAATCAACGAGCTCCACCAGGCAATCGGGTTCAATATCTATCCCAAAATCACTTGGCGTTCGAACATGCTTTACTTACTGACCAATGTACCCGGTCAATGTACATGAATGTATGCAAGATTGAGGTAAGATTTTCGACCTTTAGAGAGTATCAAGTACGGTAACAACAGCATGACAAGTTAGTTGTATGGCTTCGTTTAGCTCATGAAGCTCACGTGATTAGACTGATCCAGTTTCGGTCGTCTCTTGGACCGCTCGTGATATCACTCAAAACTGTTAATGCTTGAATTGTGATATAACAAAAAATACTTGCATGGACCTGTCAGGAGCCTAGAGAAACCTAACTCTTTACTCTCTCTGTACGATTTTTTTAGAAGGTGCCTTAAAGTTATTCTCAAATACAAAGCATGATATTTGATCGAACTCAACGCAAAGCACAGATGCAGGTTTATTTTAAATTTGAGCCGGTATACAAGACCTCTTTCACTGAGTGTTGCTTTCGTTTTATACTATGAGCTATAAAAGTTAAAATTCCATTTGGGTCATTGTTTCTGAGCAGTTAGATTGCTGTTTATTCAGCTACATGATTGTACTTTGACTGGGTTTATTTTTGGTACTCAGCAATCAATCCTACATACATCCTGCGGAAGTTTCAAAAGCCTGATATCGTAACACACCCCGCTGCTCGGTTGGAGAGTTTGACCCTAAATCTTGAATGAAATACAATCAGGAATATCAGTTCTACATGAACAGGTACTTCAATAACACAGTCAAAAATGGAGTGGGCGAGTGAGTGGCTGCATGGGTGTGTTACATTGGCTCAGTAATCGCGGAACTCAGTTATAACCGTTGAATGACTGATCTTATCTATCGCAATAAAAAATGTATGTTCTCTTGCTAATCGTGATCAGTAAAGCTAATACTGAAGACACACAGAAAACGAATTGTTTTAAAGATTCAACAATAACGTAACTGCTCGGTATTCACCGGTGGTCTGTTTATCTGAAGTGGGCAAAGCAGACCAATACAACTCAGCGTCTCTTCCAAGTGTGTTTTACAAGTTTTAGAACATCTAAGTTCCATTTTTGTAAACACAATTCCAAATCAACATTTTGGATGAGAAAATTCAACTGAACAGACTGAAGCTCAAACCGGCACATTTTAATATTTTCGACCCAACAAAATACCCTGCTAAATTCTTCAATTTTGACAATTTTGCTTGACAAGTAGAACTATCAGTTACGTAAATAGTCATATTATATAAAAAGAATTACGACGAAATTGGCTATCAACCACTGAGTAACCGGGAAGTGTCGGCTGGTCCGGGATTTCTAGCTAACTGATTACGATTAAATTGTTTACAATATGCTTAAAAGAAACGAATCGTTTTGAAATTGAAATGCGAAACAAATGAACAATGGCCAGCAACGTTTACTAAGACTTTAGTCATGTTGTACTGACAAATACTCAAAAGAAAGTTAGCGCTTTCTTTGTATAGCCATAATTTTAGTTAGGCATTCCTCTAAGTCCTGAAACTAGTCGATATGACGGCTTATTTCCCTCATTCACTGTTGAGACTTGGATCACTACAAAGTGTTTTTTGTTGCTAGGTGAGATATTTAAACGCTGTATTAGAGTGTATTTGAGCATAATCAGAGAAAGTGTGAATCTAATGTCAGCTATACTGCATTGATATGCTCAGTTTAAGCACTGGGTTGAAAATGCAAAATAACATGCTAGCATACGTAGTTAAATAATGAATTAGCACCTTCACTGCATATGCAATTGTTTCGGACCGTGCATGCTAATATCTTGTAAGCGGGACAGGCAATATGACAAGAAACCACGCTGAAAGTCTCCAGTTATGTTAGACTGCGTGCCTGCACGTTCAATTCAAACTCCTCCAAACTCAGTCAAGTGTGTACTCGAACAGGTAGTTGCGTCCAATAGCAGCATAATTTAAACCCAATTTCATACGATGTTTTATATTTCAACTCGTGTTGTTCACAGACTCACAAAATAACATCCAATCAATTTATGAACCGTTCAGTGGTGTCTAATATGTTGTCTGATTTTTCAGTTTTTTTTTTATTTTGCCCATGTGCAACCAAAATATTTTGGTGGCAATCACATGGCCAAGGTTAAGAATGGCTTGTAATGCAACCCAATCGATATCTTCATAATTGTTTGAGTGCCTCAACCGACTGAACAATTAAAAAGATACTGAATTGTATCAGTTCTAAACATAGATGAACCATTTAGCTTTGCGGCTAACTTCGCCGGCGCAGCCTAAAGAAAGCAGAAATAAAAAGGGACTCAGCTGAATAAGATGAAAATGAAAATAGGCAACAAGGTTGCAATTTGAAAACGTCAAAAATGGAAATTTAAAGCTATGCGTGTCACTTCACAAACGCTTCGGGCAAAAATATGGTTTGAACATCATGCTAGTTCAGTTGGTGTGGCATGTCAAAGCCACCTGGAGAGCGCGCGTGGGGAGCAGTGCTTGAACACTTGCGACGTTGTTCTGACGAAATCAAATTTCAAACTCAACTAATTTCATTGAAGAAGACACGTCGATTTGAAATACAATTTGCCGCTTCCGCGGGCTACTTTTTTTTATCGTTGTCATGCTGTGATTTTCTCGTCTTACTTATAGAAGGCAAGAGTTTTGCCCTTCTCAGAGGCAGTAAATGGTACAAAACAAAAGCAGTTTTTGTCATTTATAAATTTATAAATAATCCCCATTATGGAAGCACTTATCGCAGTTAGAAGCTGTACCAGCAGTGGTGGTGGCCTTGAGGTACTCGGATGACACCTGAAAACAAAGTACTGAATGTAACATTAGTGAATGTGCACAGCCTCTTGTCCAGCTGAGAGTTCAAAGGGTGGGATACATTTAAGATCTTGTGTTTGGATTATATCCAAAGATATTAAAATGGAATTTGTTAATTCAAATTTTATTTTAGAAACTTTGTTCAGAGATTTGTAGCGCTGATCTTTTGAGCCACAAAGGAGCCAATCCAGATTAAGAGCAACTTGCTTTGAAGTCCTATTGCTTTATGTTGTAAGATTGTAAGCTGGAATTCAAGTTTAAAACTATCGTGTATATTGGTTGGATCATTTCGCTGGGATTCCACTAAATCTAAAGTAGAAACCAAGGGAGACAGTCAAAACAGCTGCCCGATTTGCAGGGATCTAAATCCCCTGCGCGCTATTGGTTAAGATCATTGAGCCCTTGGTATTATTTTGTGTTATTTGGCTTTTTACAAAACAATAGCGATCGAGATAATTGATCTCTTCAAAAAGCTTTTTGTATTAAGGTGTCTAAGATCCTTTGTTTTGAAGGTGTTGTATTGGTGAACAGTTGTTAAGCGTATAACTAGCTGCATCAATCGCTTGCCAAGAATCGTGAGAAGTCTGAATAATTCTGGAAGGTACGTGAACCTTTGGTCACCCCCATTCATTCACACTTCATGACATTTGGGAAGACCATAGCGGGAAACTTCTGCTTGCACCGTGCTCACCATTATTCCACAGCACCGCTGGATCTCCAGATTCCTTCAGTTTTCTTTTGCGTTGTAGCTAGTGGGAGTCGAGCCGATGTGAACGGAGATAAAACTAAACACCGCAGGGGAGGCATAGAGAAGTTTTCTGTCACCGGAAGTGGCACTGTATGTGATCGCTGCACGAGCGTGTCGTATAACAATAGGTAACCGCTGTCAATGCAAGGTCTCCGTGATCATTGTTCAGTTGACTGCGCCTATTATTAAGTGGGTCAGTTATTGAATTCGTCGAAGTGTGGACAATCAACAACTTGCCAAACGGGAAAGGTTTTCTTGATTATTCCTAGAATTTGACTACAGTTGTGGAAATAGAATTTTTTTGACATGAGATAGTCTTTTAGAAGCGAACTCCAAGGTATGTTTAGTCGTTGTTTATTAGGAGTATCAAACTCGCAGGAAGTGAAAATATTTAATTTCCTCTTCTGCTTGTGCTCGGTATTATAATTGTTGTCTGTCTTGTACAGCGCTGTATAGTACGGTCGAAACGATGCGTTTTTTATCGTAATATAGCGGTCGGCCACTACAAAGTTTTCGCGTGAATAATCTCAACACCACAAAAGTAAATAGTTAGAAACGTGACATTTTGAAGATACCGATACATTCATAATTCATGTGGGTGAGATTCTTGAGTATTAAAGTTGTGAGTCATGTTTGGTGCGGCTGGCTACTCCGCGCTAAATAACTGCCTGCTTTGGGAGCGGTGAAACACATATTCATTCTTTTAACACTGCTATTCATTACGGCAGATTGAAAGCCTTTGTGGAGTATTTCACTGGATGGTACGCTGCAACTTTGGTGTTAAATCAAAACTTGCTGCTGGAACACTAGTCTCCGATGATCTGCAGTAAACAGAGAAAACAGCTTCTTTGATTGTTATCGTGATGTTCGTGTCGTGGAAGGTCTTCCTTTTTATCTTCATCAGCCTCGCGTTAATTAGTGAAGCAGAAGTCAAGCCCTGTTCGGGTAAGTCGCGTCAATTTTTCAATTTTGCATTGAAAGCCACGTTGTGCTAGGTTTTGTGGTAGTGGAAAATGCGTGATAAAGGAATGCCATGAAATAGCGCGTAGTTTTACATGAAATTGATCTGTGATCTCTGTTACTTGGAACTTCATCGTTCCTAATAAGCGCTGATTTCGTTTGAAATCGACATAATAAGCTGTGTTTATTTTATAGAAATGGACGCCTCTAAGAAGTGTTCATTTTCAATAACACTTCTCCTCATGTGGCGCTTAACCTAATAAATCTATCCACTATTCAGTAATAACCACTGCGGCATCCTTTTGCGTTATTTTCCGCCACTTATGAAGAACTATTAATTGTGAACGTGGTCGGCTTTAGGGCCGACCCGTTTCGAAGGTTTGATTGCGATTCTGCGAACATGGCCGCCTATTTAGCAGAATAGAATTACTTGAACGTTTCTTCTTGTTGTAAAGATTCAAGAATAAATGCGACACCATCTGTATTTCGCTATTATAAGAAAGCACGGAGGGTGCGAAAATGCACTTTAAGCTACCATGACCACGAATTAGACCGAAATTCGAAAACAAGAGTTTATTTCATTGTGATATACTGTTATTGTTCTTGAACAATGAAAGCTATTTTGGTTTTCCACCTCCTTACGCATGATGATTATCAGCTAAGGATCAGTTATTGGCTTGTGCACCGACGGTATACAACTGCACGCACAAGATAACAGACACAACTTGCAAACTCCTAAAGCAATAAATACGAAGTAAACCCGCGCGCAAGGTTCTCTAAAGCGTACGAGATTTACGACCTTTTGAAGACCTTTGAAGCGTAACTAGAGCTTTCAACATCATAATGCTCTAATAGTGCATTTACGAACGTTTTATTGGCAAAATCAAGAACGAAATCGATTCCATTAACTACCTAGTTCGAAGATCTGCTTCAGTTTTCTGCTTCCTGTGAATTTAGAGCGAAAGGCAGTGCTTGCTTTTATCGAAAAATAACTCATCAAATAGCTTAATGAATTTTCAAAGCCAATCAATGGCACAATGAAATTGAAGGGTTCAATTGACGAAGGAAATCAACACCGAAAAACGTCAAAATGCAATTATTATTGTATTTTAAACTCTTTGCCAAAGGCTCTGTAAAAAAATGTTTTGCTTTTCGTGTCCATTGCAAAACGTCACTCAAATGAAAGAAAATCTTTTGACGGTCATCAATTTGATGCTACAAATATTTGCTCTGGTTTGTTGAACGGAAAACAGAAGCTCCATTGTTTTCGCTATCTGATGCGCTTGGCCGTTTATAAAATCTCACACTAAAACTCAATAAATTTTACTTTCGCTGCGGTCAGAAGCGGGTAGAACCGAGATTGTTTGATACTTATGTAGCTTTTGTAGTGTACTCTTTGGCAATCTGGTTGCCTGTAAACTTTAATTGTTTCCTAGTGTGGATCAAGTACAATAGCCGTCGGGTAATTGTCTCCTCTGAAAAGGAAGTGCCACAATGGCGTCACCAACATCATCCCACGCTTAGTTTTCAAGGATACATGTTTTACCAGCTTTCCCTTTTGTCAATAAATGTCAGAAAGCGGACAATCCTTATATCCTTCTGTTCTTTAATTCCCTCTTCTATTACATGTGCACGCAAAAGGCTGAGAGCATTTGAAGAGAGATTTAATTAAACGGGTAATACCGGGATTTGGTAATTGTGAAGGGGGAACAGAGGATGTCACATCTGTTTTTGAAAGTTTTCAGTTTCATTTGCCTTCAACCGACTTGAGAAGCCGGCCCATCCATTGTCTATTTAGATGGACAGTTCATTTGAAGTTGTTTTGTCTCTAAACACCGTTAAGTTTAGATAGAAGAGCTTTTAACTTTTGGAGATAAATTGCACCCAAGTTGGCGGTTAGCAGTTTTTCTCAAACAAGCTCAAATCAACAATCACTGCTGCCAACCAACATAACCCAGCAACTTGTGTTGCGCTTAGTGTATTTAATATTTAATTTTTACAATTTTTCTTCTTTTTTGAGTGACAGAGTTCGAGGTTTTCAATAGCTTGGACTAAACTCAAAGTTTAATGATAAAAAAAATATCGGTATTTCGTTTGAATCATTAGAGGATGACTTTATTCATGTAGTTTAGTCATCTGAAATATCATCCTTGTTTTCTTATCCATCGCGGAAGGACTTTCTTGAATCTGGCCGTTGAAAGTGACCAATATTCCTTCACAAAAAAGGGACTTAAAAGCTGTTTAGAATCACAAATGCCAGCGACAGAAGATTTTTAAAACAGGGTCACATTTGTTTGAACTGTAAAACAATGTATCCAGTGTATTTTGGTGTGGATTTTGTTTCCGAAACCTCTGTTTTTTTTTGTGTGTGTGTGAATGATAAGAATGAGCAAGAAAGAGCACTTACATTTTCACAAATATAATCAATATAGGTAAGTTATATTCACAGTATTATCCATAGTTTAATAACTACATCGACCTGTTTCAAGTGAAACATGAGGCCAAAGCCCATTTATTACCATTGATAGCAAATCACTGAGAACTTACTTCCTCAAGACAGATAAGTTGACGCGTGCTATCAACTTCGAATCGTATTCTCGCTGCTTGATAATATTTAGCTCTCAGGTCTAAAAATAATCTTATATTGATGAACTGTTTTCTGCCTAAAAGTTCACAAGTTCTGTCTTGAAGCTCAACTACGTATCAGAGCTATCAAATAGCAATATTTTATAAGTTGCAATACTATTTTAAGGCACTTGGCAATGCAATGCCATTTGATTTTTGTTACTTATGCTTTTTATATTGCCATTAATTCATTGGTGCTTTTGTTAAATAAATGTAGGTCATTCAGTTCATTACTGTCATTCATTCGTTCATGCACAAGTAAAGTTCATTTTTTTCCCGTTGTTAATAACACTGAAATTCAGCTCAAGTGCACCCGAAGTACACTATACACACTTAGCCCGACATGGAACTCGCCATAAAAAAACCCCAAGCGCATTTAAAACCGGAGACTGATTCATAAAACTCAGTGAAGACTAAAATCGAACACTGCGGTTACAGAAAACCCGAGCTATGTCGACAATTAAACCCACCTTTTCTGTTGCGGTTATTTCATATTCAAGTCATATGACCTGTAATCTGTATCATCAGAACACGTGCAAATTTATGCTTTGTGAAATGATTATTAGTGATCATCAAGCGCGTATATCCCAGTAAAATGTCTCATCTCTTCACATGACCCTAAACAGTGATGAAAAAGTAAATTAAAAAAAAAACAAACAGAAACAAAAGACGCGATTATTCATACTTCGAGGAGTAGTCCCCTATGCTGCCTTTCTAACTAAGTTCGGTGTTTGAACGTCATCGGGTCAAGATTGAGAGAGTGAATATGAATTTTGCAGTTGATCCAATGCGGTTTAGAAATACAAAGTGGTTATTAGGTTTTTATCTTTTATTGTGCGTACAACATTTTAGTGAAATTAATTTTAGTATAGTGTCGCCAATAATTAGCTGTTTTTATAAAAAAGCTTAATAACGTGGATACATTCAGTAAAAAAGGTATTATTGTTATTATTATTATTATTATTATTAGTATTATTCATTCTGTTTTCGTTTTGAATGAGAAAAATAGCAATGAAAAACCGTTACACAGTCAATGAATTCAGTAACTTTCTTAGCTTACTGGACCAGATACTTAAAACTGGGGTCGGTCGGTCATTCTTCTCTTTATTTTATTTCAGTTCCTGAAATGCGTAGTAAGGAGAATGGTACAATGGATTATCGTGTTTTGGAAGGAAATGATATCAAACTTATTTGCTTGATCCAACAAGGCCAGTTAGAACTGACCGTTTACTGGGAAAAGGATAATAAAAGACTGCAAACAGCAGAACATCCTCGCATGAAGGTTAAACGTTTCAGATACTTAAAGGTAAAGAAGGCACGCAAAGAGGACGCAGGATCCTACAAGTGTGTTGCTGAGAATGATTGTGGCGGGAAGAACCATATTGACATGCACCTATTTGTCGAAAGTAAGTACTTAAACATATCCATTCTTTAAATTGTAAGACAAAGACGGGTAGTGTATATTCTAACTTAAAGCGGTTTATCCTTAAACACTTATACAGTATTTCCAGTCTGAAGAATCAGTCAGGCGGCCCGGGTATTGCTGAAGAATAATAATAATAACAATCTTTTATTAGGAAACTCCATCACAAACTGTGGTTTTCATAGAGGTCCTAAATATAAATCATTATTACAAGATACAATTAAAATATAAAAATTTAAAAATTTAAGCTAAAATCAAGATATTAAAATATGTACAAAATACACAAAGATTAACAATTTACATAAAAAAAAAAAAATTAATTATAGAAAGCAGAAAAAAGATGCTTCTTAAAAAAGAACTAGTGACGACTCTTAAAACTGCTCGTTATTTCATATATCGCGCCAAAAGTTAGAACATACGGCTGCTTTTTTTCTATCTATTTTATTATTTATTAACAGAATAGTTTAATTTTTTCTTGCATAGGCTAAGTACAACATCTTTTTTTGTTTCAATCAACATAATTCTTTTTGGTTTGTGGTTCAAGGTCCAACTCTTGATCCCATCAAGAATTCAACACCAGGTAAGATTGTAAGATTCTGTGAGTGTATACAACAGTTTCGCAACGAGTAGTTAAATGTAAAAGAACCAGTAACATTAACAGATCGTAATAGACTCAATAGCATTAACAGATCGTAATAGATTCAATAGCATTAACAGATCGTAATAGACTGAATAGCATTAACAGATCGTAATAGACTCAATAGCATTAACAGATCGTAATAGACTCAATAGCATTAACAGATCGTAATAGACTCAATTGCATTTTGTCTCGGTTTGTTAGCTGCCCCGAAGTTCTCTGTGAAAAAACTCAAGATGACGCGAAATTTACTCGCTGTACCCGTCGGCAATTCGGTAAAGCTGGACTGTTCCGCTGAAGGGTATCCCCGCCCCACCGTGAAATGGTATAAGGACGGAGCATTGTTTCTGGAGAGAAAAGGGGGTGCGCAGGTCCACCTCAGTCCGTGGACGAGCGTGTTGGTCATGAAAGACCTAGTACCGACAGACACTGGAAAGTACACATGTAATGTCAGTAACCCTTACGGGTGGATCAACCATTCGTACGATGTTGATGTGCACGGTAAGAGACTGACAAAACTCGACTGCAATATAATAATAAGAAATGTAAGGTTAGTTATTCATACATAAAGATAGTGTATAAATTTGCATGTGGTTGAATTTCCAAAAGTATTTTGTGACTGTTTTCAATTGTGTTCCGTGTCTTTATAAATTAGCTTTTTGCTTCCAAAGCCAAATTTTATTTCCACCAGAAAATAGCAATCTTTGAAATCGGCAATTCCCGAAACTAAAATGCCGAAAAAAATCATGTTATACTATGTGGTGGCGCGGTAGTTTTTTAGTCGGTTAATCGGTTCTTTTCTAAGCTACATGTACTCATGTTAGTTTCTGGTTGGCATATGTGGGTGTACTTAAAAATGATCTTCTCTAATGAGGCCCCCTAAGGCCACCAAATTTTACCTAAATATCTCGAATCCCAAAAACTGAACTTTAAATGGGGCCTCTCTAATAGTCTTACCACGTCTTTTTCTCCCTTATAGAACGAGTTCGTGCTAAACCGGTGGTCTTAGATATGGCAAACGTTACTGCATTTGTTGGCGAAAACGCGACTCTGTTGTGCAAGGCATTAAGTGATGCCATGCCTCATTTCCAGTGGCTGCGATGGTTTACATCACAATCCAACAGCTCTGGTAACGGCACCGAAATACAAAACCCGCACTACGAAGTCGTAAAGCAGAACAAACAAGACAGTCAGTATCTAGTTATACCAAAAAGTAACAGCAAGTTCGATTTCCATGGAGTTAAGTTGACTTTGGTTAATGTTACCAAGAAAGATGAAGGAAGGTACACTTGCATTGTAGGAAACGCACTCGGTTATGATGTGAAGCAAGCTTATATCATAGTTCGCGAATGGTCAGGTAAGGAGCGTCAATCATTTAACAAGGTATTTGAACCATCGAACCTATTAACGATCATTGGAACTTCGGATTTCACAGACTGGAATACCAATTAAACCTCCAAATACTGTCCAGATACTCTCACTGATAGGTATATATTTCATTTCAGAAACAACTGCATCACCACCCGAGACGACAAACAACCCCTCAAGCAACACTACCCTTTCTCTGAACGGGAAATATGCGCAACCAGATAACCAATCGGCAAGTTCATCATCAAAACAGAACATTTATATTGCAGTGTTGGTTGTTGCTGGCCTCTTCTCTATAGTGGCTTTTGGAGTCGGCATTTATTATTGGCAGCGGAAGTCAAAATTGGCAAAAGACGCCAAATACGGTCTTGTTTATAGTCCCAAACCAAGCGAAACCGCGGTGCAGTACAGGGCGCATGAGCCTTTTGTAGGCGGCTCTTCATCTTCGTACGGATCAACAGTCCCTCTTATACGTCAGCGAAGTCTACGCTCTAGACTGGGTTCCAACCTCACTCAGGTTTCTGAAGTGGAAATGCCATTGGACGAAAAATGGGAGATTGATAGGGAGCTCATCAGCTTGCTGGGTGTCCTGGGAGAAGGCGCTTTTGGCAGAGTCATGAAGGCGGAGGTCATAGGAATGCCCAACATGCCCTTCAGATTCGATGTCGCAGTTAAAATGCTAAAAGGTGTGTTTTGTAGTCTTTTGGTTTTAAAGAAAATTGGCTGAAGAAAACATCCCTGAATTCAGTCGTGTCGTGCCTCTGTGAACCCTTCTTGGCTGAGCTGGTTACACGTTACTTTGACAATTTCACCCCGATACAACGAACGTGATATCACTAAACCCTGCTTGTATCCAACGAATTATTGTGAAATGACGGCTAGAGCGAGCAATGAGAATGTTTTGAAAGTGAAGGAACATGCAAGCCTCACTGCAAAAAATCACCCCTTAGATTCATGTTAATTATCAACCCTTGAATACATTCCCTAAGTTCACTAAGAAAAATGCAGACGAAGAAATACAAAACATACACGATTAGGAGATACGCATATGGTCGTTAGTTAGCAACACGTATTTTCAAACTCAGGACTGAAAGATCAATCTGTTGATTTCAGAGGATGCCACAGAGCATGAACTCACAGATCTTGTATCAGAGATGGAGGTAATGAAGACCAATGGAAAACACAAGAACATAATCAATTTGATAGGAGCTTGCACGCAAGGAGGTTAGTTCATAAAGGAAACGTCAATGCGGGTACTGTATTTACTTATCTCATTTAAACGCCCCCTTCAAGTTCAAAGTCGTTATTGAACGGTCAGAAAAGCGGTTAATTCCCCGGGGTTTAATTGAAGGAACGTTCATTTAGGCCATTCAATTGTCTCGAGAATGTGAAAATTTATGAGTATTGGTCTTTCTTTTTGGCAATGATTTTTTAATCAACTCGTCCTAAGCACAACTTTGTTCACAACTTTGTTCACAACTGCGAGGATCATTCTTCATTTGACAACTTGGTTTGTTTAAGAGCGTTAGCGAAAATCTTTTACAACACAGAGTGGAATTTAATGACGCGTTGGAAGAAAAAATGAAAAAAATTCAAACTTCCACAACAGAGGTTTTTTTAATATACATATTTTTTTAAGTAAAAGTAGAGAATCGGTAAAGAAACATCTATAAAACGAAAATTAGGAGTCACCGACCATCCAAGCCAGTCAAATCCAGGCAAAGCTTCGGCAACGGCTAACAGCCCTTTATGTTGATAAATTTCTTCCTTAACGCGCGCGCTTGATACATTGCCACGTGGATAACGCATAAACAATTAGCGCGATCATCCTTTAATAAGAGCACCAAAAATATTTTTAGAGCGGTTTTCAGTAGTTGAATACATATCAGCCATCTTGTCAACTGTTTCTCATTGCTTGCCACAAATTGTTGCATATAAATTGCGATGTGTTGTCATTCCTTTCTTTACCAGGTCCGCTGTTTGTTATTGTGGAATACGCTCCGAATGGTAACTTAAGACAATTTTTGAGAGACAGGAGGCCAACCAGAGAATACGCTACATCATTGACTCTGATGGATCTAGTGTCATTTGCTTATCAAGTCTGCAGAGGAATGGAATATCTTTCTTCGAAGAAGGTATGTCACCAAATGTCGCAGCAATTTCCAAACGGCTTTGTTAGTAATGTCCTCAATTTGGTTTTTTAGCTAAAATGCACTGACACTGAAATATAAGTTATATCGTTCATTCTGAATCATTTACATTTTCCACATCCTTTGAAGAAAAACAAACAAAAGAAAGTCAAACTACGCTACGAAAAACATATTTTTATTGGTTTGGCGATGCAATTATCCATGTAAAGAGCTGGGATAAAACGAGAAGTACTTATAAATAACAAGCTAAAGGTGGAGGTCTTATTTTCTTAGTGTATTCATCGGGATCTTGCGGCCAGAAACATTTTAGTTGGTAAGGATAATACGATGAAGATTGCAGACTTTGGCCTGGCTAGGGACGTGCATCAAGTCGATTACTACAGAAAAACAACAGATGTAAGTACAACACAATACAGTTTGGGATTATGCATCAGTCAATTCCAGCAGTGCCCATTCCCCCCCCAACCCCCGGGCTAACCCCCGGGCATTAACATTTTTTTAAAAAAGATTGGCATATTCCCCGGGATCCTCCCCTACCAAAAGTACCACTTTTCAGTTTTTTTTAGTGTTTGTTTTCTAGTTCTGCCCTTTCACTGTCTATTTTTTTACATATATAATGGCACTTTCCGAACTTAGTTATTATGTTAACATAATACGCCAAAATAAGGCAAATCTCCATAAAAGGCGATTCAAATTTTTATATCATCAAGTTCCAAGCGTAAATATTAATTCTTTATACGAAGTCAATACAATTTTGCAAGTATTTGACTGTGACGCACTGTTGAAACGTACGAGAAATGACATGTTGCTCATTTTTACTATTAGGGTCGTCTCCCAGTGAAGTGGATGGCCCTCGAAGCTCTCTTTGATCGCGTTTATACAACGCAGAGTGATGTGTAAGTAAAGCCCAGTGTCATAGGTTTTATTGATGCGTTTAACACCAGTTGGGTAGGAGAAAATAATTGTCTTGTCATCTGCGGTGTATGTACGTACTATCGTGAACCTTGAGTCTTCCAGAACACATGAATAGATGTGCCCATCTATCCATGTGGCTTGATAGCTCAGTGGATACAGTATTCCACCGTTATCACAAGGTCATGGGTTCGAATCCCGTTGAAGCCTGAATTATTTTTCAGGTTGCTTTTTCAACTGTGATAGCACACTGCGAGGATCACAAATTTCACCCAAAAGTATTTTTATTCTTGTAGTTTGAATTAATTTGGTGATACTCAGATTAAAACAGTCATATATCCTTTTCATATCTCTTTGTTTTCATCAGGTGGGCTTTTGGAATACTTATGTGGGAAATAGTTACTTTCGGTAAGTAAGTCGCTTTTTACCCGAAATAAAGCAATAACCATTAAGGGGGCTACGATTTGAAAGGAAAAGAAGAGAAACAAACAAACATAAAATCGTAGAGATTACTTTAAAGTATGTTCTTGCTTATGGTGTTTAATATGCATGTTCTGGTGATGTGTCAGAAATGCAGCGTCTAATCGCAACAAATGAAGAGGTGATATTTCATCTAACAAAATAACTAAATCGTATAGCCGAGATTCCATGACACACGATACGACACAATGGAACTCTGGGAACAAGGCAAATGAGACTTAATTAACATTCCATTTATTGATGCTTAAGATCTGTTCCTTCCTAAAAGCTTTTCGGAGGATGGTTTTGGGCATACCAAAAATGAAAAACCTGCCACTTTGATGGACAGGTCTAACCATAGATCAAACCTCTTTTTTCAGGAGGCTCACCATATCCTGGCGTACCTTTAGAAAACCTGTTTGAACTTCTTAAATCTGGATACAGAATGGAAAAACCACTCAACTGTCCAGACAGCATGTAAGTAGCCAAGCTGATTACCAGAAGGATAATAAAAAGGTTGTTATTTTGAAAAGTTTAAAGATTTTAATAAACTGTAAAGCACTGAATGGTGCTATGGAGGTTACTTTGATTCTCAAGTGTAACTGTCTGGCGTCACTCCTTGTCGATAACCTTATTGATTTAATTGAGCAGAGTGTGCGATCTCGAATAAAAGATTTACCGACGCTGACCCTGAAAAAGAGTTTTTTTTTACTAATACAGGTAAACATCTTACTAATACAGGCAAACGATGATGACCTGAATAAGGAACTTAAAACAAAGCATGCTAAGAACAAGAAGAAGCACCCTAGCCAAGTCAGATTTATTTTTGATCGAATAGAAATCTGAGCCAAACAGAGAAATAAAAAGAAATACAAAAATATATATTTAAAGTGTTGTGCTTTTATTATGTCTTCCTAGGTACCAGATAATGTTAAAATGTTGGCAAGAGTCACCGACGAAAAGACCTACATTTGAGGAACTAGTCAAGGAATTGGATGCTATGTTGGTGTCATTATCAGATAAGGTGCGTAAAATAGTCTCCTTACTGCACTTCAAACTTTAGTTGGAATAGTTTTGGTTTCAAGTCAGGACCTATTATGAACGCTGGAAATTAGGTGCTGGGGATTACAGGGATAGGCTCAACCTCGTTTCCAGGGTCTCTCATGTTCCCATCCCCTGGAGCGAAAGAAGAGAGACCCTGGCCTAGTCTGGTCACGTGTCTCTTGGACAATTATATTCCTAAGGTGGGGGTCGACAGTATTTGTAACTTTGTTTCGTTTTCTTCACAGTGGCTCGGCATCGGTTGATGTCCGGAAACGGTTCAATCAAACGATTCAAACAAAAGCGAATGAATAATGCGCAAGGATAAAATTCTTGTCATTTAATAATGCATGGTTCAATTCCTACAGTTACCATACCCCCCGGGCACACCCCCGGGGATTTGCCATTTTTTCTTCACTTGGCGTCCTATTCCCCACCCCCGGGCACATAAAACGGGGTAATTCCCCACCCCCGGGACACTCAAAAGCAAGCTGCACCGTTTCTCAAGAAGACAGAAATATTTATTATATAAATCCACCGAACAGTTTACAAAATTGACATTGACTGGACTACACTCCGGTATGGTTACAAAGATCAGGAAGCATCTCTCCCATTGTTTTTCGTCTTTGCTCGCGTTTCTTTGGCTTTCATCGCTTCAAATACAGGCTTTAATTTTGCCAAATTGTTTTCTTCCAACCAATTACTAACAAATTGTAAGGATTTCCCAGCAAAGAAGTCCGCTTGTTGAGTCATGTCGTCCGCCATGTGGTTCGACGAAATTTTTTGTCCCATAATTCCTTGCGCACCAAGATTATGGACAAGAGTACTTGCAAAATTCCCCACCCCCGGGCCACAAGGGCCGACTTTGTCCCGGGGGTTTCCCGGGGGGGGGGGGGGGGAATGGTAACTGTAGGAATTGAACCATGCATAATTTCATAAGCGTATAATGAAACAATGCAATGTAAAAATGTTGTATAGGCATTCAAACGACTGGAAGTCCGAACTGGTAAATGTTGAACAAAACATGCCTCACTCACGAAGAATAAAAGCTATCCTTATCTTCTCTACCTCGTTTTCTGTTATAAAAGTGCAGTCGATCTGCATGTCAAAATTTTTTTCCTTGGCGGCCGCTTCTTTCTTGCTTCGCCATCGTCCGAGAACAGACGGCGACAATTTAATGTGCCTGTCGAATGAAACTTGAAGATCGCCAGCTAAATAGTATGTAGCGATAATTTATCCCAGTTCGGAACAATGCCGTAAATCAAAAGCATTTTGTGCCGAGACTAAGGCACCCTGGCGAGACCGAACTTGTCCAGTAATAAAATTGGATTGCATTGTGTAGCGAGTCCAAAATTAGCTTTACTGAGGCAAATCTTCAAGCACCGTGACAATTCCACAACCGTAATTTACAGATCCTAAAGCAACTTGCACTTTCAAAACCAGTCGATGTGGATATGTTTTGAAGTCTGCGGATGACCGCCGCTTCACATTTATCGCAAGCCGCCAAACGCATTTGGATTTGTTTTAATTCGCAATGCTCTGCTAGAGCGAACAAATTTCACACTTTACCGCCCCTCCCTCAAATCTTTTATTTGTTACATCCCAGATTTTGGGACGCACGTGACCAAACTAGCCCAGGGTCTCTCTTCCCTCGCTCCAGTGGGGCGGGAAGATGAGAGACCATGGGAACGAGGTTGAGATATGCTCCGGTAAACTGATGACAAATAGAACCTAAGAGACACGGTTCACTGCCTCGCCAAGGGTGCAAATATAGTGATCGTATATTGTGGGAAGTAAGTTAATATGAGTGAGTGAGTGATTGAGTCAGTCAGTCAGTCAGTCAGTTAGCCTGCCAGTCATTCAGTTACTCAGTCTGTCCGTTGTTCGTTTGGTCGGTGGATCTGCCAGCCAGCCAGCCATCCAGCCAGCCATTCAGTCAGTCATTTCCGTTAATCCATCAGTAAGTCAGTTAGTCCTACGTGGTATTTAGAGCCATGATCTAGCTTAAAGGGGCTATGACACCTATTTTTAGCATTGCTTTAAAACACAAAAGACACATTTCCATCAAACCCCAAAATAATGGTGCAGTTTTGTTGAAAAGTGTAAAGTATAAACGATAACTACAGATGACCAGGATGGAAATGGTTGCAACTTGAAGTTTTTCCCTCGTGTCTTGGAAAAATCGCCAAAAACCGTTTGTACCTTTTAATATCTTCTTTTTGGTGTTCTAGGATCATTTCTTCTATGAGAAACGTTCCTTAATTTGACCACAGTTTTAACCGTGAAAACCCTTATGGCACAGCCCTCTTACCGTGAATTTAATGTAAAACTCCTTGTGGAACGACCCCTTTACTGCGATTATTTTTTTGTTCCAGGAATATATTGATTTGGAAGCATCACTTATGACACCCTTGGAACCACAAACGCCAACTTCATCAGAACCGCCGGCAACTCCACGAAACTCTGTAGGAATTGAACATGAAACGGAGAATGATGATAGAGACAATGACAGTGTGTTCGGTGATAATGCTAACGATATCTGGGAATTCCGTAAACTGCCGGTACACACAAGGCAATCAGAAAGTGGCCTGGTCACCAGGAAAACATCGCTTGAAAATGGAGAACAAACAGACAGAAAGTACATTCGACATAAGTCGAGCCCAGAGATTGCCGAAGATAAAAAGCAAACGGGTGTTGTTACTACTTTTCGTTCACCAATACAAAGCGACGTGTGACGACGACATGCAACCAAGCGGAGTCGCGTGAACATATGATGTCATTCGTTATGGACTACTCCTTTTGAATTGGCGTTCAATTCGTGTCAATCCAATGTCGATTCCACATGAAATGAGTGCTTATCTCCACCTTGTTCATGTTTAACAGCACCAAAAGGTAGTCAATATACAAAACCACCCGCCAATACTTAAGTGGGCGAAATGGAAAGGTCTTAATGAACGTTAATGCAGTAATCTTAACCAAATTCTGGAAAATTATATAGAGAACTTTGTTCAAGAAATGTTGGTTTTGGAAAGTGTAGCCCGAGGTGGGCTGAAGAGAAGATTAAAAATGGAAACAAAGTGGCAGAGACACTGGTAACTTTGTTTGTTTTGTAACAACAAATAAAGACACAAATAGATCTATTTTAACGATACATTAAATAAAAAGACTATAACTGGAGTATCTGAGGTTATATTCATGATAAGAATACTTCTGAATGTCATTTGCAATGGAACCGCGTATGGCACGGGCAGTTTTAACGGTCCCTGTGGAAAGCCCATATATACCTTTCTAAAGTTAACCCGTTAATACGGATACCCGTATAAAAAAACGTACAGTTTTTAAACAATCTCATACAAAATGAAACTCATTGAAGAGTCTGACCCACCCAGTTTGCATTGCGCGCTTCTCTTATTGTTATGATACGGCTCTATTCCATATTTGGGCAAGCATAGCACCTCTTGCACGAGTGAATTTCTCATCTACAATACAGTATGGACTTTCGGGGGCCCTGAAAATGGCGGATGAACCAAAGTAGGCACGCAATACAAACTGAGTGGGTCAGATTCGTTATTACGGACAATTGGGCTGGTTCTTGAAAATTTGCCAAATGGGTTACGTCAGACAGATATACTCCAAGCGTATCTTACTCCAACCGTCATTTTTTATTGTCTCAGTGGGGACTAGATGTGGTACAGTACTTTATTTTTCTCTAAAATCAATGAAATGGAAAAATAACGTCATTCATGCGAACCCGCTAAATACGGACACCCCGTTAATACTGACAGTTTCCGTGGTCCCCACGCTGTCCGTGTTTAAGGGGTCCGACTGTGTGAGATACTGGGAGCGTTGTGACTAGTTCTTACCCATGAAATATCACTCGATACCACAGCAGAGAGACATGCGGGAATGTTAAGTCATTGCCACGAAAAGTCTGAAAGAACTGCAGCGTGAACAGTATGTCTTTCAAAAATTCACAGCTAAAGGATACAAGAAACGGTTAAAACATCGTTACCTGTAGCAATGTTAGCAATGCACACTTGAACCAAGAAAGGCTTATCGGCAAGGTTTTTCTTAACTACTGTAGAATTCCGAAACTAACATCCCTCCCGAAAGTGGATGCTAGAAAAACGTTTCAAGAGAAGCGAAGAAATTCCCTCAAAAGCAACTCGGATGAAACGCCGCGCTGGCTGGCTTAGAATTCTAGCGTTTACTACGGTAGTACGGGTCTTAAGAAGGTATTTTATGGTCGAACCTTTCCTAACGGACAACTCTATAACAAGCAGTAATCACAGATTATGAAGACGCGTTCGAAGGAATTTCCGTCGGAAATGAGCCCCTGAAAAAAACAATAGGGGCGGCCATTTGGAAGACCGTCTACCAAAAAATCTCAAATTTTACTGCACATAAACTACAGGACAACCAACAGGAAAATTAGGATTGCGTTCTTCGAACGCGATAAGGATACCTCTCTGTTACGGTCCCCAAGATACCAAAATTCATACAATCCCTGCCTTTATAATACGGACACCTCTATAATGTGGATACCTGTCTCTATCTCTGGTGTATTATGGAGGTTCGACTGTATCTTTGATATTTTGAATTAGAATATCCAGTCCTATTTACCTCGTTCAATAAGTTTTTGGGGGATGGATTGCTCGCGTATTTTAACGACCACAGGAAAGTAGTTGCTTTCCGAAAGTTATGGGCCCTGGGGGTTGCTGGTTGCTTCTTTCGGAATTCTACGGTATATTGCTCCATTAGAGACCAAACTGTATGTTGATAGATTTTTATCCTTTTTGGAAAACGTAGAAGAAAAACACCGTTATTGACCGAAAAACAAAGAGTATGAGACAAAAACAAATGAACGAAAAAGAAATAATTTTAGTCCACGACGGAAGTCGAACCCGTGACCATCCGTACATCGGTGGGATGCTCTAATTAACTAACAAAGTTATGAGAAACTCGCAGCGAGCTTCCTTAATTTAGTAGGTTTATATGAAAGATATGTCCTACATATCGCTGATATTAATAGTAGTCTTTATTTCAATCACATGATAAAAAATACATCATATGTTACATTGAGGTTTGGAAAAAACTACATACGGTAAAAACTGTAGACTGATTAAGATTACATTAACACTGATTAAGACATTACTGAACTGACTATACTATCTAAGCTAAAGATATTAAAACTATAGTTTTAAGTTATATTTAAAGATTATACGATTAATAAAAGAGTTCATGAAACGCGTGGTATTGACGCTTTGGCCTTGGACACTGAATATGATGCGCAAAGTTTAACAGCTTTTTTAAAAAAAATGTCCGGTCTTGTTCCTCAAGCAAAGACTATTTTCTCTTGAAGCAGCGATAAAAAACTCTGTACAACAACAAACTCAGAAACGGCAGCTCCATACATAGATAATCGACACGTTAAGTTAGGTAATACGATGCTATAGAACAGGTAGTCAATCTCTGACTGATTATAACCTTCTTTGCGCAATGATCTAAATGTGGGACGCGAACCTGCAATTGCTCAGAAATGAAACACCTAAAATGGCGAGCTCGACACATTGTTCTAAAACGGCCGAAACTGGCTGATATTTAACAGTTATAGTGCGAAAGCGAGGCGCTATATCGCCGGATACTGTTGTTTACAAACTTGCTCGTTTTAGCACCAGAAACTTTTCTGAGGAAGTACGAAGTCTGTATCATATTCCAGAGGTAAAAAATAAAGTCGCGCACCCGAGCCAGAAGGCTCATAACGGCCGGAGCTTAAACCCGGTTTCTATAGCATGAAGCGACTAGGAATATTGCTACTCCCCCCTGGATGGGATGCTAGTCCATCGCAGGGTTACCCCAGCATTTTGTCGCCGGTACCCATTTATACACCTGGGTGGAGAGAGACAGTGTGGAGTTAAGTTTCTTGTCTAAGGAAACAACACGACGGCAGAGACCAGGCTTCGAACCACCGACCTTCAGGTTGAAAGTCCGACGCGCTAACCACTACACCACCTTGCCGCCCACATATTCCAGAGGTGATTACTATAAATTGTTAGGATCAGCAATGTCGCGGGAAACGATTATATCTAGTCTTCACTTGATCAATCTTACTTGCTGGAAATTATGCCCTTAATGTTTTTTAATCGTACTCAGTTGAGTATTATTTAGTAGATGTTTAATATCAACATCCTCCTCTGACCCGTCAATAAGTCGTGTTGTGTCTCACTTTTAACGGCGTCATTCTCTGGTTTTACCGTTTTGGATAGCAAACCGCGAAAAAATGCAGGAAAATAACGACTTTAATTCTCCGCTAGACACAACACGAGCTCACGGCTGTGTGGCCGCGCGAAAAACAAAGCCTTGCTTTCAAGATCCCCGATGTTGTTCCAACACGGCGGGCGGGCGGGCGGGCAAACACGCGCCCGCGAAACATTCCGCTAGCCATGACCATGAAAAATCACGGCATAGGTTCTATGAGTATGGAGCTGCGCAGCCAGGCCTTCGGCCTGGCAAGTGCTCCGCTATGATCAATTCAGTTACAGGTAAATGGCTAATATTTGGTATATTTGGTATTTGTTAATAAGATCAGTCATGTCAAACTGTACATACGGTAATTAAATTGTACATTAAACTGTACAAACTGTACAAACTGTATTAAACTGTACATACGGTAATTAAATAGTACATTAAACTGTACAAACTGTATTAAACTGTACCGTAAATTAAACTGTACATACGGTAATTAAATTGCTAGTATTGGCCGTCGAATAAAATGGGTCTTCTTAGTGGCAAATTCTAATAATTTTTGTAAAACAGAATGAGGCAATGACGGAGGAACAGGAAGAGAATAAAGCTTGTCGAGACAAATATGTATTGTTTCGCGAAATGGTACATTTGTAAATAGTGAACTGACATCCAATGTCTGTACATTTTGGCCCAATCTGCAAAACTAAGAGTCCTTAAAGGGAACCTCCATTGTTATAACAAATTGACGTTAAATTGTTGGAAATAAAGTCTAAATTAAAGTTTTTTAAAAAACAGGTGCAAATATAATTTTAGTGTACAAAAAAATAGATATGAATATCGCCTTTTTTCGCTTTTAAATTTCCCGCGCGCCGCCATTTTGAATATTTATGACGTGTTACGGTTGCCGCTATTGTTAAGAATCGAAGTTCTTTTGTATGCAACAATAGAGCGTATGCACTCACGTGGCAAGCAGCTATGCAAATTTATTGGAACAAAAGAAAGTGTTAACATAAGAAAAGCGTTCAATTCCCACAGGATTGTTTTGGTACACCAACATGGCCGCCGTTCTATTGTTTTGGTACACCAATATGGCCGCCGTGACGTCATGTGCATACGCTCTATAGACGATATTCGTATTCTCGGTATTGAACTGAGACTAGCTTGCAGATGAGGCTCAAGCGGCGCATTCTTTTCACATGCAAATATTTTTAATGATATTCCCCCGCATGAGCCTCCATTGCAAGCTAGTTCCAGTTCAATATTGAGAATACGAATATTGTCTATTTGACAACCGTAACACGTCATAAATATTCAAAATGGCGGCGCGCGCGAAATTTAAAAGCGAAAATAGGCGATATTCATATCCATTTTTTTGTACACTAAAATTATATTCAGCACCTGTTTTTTTAAAATTAATTTAGACTTTATTTCCAACAATTTAACGTCAATTTGTTATAACAATGGAGGTTGGTGGAAATCGGCTGAAGTAAGAAGGTAAGAAGCAAGATTGTAATTGTAGGTGAATAGGGCGGAAAGGGCATCCGGTCTTGTGAACCTTTGGCAGGCCATACAAAACACCAGGAGACGACCCGCTGGGTAAAATCTTGTGGAATGTCACGTCATCAATAATTTTATCATTCCTTAGTTTGCGGAGATAAGTGGAGAGACTGTCTTCTCTGTCTTCTTCTACGACCTGCAACCTGCGACCCGCGACCCGCGACCTGCAACCTGCGACTCGCGACCTGTGACCCGCGACCTGCAACCTGCGACCCGCGACCCGTGACCTGCAACCTGCGACCCGCAAATTAGACCCGCCGTTCCTTTGGAACTGAAGACCTCGGGAACTAAGACCCGAACAACGTCAAGCGGTCAATGCTTCACTTCAAGGTAGCAATGTCCTCGCCGTTTCGCTTACGGGTTATGGCAAAAGCTTGATATTAAAAATTTTTGCTGCCGCGGCTGCAGTTAAAAGGAATCAATAATCAATGTGTTAGTTGTTTGCCCATTACAAAGTGTTATTGACGAGGACATCGCAGAAGTATGGGGATCTCTGTGCATGGGCTCAGATGACCGTCTCGGTTGAGTTGAAATCAGCCAAATTTTTTAGCCAACTTTTGTTTGGCTGAGCCGGAAAAATATCGGTTAGTGGGTTGCTTTCATGTTGATTTTGATGGAAAGGTTTCAACCATTGTTAGTTTTTCTTCTCTGAAGTGGGCTCTGAAGTTACAGAGGATCTGAAATGATAAATTGTCCGTTTATAATGTCTTTCCTGTGCCGTTTGTAGATGGCAGGCAGCGTAATTCCAATCTTAAACCAACCAACCCACGGTGTAGCAAATTAATTCAATATAGAGAGTGATTCGAACACGCAATTCTGTTCAGTGTTGTCAGTTTGTTCTCTCTAATGTTTAAGTTCAGGTTCATCTAAGTTCTTTCAGATACAATCAAGATGCTTTGATGCAGTTCAATGCGATTTAGTAGATGAGTTTAGTGCGTGCTTTGGTGCGTTCGGTGCGGTTCGAATTTAGTCTCCAGAGGTATCAGTCAAGATAAATCTTGTGTTTCTTTTTTCTCCTCGTTTCGTAAGGAAAGGGTGGTCCTTGTCCTAGCTTAGCTTCTCATATCTAAATTCTTATCACACCCAACTAGGGTAATAAGCCACATGGCTAGATAATTATAGTTAATTTATAAATGATGATAAAAATCATTGGTGGAAACGAGATGAGCTATAAAATTACTAATTTAAGCATGAATACATTAAAACTGGGCGTGTAAAACTAACACCGTTACGGAAACTGAACTGTGGTTTATCAGTAGATCCAAGGTTAGCAGAGAGAGTTTTCGTTTCAGTAAAAGGTCCGTAACTCGTTTCCGGAGTGTGGCCAAATTCTGACAGCTCGGCCATCGAGGAGTCGCGGGGAGAAGTGGGGCGGCAGTCAAATTCGTGAGACATGGCTGCCAGCTCTCGCCCGCTCCTTCCCCCCTCCCCCTTACCCCAACCCCTGAGCCCGAGAGCTTGCTCGCAGGCTACAGTTTGACATGACTGATCTTTAAATTATGTATCAGTAGGACCCTAGCAATTGGATTACCGTATGGACCGTTTCACATGACGCAGTGACCTAACTATTATGTATAAATGAAGTCCGGCAGAAAGACAGCACGAGATCGTACTCACTTGGGAAAAACTGTAGAGGTCTTGTGCGCCCATGGTGCTCATAAGGACTGATGATGATGATGTGTCAGTAATGAAGCTGAATAGCTTAGAGCTTATTTACTATAAACAACATTCACAATTCTTTACAGCGTTACAATTACCAATTCGTTTCCCTTTTTTGACCGTTAAATAAGGAGTGCATTTAAGAGGGCCTATAAATGAGAGGAGGTGTTTATTGGAGTAAATACGGAATTAGTTCTAGTCGAATTAGTTCTTTCGTTCGGTTTGTTCCACGTTAGTTGATCGTAAAGTTACCCACCCAGGAGTTACAAAGAAGACAGAAGACCAAAACATTTTACATGTACTCACAAATCCTTGCAAAATGGACAGATGGCCTGACCGTTCAAGTGAAGGTTAATGAATGACGGGGTGATATTTTTGAAATGGAAGTAACACAGAGACAGAGTCCCTTGCGCCATTACCTGTTGCCCATTACCTGTTGCCTATCACCTCTTTTATGGGCTTCTGGCTGACTTTGCCTCTTTTTAACTCGTGAATACGCGAAGCTCTTAATGAACGAAATATAGCAGACGTCGACAAATATGTAAAATTTCACTCCTTCCTTCCTTCCCTCCTTCCTTCCCTCCTCCCTCCCTTCCTTCCTTCTTTTCTTCCTTCCTTCCTCCCTCCCTCCCTTCCTTCCTTCCTCCTTCCCTCCCTCCCTTCCTTCCGTCCGTCCGTCCTTCCTTCCTCCCTCCCTACCTTCCTTCCTTCCTCCCTCCCTCCCTACCTTCCTTCCTTCCTTCCTTCCTTCCTTCCTTCCTTCCTTCCTTCCTACCTTCCATGGGCTATTACTTTTTATCGATGATTCCACCAGTGCGGCCTTTTACCCGTTCCAAATGTAAAGAAATATAGATTGGGAATAATCGACCACCGAAAAAGAGGACATCATGATTATTAACGGGATGTACTATTGTTTCGCGTTTGGAGGCCTTTGACGGAAAATTAAAATCGATCTAAGGATTAAATAGCTTTTACAACATAAACACGGGTTAAATATTAAAATTTAGCAATATAAATTACTTATATGTCGGTGGCCAAGTGGTGTAGGGGGCTTTTTCTCGGCAACCGGAAATAGTTGCCCTCCGTTTAAGTCCGGAAATTTGATGCCAACTGGCAACCTTTATCGAAAGTCTTAATTTAATTCTTTATTCTAAAATTACGACCCAAAACATTCGGCTCCAAAAGTCTGTTGCGAGTTTTGTCGTTAAATCTGTTAACCGCGGTGATGCTCTAAATGTCAACATCAATATAGATCTGTTCCTCAAGAGTATATCTCTATATACGATGAGTTTTTGGGCGAGGAATCTTTTGTTTAGAGCGTTTCGTATTCACATGTTGGCTCATAGAAGCCTTTGATTATTTTCAATGCCGTGACTAATAATAACGTCCGGAAGACATATTACTGGTGGCGCGCGCAGCACACGAGTTGTAAATCCGGCTCAGAGTTTTCTGTTTTTTTTTTTTTCGTGTCACACTAGCGCATGCAATTTATGCGCGCATATTTTAGTTCATGTCGACGACTATATCGCTTTCAGCCATGAAATACATACCGCAAAATCTCTCCGTGTGTTGACTTGAGAAGCAAAAGAAAGAACAACAGCGTACAATTGCAAGTTTAGACACAGGCTTCCCAAGCTCAAAATTCGTCTTTTTGATGTGTTTTTGAGAGCCCTTCGGGCGGCCGACTCTACATACGTGGTATATGCGACAGCTTGTGTATATGTATAAAGAGAAATGTATGGGAAAATCACGGATTCTCTAAAATTGGGTAAATAACTATCTATTTTGAAATAAAGTTTACCTACCTCAAATGTGTCGCTTACTTGTGTCTTGTATCGAATTTGAAGCAATTCCGACGCCATTTAGCGAAGTTATTCGAAGTCGTTGTCTCCCCTTCTAAAAAGAAGGAAAGGCAGACCACTGCATCGATCGCTGGCCAGAGGTCACTGTACAAATCGATCTCCCTGAAAAGGAAAAGTCCCGAATCGCAATAAAACCAACAGTTCCATAGAGCCCAATAAATTTCACTCCACATACGTGTGCTTCGGCGGTCGAAAGACTCGTAAAGAACGAGATATTTTGCTTTAAATTCGCCTATTCGGCTTTCCAGATATGCTTGTGACCGACCTCGCGCCAACGGTCGTTACTCAACGACAAGTATCTGGTTTCATCCTCAACTCTGATTGGTCCATTAGAACCAAGTCACGCGCTGACAACACGACCCTCCACCGGAGTGAAAGGTACATTTTGTCACGAATCAAGTGTCACACACGGGTTCAGGTTGCCATCGCCTGCTATCATGTGGTGCAATGTGTTCACAAGTTGAAGGATTCTTGAGCTGGACATGCTCGCCTCGTCCCAAATTATTACATAAACGTCTCGAATCCTTCGTACAAGGCTCGCAGAGGCCAGCGACCTCTCCAGAACCAGTTGGCTGGCATATCTGCCGTCCCAAGACCGTAAAGTGAATGTACAGTCGCGACGCCAATCCACTGCCGTAGACCGTGCAGGCAATCCCGCTCTAGACTGCTAGCTGTCCCTTTTCAGTTAATCGAGCGAGCGAGCGGATCACAAAAACAAGCTCGGTGAGATTGGAGCGAGCGAACGAACGGAGGGGAAATTGGGGGAGAGGCGCCTCTTCCCCAGAGCCCCCTCGGTTCGCATTGCTTTCGCTTTCGCTCGGTTGATTGCCGATGGCGTGATTTGCTCGCCCGCTCGACTATCCAGAGAGGGACTGCTAGCAGTCTAATCCCGCTCGAACACACCACGGCGACTTTGAGATTGCGGGATTCACAGTCCTTTAAAATGCTTGTTACTAGCCTTGACTTTCCAACGCCGGCCTGCCCAGTAATTAAAAGGTTGTGACCCGCCGACACAAACTGCAACGCTTTTTATTGCTCTGCGTTGAGGACCATTTCGACGAAGATAGCTGCTGCCAGATAATATCCCGAAGTGGCAGGAAATTTTGCTCGATCACCGGTTCGCGTCGATCAAAAACTACATTTTGTATGATTGCGGCTTCAGCCCATTTTGGATGCAGAGAACTAATACGATGGAGCGAACTTATTGTGATAATTCAAGGAAATTTTTCGAATAAAGTCGAGTGAAACTCTTGAATGCTCGCGAATATCTTGCTTTATTCTGCACGTGGAGGTGTCAGATTTATCTTTACGCGGTTTTTCCCTGACATATGTAAACATGGCTGTGATTTGCTATTGCGAACAATACAGCTTTCAGAAAACATCCCTTGGGAGCCCTAGTGTGACACTTGATTCGTGACAAAATGTACCTTTCACTCCGGTGGAGGGTCGTGTTGTCAGCGCGTGACTTGGTTCTAATGGACCAATCAGAGTTAAGGATGAAACCAGATACTTGTTGAGTAAGGACCGTTGGCGAGAGGTCGGTCACAAGCATGTCTGCAAAGCCGAATAGGCGAATTTAAAGCAAAATATCTCGTTCTTTACGAGTCTTTCGACCGCCGAAGCACACGTATGTGGAGTGAAATTTATTGGGCTCTATGGGACTGTCGGTTTTATTGCGATTCGGGACTTTTCCTTTTGAGGAGAGAGCGATTTGTGGAGTGACCTGGCCAGCGATCGATGCAGTGGTCTGCCTTTTCTTCTTTTTAGAAGGGGAGACAACGACTTCGAATAACTTCGCTAAATGGCGTCGGAATTGCTTCAAATTCGATACAAGACACAAGTAAGCGACACATTTGAGGTAGGTAAACTTTATTTCAAAATAGATAGTTATTTACCCAATTTTAGAGAATCCGTGATTTTCCCATACATTTCTCTATATACACAAGCTGTCGCATACACCACGTATGTACGCCTGTATGTAGACTGTGAACAGGTCTCCTTGTGAGGGTATGACGGAAGTAGATAGCGGCGAAAAGAAAGCTCGCGAGGAAAAGTCGGCGAGCGAGGCGAGCCGCGGGAAAAGTGGGGAGAGGGGAAGAAACTTCGCTAAATGTATATGGCGTCGGAATGGCTTCAAATTCGGTACAAGACACAAGTAAGTTACACATTTGAGGTAGGTAAACTTTATTTCAAAATAGATAGTTATTTACCCAATTTTTGAGAATCTGTGATTTTCCCATACATTTCTCTATGTACACAAGCTGTCGCATACACCACGTATGTAGAGCTTGGGAAGCCTGTGCGCGATTGTTTGACAACGAGAAATGGATCACAAGACACGTGCAGTTTACATCTTATAATGGTGGTGAATTTTTCGCAGCTGAAGTTTCTGTTGGCTGTTCTATCCCTCTTCAACCTGGCGAAATAAAAATTCATGAAAGGCAAACAATCGAAACAATTGAGAAATTCATTTGAACACGGTATTTGAATTTTATAGTTTCGGTTTCTTTCCTCTTCAAAAGCGCAAGTGCTGTGCCGAGAGTGAGCGAAACGATCAGGCTTCGTTCGTTGTATTACAACAAAATACTTTTTAAAAAACATTGCATTAACTGCGAAAAAGGATTGAGGTTGAAGACATTGAACTCACCGACAGCTGAGGAGAAACGTCCCAGTGTACATGGTAGGGGGGCTATCATAATTGTGATTTAATGAAGAAGGGGGTGTCATAATTGCAATTTTGTGTCGCCGAAGAAATTCAACCTAAACCTGGACTGGTCTCCCCCAGCGGGGGGTAGCCCAGTAAAAAGCTAGTTACGGGCGGGACACGGGGCGCCCGTTGGCTTGGCTTAGCAGCCAGGCTATTTGGTTCAAAACCCTTTCGTCGGGAAACTACCGTTGCAAAACTGGATTCGCACGAGTACCCAGGGGACGCTTTGTCAACATTTGAGCCGCCCGCGTGGTTGTTCAAAAAGTTGGCGGGAAGACTACTTATAATTATTATAATTATTTCTCATTTCAATTTCGAATTCCTTCTATAAAGGCCAGAATAGCCGCGGTTACACAAAGAACTTTTACCTAGGTAAAATAAATTTACCCAGGCTTTTCTGCGACGGAAACGAGAACGTGAAAAAATGTTATTTGTGATGATCCTGATTAGCATAAATTACTATTTTACCGGCACGTATCAGAGGTCTGGGGGAGGGTAGCAGGCGCGCAGTGAGTTATGGGATTAGGGTTCATAATTTGCAGCCGTTAGGAGGGTGAGACATTCTACGGTCGGCCTTCGCCGTGCGAGGTTTACGTTTAGTTTTCTTTTAATATCATCATATAGACACTAGATTTTACCCTCCTCAAGTGTCTAGATATTTCGTCTGGCGACCTTTAGTTATTAGTGTAGTGCACGTTTTTTAACTAGGATACCCTAAAACCCCAAGGGTTGCACCACTGCGTTGGTCGGGGGTACACGTTCCCCGTTTTCTCCACCTGCTGGTTTTTAGGGGTTTTCGTGTCCGGCTTTGTTGTATTTGTTTTTCCTATAATCACAGTTGATTTCTGTACATTTGTTGGAACTAAACAATGGCACGGTGGCTTGGCTGGTCCACGCGCCCATATATCATCATTCTTGTGTCGGTTGGGTAGTGGAGGCAAAATAGGTTTAATTAGCAAAACAACGACTATGCACGTGTGTTACACATTTTGGTATATTTCTTTGCCGTTCTCTGCAAAACAACAACGTCAAATGATCAGATTCGTGCAGATTCGTGCAGATTCGTGCAGATTCGTCGTTGTTTTGCTAATTAAAACTAATGTTCTCTTTTTCACGTTCTCGTGCGCGTTGCCGTCGCGGAAAAGCCTAGGTAAATTAATTTATCTAGGTAAAAGTGCTTCGTGTAACCGCGACTATTCTCGGCTTTATAGAAGGAATTCGAAGTTGAAATACATACATACATACATTCATACATATTATTCAACACATTAATACACTGCCCAAATATGGTAAAAAAGTTCTCGATATACGGTATGCCTCATGACGTATTTTCAACGATAGCGGTAAATTTCGCATTTTGACAAGAGAATGCAAAAATGACGGACCGGCCACGATATTTTTTCTTCAAACTGTGCTTTGTTATCAATGTGTTGAATTATAGCGCGGAAGCGCGCGTGATATCGCCTAATTCTTAGCCGACGAGGCCATAGGCCGAGTCGGCTAAGAATAAATATAAACTTTATTAGTCCCAAAAGGGCTTTTCAGAATAAAGAGTAAATTGAGTAGCTAATTAACAAGTAAATAGGTAACTGATTGATAATTAATTAATCATTAATATATAAATTGAATTAATAAAACTGGGATAAAAAATAACAAGAGAAAAAGGCAATTAAGTCTCTAAGAAAATTGAGATTAGGCTCCTCTTCAAGCAACGTTTGAAGTCCTTTAGAAATGAGAAAAATGAAAAAAAAAGTAGTTTTCCCGCCATTTTTTCGAAAAACCATGCGGGCGGCTCGAATGTTGACAAAGCGTCCTCTGGGTACTCGCGCGAATCCAGTTTTGCAATGGTTGTTTATCGGTTTCTGTCGCATTGGTGTCTCGCAAAATCTACCTTTTTACGTAGTCAGATCAGCCTTGCAGTTTGTCGTTTATTTTTGAACCAAACAGCCTGGTTGCTAAGCCAAGCCAACGGCCGCCCGTGTCCCGCCCGTAACTAGCATTTTCGTTAAAGTATCCAAGGACCCGAGAGCATTGAATTTTCTGGTTGTATTTACCGTCTTTATGAAGCGATGACTGCGGTTTTGGAGCTAAATATGAGATGCTTAGAAAGGAACGGAGCGATTGGAATCGATTGAAGGTAATTTTTGTCGCTTTTCGTTGGAGTGACTTGGAATTGCGAGTTCTCCCCTTACTTCTTTTAGGTGAAGTCAAACCTGAAAAACCAAAAACTCGCTAAAATACCGTTTATAAGTCATAAAGCCGCCAAGAAACAACACACAAACATTGTATGAACACTTTAATGGCTATTTATTAGCTTTATTTATAATTTTAATATTTTATCAAACTCACGATAAAATCCCATACAAATCCTTATATTTTCGTCGTTTGGGATTCCTGCTGTTAGCCTGGGCTCCTTGTGATTAAAATCAATCTAAAAGGATTTTTCAACCGAGACACGCGTTTTGATGCGTATCTACCTTGAAATAATGAAATTTAGTCTCACCATTGAGCATGTGTTTCTCGATAGTGTAGTGGATTGAGGTTGTGGTTTAGTGCCGGGAGTGACAGTTGGATAGCCCGAGTTCAAGTCACGAACCCTGTCAGCTCACCACAATATTGCGTTACGTGTTAGCATTTCTTCTTCACGGGTTGGGTTTTAAGAGCCTTTGATTAGACATAATTTGAAGCTTATAATTCTCCGTAAAAGCACTCAAACCACTCGAGAATCAATGCTGCAATGAGTTAATCAAGAAAAATGGAGGTCACGTGATCAGGACCTTTGATACCCCCAGCGAAAGCTAGGGTTAGGGATAGTTCAAATCTGGGGTTAGGGTTAAGATTCTAGGGTAAGAACAATTTCTAGGGTAGGAGGTAACTTAGCTCAGGGCCTGGCCTAACTTAGGGTTAGGTCCCAGGTTTAGGGTTGGCCAGGTCACGTGATAGGCAATGGTATCAAACTTGAGCACCCTAGATGAACTGACCCTCGACTACTGTCACTAGCTGTTCTAACTCCATCTTTCATGTCTAGTTTTGAAAATCACCACCCCTTGAAGTTGGCTTTCATGCAACTTTCACCTTTGCACTAAATATTGGACAGCAACTAGTAACCCCCCCCCCCCCCCCCCCATTGCTAGTCTTAAGGGTTTTTTGTTTTAGTGGTTTAAGAATCAAAACTATCAATGGTAAGAAAAATATATTGTTTTGCTTAAAGGCGCCAGGCGTTCAAGCTGTGTACAGCTTCTTGTTGATTATAATTTCGCATTTATATAAGCACATCACCGCACATCAGCCATTGCTGACCATGTCAACACCACGTCAACACCACTGGACACAACATCAAGTGGGATAATTCAGTTGATATCTTAGCGTCGGGCAAAACTGATTTCCGCTGTAAAATCAAAAAAACATTGTTTATACAAGAACTGAAGCCAGCTTTTAATACAAACGTCAGTAGCGAGAAGCTGATGCTTTATTAATTAGCTGTTTCTTTTTATAGATCAACTGTTAAGTTTTGTACTTAATCTCGGTCCCAGTCCCTTTTTACTACTATATAAGTATAGTTTTTAACACTGTAACGGTCACTTTTGAAATTGTAGGTAGTAGCATACGAAACGTTAAGTTTTATTACAAATGAATAAGTTCAATATGTTTATCACCGCGGTTTGTGTTCTATTTCTCATGTCTAGTTTTATTTTTTAGCAGCGGACGTTTTTGGTGCCTAAAAGCTAAATTTATTAAAAATAAAAAGGTAGTCATTGAATCTTTGTTGGCAAGCACCATGAAAGTCATACAGCTCTCGCACGGACTCCCGTGCGCGGTGAAAGGGTTCTCTATAAATGGTTAATAACCTACATAACAAACTAAAGGAACCAATCAGAAGTGAAACGGGCCATATTATCCGGACATCAAAAAACTGATGGTCCTGATGGATCACCAATAAAACTCGCATGTTTACAAAAAAAGCTTTCTCTGTCTTTACAAGTTTCAAGCGTGTTGTGCAATTTTTCACTCCGCAAAGCTCTTCCAGTTAGATCAACAGGAAACGAAACAAAGAAAGCAAGGAAAAACAGGAAACTAGAATTTATTTTGCTCTCATGGCAAAGACAAACGTGAATATGCAGTGGGCGGTCTGTTTCTTAGTTTAAACTTAGTTTGGTAAGTTAAGAAAAAACGAAAGGAAACTACATTAAAAATACTTTGATTTAAACGGTATTCAAGCCAAAACGATAGTGTTTATATTTGACAAAAAGCCAAATTCTTTTCTGGTTCTATAATTACAAATATAATTTGCACTAATACTCGCCAGCCAACAGGAAATGCCACGAATATCATTCACTAGAGAATCTCAAAAAGACAATACCTTGGCTTTTTAATTTGAGTATGTGATGGGTCCATAAAGATATAACTATGATAAACGCCAAACTGAAGACTGCAAAGTCTGTTGTGTATTAAAAAACATATTTAAATAAAGAAAAGGATCGTTAATCAGGGACATGCAAACTATAATTCTTTCACGTCTGATTACTTTCTAAACTACATGCGGAAAGCTTATTTATTTTTACTTGTTAGTAATTTAATGATGTCTAATTTACTTTAAGCATACATGTCCTTCAAAATTATATTTTCTATTCATTTTTTTTCGTTACCAGATATGCATGGAAAAAGTCGAACTTTTGGGTATCTTTTGACTGCAGTTGAGATACTTACTGAATGAACCTCGCTCACAGATAATTTGAGTGGTTAATGCATAGGTAAAAGTCCGCCTCTCGGAACGACTCACCTTTGTTCAGACAACATCCGGTCGAACTTAGAGCTCTTTGTGGAAAAGTTTCTAACTCATTGAAACAAAAGTCCTCTAATGTTTATGTCATAATTAGGTGACCAGTGAATCGATCAAGCATTGTGCGAACAGCTGTGTGTCAGTTAAACACAGCGAACAAGTACTCAAGGCTGGAATAGAGCAAGAGATTTGGAGCGGGCTCAACCTGAGAGAATTGATTTCAAGGTCACTGGCCAGCAACATATACATGTTTTGACAAGGTTAGTATACAGAATAAATGTGAAAGCTTTGAACTAAAAGCTCAAACAAGAATGGGATCCATTCACTACTTAGAGTTACTGAACTAAATCCGGTAATATAAGTTACTCGCATTTTGGCATGTTTCGTCAAAAGATCAGGATATAGCTACCATACTGCTTCTTATCGGCATTCGAGCAGGTTTGGTAGGAACGTGTTCAGATAAAGCATCACATGCGCGCGGCGAACATGATTATTTACCAACTTTGGAGTCGAATCGAAATTTTTAATACAAAGATTCCTTTCTTGTTGGAATTAATAGAGTGGTGTGTAGAGTGAATTATGCAAGATGCGCGGTAAAGAGACTCGCACTTGCCATCCAGTGAAACTGAACTGAGAGATTCTTTTTGAGCAAAGAGAAACATGTGTTGTGCCTTGTGGAACAAAGACTAAAGCCCTGCGTTGAATCAAAGTGTGGTCTTGGTGGACTATCAACACACTAAACTAGATTAACATTAAGTTAAGACCTTGATAAGTGGACAAGTGTTTTTTTCCGCTGCGGAGATGAAAAACTAGAGGGATAAATGACACTGATAAGAGCAACGTACGTTTTCAATCGTGTAAGCTACCTTATAGCCCTTTATCCCCTAAGAATGACAAAATCAGTTAGCGTCATGATTTACAATTTACAGCTTTCACACATATCAAGAATCAAGGTTCCACCATTTATAATAGGAAAAGAGTCAACCGCGGCCTCTGAAGACTGAATGAAACGTTAACTCATTTCATTGTTTGTGTAATTGAAGGCGTCCCTTCGTCAACAAAACCAGCGAAACTGCACATACGCATAGCTTCATGGTGGGATGAGGTTAGGATAACAGTTTCCTTCCTTCCGACCAAATAGAGCCGTTGGCTTGGCTCAGTGCCTCTTCCGGTGTTTGACGGAAATACCTAGCAAGTGTGAGGTCGAAACAGTAACAAGTTCATTTGTCAATTTTGTTTCAGCGCCGAAATTGTCATGAAATATGCATGCAATAAATGGCTTTTCCTGAGTATATTGGTGGCCGTAGTCGAGATAACTGGAATATGTTGACTCATGGCTGTAACGTTCCTTTTAGTTTTCTCATTGAAAAGTTTAATAAAAGACACTTGAGTCGAACCCATGTCTGCTCAATCCATCAACGCGTAGCCCGCGACTATTTGTTCGGGATCATTATGACCACTTAGGACTTTCGTCGCGAAACTATATATACGATGAAACAGGAATTAGCAGACTGACTCGAAAAATATCATGTATTAGTGGGTAATAGTTTAGATGGAAGCTATTGAAGAGTACTCTTACAACTTCAACTTTTCCCATGTGAATCATTCCGTTTTAGAAAGTATGTCAAATTTGTCTTTTTGTACACTAAAATTAAATTATAGTCCACCAAATAAACTTCAAAACTTCCGAACTACCTTTGAACTTGAAGGATTCCTCTTGAATGTATGGAATCACTGTTAAGCCTTTTTGTAAAGTCTTTCATTTAATATATGTAAATCTGTCAGTAAGATACCAGTAGGCGTGAGTAGGATTTTTTGTTAACGGTGATTCCATGACTGAATGCAAAAGAAAATGGGACGAAATCACTTTTCTTATATGGAAATTAAAAGATATTTAAAGTCCGGTCGGAATCACAGAAAGGACAGCTACATAATACAAGTCCATTCCAGAAATGTAATTTCATTTGTAACAATAAAGACGAGGGAACAAAGTTTTCAGCATATTCCCAGACGAAATAAATGGCACAATTAGATAAGATGAAACGATAGTCTAACTGTTGTGTACGGTGTAAATTGATATTAGCATATTATTAATAAATTTAAATTTAATGAAATTGACTTAGTTTTTAATTATTATTTCCATATTGGCACCACCCCGGACTGTTTCCCTCGAGTAATGAGAGGGACGCCTTGGTGATCGAGGAACAACTGCTGTCTTCTACTTGATAGCTGCTATAACACCTGTCTGCCTGTCGCTCCGATTCGAGTTTGTGTCTCCCAAACGCTTCCCATAATTTGGATTATTAATTATCTTGGAAACTAGAATGTCCTCCGATAACAGCAGACTTTTGAAACGCTTGTGTTGGTTAACCCTAATTGCAGACAGAGGAGAGAGAGAAAAAGACTAAAGTAAATAAGGAAAAATGCAACAAGAAAACAACGAGAACACTTGATAGGGCATACCAAAAAAGGAACCAAACAAAGCATCCTAGTCTTCTTTCATAAACATGGCAGCGACATGAGGCTCTGGGAACAATGGACCAAGGCAAAAAATGTATCTGCTGCCTGTGATGTATAAGAAACACCATAAACAAACAAGATGTAAACAAACATTTTTAGTCCTTTTTCAAGCGAAGGGAATGTTAGCATTTCTATGTTTTGGACTGGTTCGAGACACCTTGGAACCTGGCCATTTTACACTGCTCCAGGAAAATCACAGTCTCGATCGTTTCGATCTCGATTGGTTCATCACATTAGTTTAGTTGGTAAAACATTACCGGATTTAGTCGATTGACTTCTTTTCCTTATAATATTCATTTGGTTGCGCATGTTAATCTTAACCAAATTGTTCTGATATCTAACAGTAAAATGCCTAGAGTTTGTTTCCGGTGTTGAGTTAACAGCAAAGCAAAGACCGTGACCATCTCAACAGGAGAAAAGAGTGGCAGAGGGAATTATAGTTCTTGCCCCCTAGCTTCTCTCAGTGTAAAATCATTATCGGACTGAAATCTGCCTTGTTTAGTAATCCAATATTACCACGGATTCTCGGGATTGATGAACGTCTGGCAAATCTGGTACTCGACTAAAACCTTCTTCCATCAACATCTAAATGGAGACAATAATTCGATAGATCTCGATAAGCTAAAGGCTTGAGCTGACAGAGTCACGGAATTTTTTTTTCATTCGCTGCACTGAATCTGCTTTCCTGTTAGCGAGTTATGGTAAAGACGCTTTATTTTTTAAACATATTCTAGTCCAATATATTTACAATGACTGGGTATGTATTGCACAAGATATAGTGTTATGAACAATGGAAGGGTTTGAGGAACTTGAACTTTTATTCCTCATTTTAGGCCTAGTTAGTTTCACAGTGCTCATGAGTGTTGAGCGTCTCACCAGGCCACAAAAGAGCAAGCAGTTTTTAGTCTTTTGCTCGACCTTGTCATAAATTAGAGCATTCTTTTAACTTAATCACTGCAAGTATTTTAAGACATCAAAATCCGGAAGGATAAAAAGGCAATGTGGAACTAGTAGGTAACATGATAGAAATCCTTTATAAAAACACGAATTCGTGCATTTACTTGACTTGGATGCCAAGTTTTTAATGCATTTGATTTTTTACTTTGAGTATATTTTCCACGCCTTTTTTTCTCTAGCTTTTATTAACTGCGGTATATTATGATATGCCTCCATACCGGTCTGTTTGGGGTTAGTATCAAATGTGGATATGCTTTGTATTCGGGCTCCTCCTGTTTTAACCCTTTCTCTATATATTTGCACCCGGTCTCATATTTTACTTGTTGTACTTAGTTATAATACCCTTCTTTTCTGTCAGTTAATCCAATTTATTTATCCTTCACTGCAGTCTTTTGTTGAGCTAAGTTCTCCTCTGGTAAAAAATACATCAAACTGTTTAAAAGTGACTCTGCCATTTGGGGAGGCATCCTACTTTCAGTGTTCCATGCATTCATTTCTTACTTTACTTCACTACATCCATCCAAGCTGCAAACTAGTACAACTGCATCAACCTAAAGTTAACATTCACAGAAAAAATAGCAATTTCGGCGCAAATCAGTGGTAGAGAGGAGTTGGTTAGATGACTGCATTATTACTCATTCTGGTTGGAAACATTGGAGAAATCCATGACGCTGTTTATTTTCAAAATTCTGATGGAGTGTTTTTTCTAATTTCCAATCAGGTTACCACTGCTTTCTCTATTGTGAACCTTCCAATACTGAGTAAACTTCGGTTTTTTTAACGAAAATAATCACGCCTCGCTGTGAAGGCGGTTGTTCAAAACAAGTATAAAGGATGTCACTGAATGAGCAGCTGTGATGACATTCTGGTTTACCAAAGCGATGGATGGATGTTTTAAAAATCATTTTTGCCTCATTATTTATGTTCAAAGAAAACTAAAAATTAGTCTTTACGGGCTGGAACACTGTACTATACAATGTGAAATTTGCATTTGAGGCACTATCACGCACAAGCAATTATTATTTCACGCTCCCTGCAGCTTTGAAATTACTACTCATCTAAACTGTCATCCCAGTTGATTCACAGAAGCCCCCCATGTTTGTTGAATCATGTTTTGTCGCATTTGGTCGCCTGAAATTAATTTGCTTATGTACACACACTGGCATTCCTTCGCAGTTTAGCAGCGAGACGTGCAACGAAAAATTGGTAAAGCCGATTGCTGGCGTTAATTTTGCGTCACGCATCTTAGCAGGTGTTTGTTTTGAAGAAAAATAAGCCCATGGACAAAGCAGGAAACCCTAACAAAGAAACGAACACTCTTCTTGTGCCGTAATTACATTTTGCCACTTTCGGTTCCTTTTGAAGTGTAAAGGACTCCTTTAGCCGCTTGTTCAGTTTTTTTTTTCTGGAGTTTGACTGAAAAATCGATTTACGCCCTGGGCATTCTGTTTCAGAACTCCTCTATCACGCTTAGGAAATAGTAGTAAGGGACAACCTGAGCGAAAATAAATATTTAAAAGAACGTACTGGAAGCAGAACAAGATAAATGACGACCGGAAACTATATTGTTTATGGAGATGCAAATGTCCACATTGTTCTTTTTTCTTTGAAAGTTTGGCAATATCGTTTTCATTTAGTTGTTTGAAACCGGGGGTAAATAATGTGACAATTCTAAGCCAAAATATTTTTGTACTCGTCTAACAAACGTCTTCCAAAGTGTTTTAATGCTTTGCCGCTACCACTAAACACCAGCTTCAAGCAGATTTTAGGTGTATCTCATATTGAATACCGCTCCAGGCCAATACATAGTTTTTAAGTGTTGAGTTACGGCGTTTGTCGTTCCTTTCTCGTGCGCGCGAAAAACGCTTCACCAGCAGATGATTAAATCTATAAAAAGTTGACACATTGGATTTTTTCAATTTCCCAGTCGCCATTTTCGAGTGTTTTCTGGTTTCGCGACAGGCCAGGTTGTCAGCTTAATCCCATCACCCCAAATCGGAAACTAGCATCGGAAATGAAGAGCTTGATGGCATTGTGGTTGACCCAATTTGGCTACAGGAACCCCCCCTCAAACACAAGTCATCAATTACATCTATATCAAGTGTCTTATTGGCGAAATTATATCCAGTACTAGTTTCTCTAACACAAAGAAACAAATCCAAATATATTTCTGTCACTGTCAAACCTTGATCTCACAATAAATGCAAGCAAAGTTTAAAGTAGTTAACCCATTCTGACCACGTTGGCCACCGAGAAATTGCGAAAATCTATGAAAAGTACAATAAAACTCAAGCGTTCCAAAGGTATTAAAGCTGTTTAGAACCTTTATATAATTTAAGGAAAATGTTTGTTATGTTCATTATGTAAATCCAAAGACACAGGAACAAATGCTTTGTCTGCCGTCTTTGTTCTAACCAGAATGAAACCGGAAGTCACATTGAGCGAGACTGTCTTCAGAAAGCAATATGGCGTTTTAATAAACAGATAAACAGACGGGGCTCCGAGCGATTAAAGTTTCTCTAGCGCCGTTTGTCCGACGTCAATGAAAGGTTCAGAGCGATAAAAAATGAAACGGTTATCGACGAATCATCAGTTTTAACTTTGCCACGCGCAACGCCTCCAAAACGTAGATATACAACTGTGAAGCAATTCTAACAAATGGGCGTGTTCATTACGTCACAAATCACAATAACACAAATATGGCTTTAGTTCGTGGGCGGTGAATTGCATTTGTTCGTTTGTGGCTCAAGGCTGTCGTTTGCATTGTCAACTCAAGCGAGTGCTCCACGCGCGAGCCGATTCACAAGTTTGTATCGATCGCCCGCAAACCGCACTCCGTATCGAGCAGGGATCAAGGTGTCTTGTTACCCACCCTCGTTGAACTGTAACGCGAGTTGGTTTTATCTGCTAACTGAATGGATAAGTTTACTGGCCAATGTCTCCATCAGTAAGAATCCGGACTACTGCCGGAAACATTCCTTTATTTCCTGCGCGTGCTGGCACTGCATTCAGAACACGGAACTTTTGTTTGATTACGCTGGACATTGGAGAAGAGTCAATTGTGCGAGTTTTCAATTATCTAGCTGTATCATTACGATCTTCGGTGTAGGTTAGAAAAGCTGAATTTTTTCTCTCGTAACTCCAGCTGTATGCCCTTCACCTCTAGGATTCTGATACTATATATAAACTATGTTTTGATTAACGTAATGTTAATTGATGAAAGCTTTATTCATGTTCATTGAGTCCCAAGGGTTTTCATTTTGCCCAACGTACTTTTGGTTTAATTTTTCAGGTCACCTGGAGCTCTCCGTTCGCAATGGTCGCATGATGGCGTTTACAATTCATTTGCTGGATCTAGGTGACTTCGAGGACGCCCGATCCCGGCGAAGTTAATCCAAAGTGTTTTAAGAGACGTTCATTTGAATGGCGATCAATGTTTGATGGCGGTAGAGACAGCGGTCACTCTACACGAGAACCCATTGGAAAAGACGGTTGTTTGGGAAAAGAGGAACGTGGATTACGATTCAAAACATCGCATTCGGCCACAAAATACTGCGGACAAAGTTGACACGATTGTGATCACGAACAAGGATGAATATCGCTCAGACTACTGTGTAATTGCCGCCGCCTCGAAGCGGGCGAGCGCTACAACTCCGCGCCAACCCGTCTTGGTCGCGGACCGTGATACAGGACTCCGCTTATCGAGTCCAGCTACTAACAGAACGTTCAACGCATTTGTCAGGAGGCATACAGGAGGAACTCCGTCACAAGTAGTAATATCTTCACAACCGAGACCTTTACTTACAGCGCCTGGCCAGGCGCAATCGCGACCGATGTGTCGCAGTAATGTACTCCAAAGCAAACATCGTGAAGATGACGATATTAAGTTGTTTTGCTGCAAGCGGAACGTGGATGTGTTAATCGACTACGCGAGTTGTATGTGCGGGGTCAAAGCGGTTTTGTATCATTGTTCTAAGGACTCATTTGATGAAGGCAGTGTGTCAGAGCACCCGTGCTCTTGCGGTCCCCCTAGGAAATCTTGCATAGGGAGATGGGGGTGTTTAGCGATATGTTCTGTCTTCTTACCTTGCCTTCTCTGTTATTTACCTCTCAAAGGATGCTCTGGAGTTTGTGTATGTTATAAAAGACAGACTATTGCAAGTAGACAGCGACACAGAAGACCTAAAGATCCCGCTTGAGAATATTCAAGGTTAATTTATAATTTTATAGCTGAGCGGGTTATCAAGCTCTCAAAATGAAATTTGTCGATTAAAATGCATATGCCTTATTTATACTTTCCTTGTAAATAACAAAATGTTTAATGAAGACTGTCACAAATAAGAACTTGTGCTGTTTTGTAACTGGCACATAACGATGTAGCACTATTGGGGAAAATAAGCAGTCAGCTGGCAGGGCATGATTGAAATACGTAGCAAACCTGATAGTATTTAACAGCCCTTTTCTGTTAGACATTTGTGTTATTTTCATCACGATTTTCCCCATGCGAAATGCGTCGAACCCGATACTATAACTTAAATTGTGTTCATGAATTTTCTACGATACATACAAATTAAAGGTTATTGTACAGTTAAATACTATTGTAGAGTTTGATGGATAGCATATTTCACGTCTGTAACTATAACCCGCGCTGGGTTTGTATGACAGGTGACCTCAACCCAAAACAAATCTTATTGACAACAAAGCGATATTCCCAATTATTCTTCAATGCATGGTTTATTAAAGTAAATTATTATTCTAAAATGTTTGTTAGATCAGCAGACATCGTTATAAGCGGCTTCTATGGACAGAAAGAAACCACATATACTATGTTGTTTTGAAAAGCTAGAACGATTCGGCTTATTTTTTTCTAAACTATCTCCTCTTCTAGGCTCTGAAATCCAATAATATAAAACATTGCTCTTACATACAGAATTCTAAGCAGACATGATCTCAAGATCAACTATACCGAACGAACTTTTTATCGAGTTCCTGTAAACACTGATAAGCATCGAAGCCCCCATATCCCCTGCAATAACTCCACGTGACTTGGGTTCGTGACCCGTGATTTTCATTTCTCGCCAATAAAATCCATCCCGGTCACTGCCGATGCAAGTGATAATTGAAGCATCTACCATTATTATACTGTGTGTAAGAACCGAAATATTTTTTGGTTTTGCTTTTCACTGATTTCCCTGCCTTTAGATACTAAATGACTAAATAAATTCCAGGCGGATAAATCGGATTAATCGAGATTGCAATGTCAAATTTTAGAAATGAAAAATAACTGGTCGTACAGTGGTTAGAACTATGTTTATTACAAAATTGGGCGTGTACTCTGCCACGTTAAATCTAGAAGTTGCAACGGGTTAAAATTATGATGTTGTGCAGTTTCTTACAGTTCCATAAGCTTATTTATTACACAAGTTCACGATGTAGATTGCATTCAAAGGTTAAGGAAGGGGTTAGTTGCCGCTGTTTTTGGGTTGGAATGGATACATATGCCAGTTAGCGATAAACTTGAGGAGGCTCCATGCATTATGTTATGAGCAAGGGATGGAAAAGCCCGCCACCGTACAATGCTTACTTGCTAAAATCTATTCTAATCACAATAGACGTAACAGACGTTGGCACGCTTTCTTGTCGGTATTTGCATTGGGTTGCCTAGGTACAAAGAGCGACCTGTGCGTGTTCCAACTGAAAGAGCATTTTATAATGACTTCGCAAAGGAAATCATCAGGTATATAGGTACACTCTTTTTTATATATTAAGGCGTTTTTTATAAGAAAGTCGAGGCTCGGATTGGCATCAGTAAGAACATACCCAGGCCGAGAGTTTATTAGAACGTCTTTATTGTGTCTTATTTTTACAATTAGCTATTTAAGAATAAAACAAAGTGTAATAATTTGTCAGGGTACATTTGCTGTTATTTTCATTCACAACCATGATTTACTGAAATAATTATTAAGAAATTTGTAAGAACTTTTTAAGCTCAAATCGCCAACAAAACAAGAATTCAAAACAAGAAGTCAGTTCAGTCTATGCTATAAATTATGTAAATCAGCTATAAATTAGACCTTCTTTCGAAAAAAGAGTGTATCCAAATCGTGTCGTGTTCCTGTAGTTAACATGTTTGTATGGTCGGGATGTCACGTCTCTCGATTCATTATTATTATTGCTGTTATTATTATTATTATTACTATTATTATTTTATTATTATTATTATTATTATTATTAATATTTTACAGCATCCGTTAATCTGACTTTGCTAATGGCACTGAAGTACCAAATATTAGGCTTAACGTGCAAATCAACACCAAAAAGTACATCAACTTGCGTGATTTTCGCGTTAACACGTCAGTGAACATCAGTTATAAGATGAAGGAACCTCGGAAATTACTTCAAACTTGCATCACGAAAAAATTATATTATGAAAACTATATAAGTACAGTTTCCTATAGGAAGAAAATATCGAAAATTCTATTTTAAATTCACATTTGAGATCCTGGTGACGTGAGGTATTAGATTGAAGGCAAGGACCAATAATTAAAGTGTGGTATTGCTCTCGCGGTGCGAAAAAAGGAAAAGACAATGACAGTTAGAATTTCGGTTTAATAAACCATTGAAAGGAAATGCTTAATTATTAGTTGCTCGCAAACGAGGACTATAAGTGGGGGATAAGATCCTCAAAACCCAGGGAAAATAATTGAAAGATTAAGACCGTTTACGTGATCCCAGAATTCTTTTCTTTTCCAACTTGTAAAAAAAAATGTTTTCCGCCGTTCAGCGAAAAACTCCCTTTTATAAATTATTTTTAGTTTAGCCTCAGAGAAGATTGCATTTGTCTAATTTTAGAAAACCAGTCGTCATTATGTATTATAACCCGAAAAAAGCTGATATCGTACACACAAACAACTAAACAATGTTAAATCCGTCATTCTTTGACCTTGACTTACTGATGATCCAGACTCAAGGAAACTCCAAAATCAACTGTTTCTGCTATCATCGTTTTTCACACATTGTAAACTCACTGGATTCTTAAAGCAATTAAAGCAAGGATTTCTATTAAGCATTCGGATACAAGTGCGCATATCCGTTTGGAATGATCGAAAGCGCGCGAAGGAAACAATTACAGCTTTGTTGTATTGTTTGTGCGGTTTGACATGACATGACATGTAATTTAAATCGTTTTTGTGCTGCTGCTGAATAGGCTGGGAAAGTATTTAAAGGACTGGCTTTCTAGTGAAATCATGGTTTCCCACCAACTGTTGGCTGATAAAATCTCCCTGAAGTGATGTGGACAATATCCACCAAGGTTATGTAATTATTATGCTCAATCAATTCAACGAAACAAACAAGAAAATAGAACAACACCTAAATCCTGACCAAACAACAGGGTTACTGAAAGCTAAAGAACTACGAAACTGACCAACCCTGTAAACAGTTGGTTTCTCCCACGCCGAACGCTAAGCTACGTTTCTCTCTCGTTCGTAGCATAGCATTCGGCGTAGGAGAAACCTACTGCTCGCAGTGTAAACAAAAACCAACAAAACCTCGAATTTCGAGAGCAAAGCAAAATATTTATTACACAGCAATTTGAGAATGTCATTCCTATTTCAGGACAGGAAAGGAGGCCAGAATACTTTAATATTTTCTTAAAACCAGATTTTTTTTGCGAAATTTTATGGCGGTGAAAATGAAAGCAACGGAAGTAAGGTTATAAAATTGTTGACCCGGATATACCATTGTCAGATAAGAATTTAGATCTTAAGTGCAACTGCCAGACTTAAGGAGCACAATTTAGTTCGCAGACCTTCTCAAGTGACACATCTACTCAATATTTTTTTTTTCATCGTGGAATATTACCCACGTGACGTTTGGTCAAGGAGAACGGAAATGCCTCCCGTCAGTATTATGATGTCGAGACATTACGTGTCTTACTGAAAAACTCACACGATCAGAGTTGACAACAGGGACACATTCCCCGCCCCCACCCATACCGCATAATCCGTAATGCCATCCGGTCGACCTATCTAACTTGTTTATTAGCGGTCTCTATAACTACTACTTTTTTGATGGGAAAATGTTGGAAATAATCTGTAGCAAAAGCGGAATGTTAGCACTTTCAATGCTTTAACCACATTCAATAATACAGGAATATAAATACTGTATGGCAGGAATAAATCATGGCTGTTCTGGGGAGGAGGGCTCCACTGAAAAGTTACAGGGATGATGATCATGACAAGTTTTGAAAGAAACCAGCTAAAAGATATCAGGGGTATCACTGGTTTTACTGGGTGTGTATCCCAGGGGTATCACAGGGTGTGTCCCTTTTTTTATCCCTGGGAAGTTAAAAAAACAAGACGTGGTGAAAGCTAAAACTGTGGACATTTTATTACACTTCCTCTCACTTTTTTAAGGGAGACCCCCCGTGGGATCGGATTGCATGCGCTTATTCTTTATATGGTTATGTCTGGCATACTGAAGTCACTACCAAAAGCTCAGTAGGTTTCTTTGTTTGTTTGCCGACTGCTATTTTTGGCTGTTTAGATCTTTAACAGATCCTACGTTCATTAGCAGCATTTTCGTTCGCGGTCTTGTGCTTATTCTATTGTTACTTTTGAATTTTAGCTTGTGAAACTATATCCGTAAGTAGAGATTCTAAAAATTATCTAGGGTTAGTGCTTAACACAGTAATAGTTTAAACGCTTGAGGTCCAGCATTGTCAAACAAAGTGATGGGGAATATAAAGAAACCGTGGGAGATTGAAGTCATTTACAGTCCATTGCTTCTTTTATATGGATGCCGTCGAGTTGAGAGAAAAGCCAACCATGGGGTTGAGTGGGACAATAAGCAAGTAAAAACACTGAACACTGAAACTTGTGTAAACATGTATTGTACTATAGTTCACGAGGTCTTCACTCGCGATCCTATCATTTCAAATCTCTACTGAGAGTATAGCCATAAATACGAGCTTTTCTCTGTGAAAAGAAATGAAAAAAGCAGATTCCGAAATACAAAGTTGACTTTGTTTGAGATTGTAGCAGTTTGGACTGCAGACCAAATCATCTGTCCATAATAAGAACTAATAATCAAAAGCCAAAGAAAGATTTTGCTCCATCAACATTATGTAATTGCAGGTTTCCTTTTTCGTTATCTTTCTTCCTTAGTATTATAGAAAATAAAATAAAAGTATCATAGATGAGTCGTTTCACAAGCAAGTCTCTTGGAAACAGGTGCATGCCAGCTAGTGCGACTATTGCTCCTTCCCTTGATTACATGATCGTTCCATTATCCTTTGCTAGCAAACGTCAGTTGCTGAATCAAAGATTCCCAGTGAGTAAAGCTCTTGTCATCTCATTTATAAAGCATCTATTTTGGCTTGTAATGAATACCTCACCTTTGTGACTAAGTGGTTCCGCGCTTCTTACCAGAGCGTATCACAATCGTAACTTCATTCTCACCAACCGAATAATTTTCTTCCTTAGTTGACTGAACTGATGAATGGCGCGTCGTGGGTGCTTTGGTCTTCTTCTCCCTGGATCCCTTTTCGCGAACTGATAGTACAATGGCTTGGTTCGCTTGGCGCTTCTGTTTGCAATAACAGGGCGTCCCTTTTTGGAGAAACCGATAAACCATTGAGGATACTTGACAGATTTAAACTGGAAGTACCCATTGCTGCATTCTTCCTCTCTGAATATGCATCTGTCCCCGGAACTTTGTTTCTTTACCTGGATAATTGATACGAGGGGGTTTAAGGTTATATACACAATACTAACCTACTTCATAAACTATTTTAACCTTGGGTATGCATTGGAAAATGAATCAACAGAAATTACGTAGGTTGGGGAATGATGTTGAACTTCTTGTTTAGAATTACAGTGGAACCTCGATTTAACGAAGTGCCAATGGACTGGAGAAATTGGTTCGTTATATCGAGGGTTCGTTAGATCGAAAACCTCTTTATAACGAATTTGCGGAAAAACAACCAAAATGTTCGTTATATCGAGGTATAGTTAATAATTTTTGTAACGGTGTTACGTCGCACTACCCAGCATTTCCGGATCTGAAGAAATAACATTTGCTCTTTAATGCCTGTGTTAAATACTGTACATATAACCCCTCCCCCCCCCCCCGGGTGGAGGTACTCCCTATAATGGGCTATACGGGGATGCTCCGCCCGAAAGGGGTACCTTTTTGAGGCTCGAGGTATATGAAAGGGTAGGGATTTCACGGGTTGAAGTATATGAAAGGGTAGGGATTTCACGAAAAATCAGAAAAAGGCAGCGTAAACACGAGTTGAAGTACAAAAAAGTAGGGAAAACCGCCATCTAAGTATTATAAAAGGTGCCTTTCAAAATATATCAAACAGACGCACGTAAAGGCTATATGAAAGGGGTACCATTTTCAATGAAAGGTATGTGAAAGGGGTACCATTTTCAATTAAAGGTATATGAAAGGGGTACCATTTCTGTCAAAAACGGTATATGAAAGGGTAAGGGTTTGGACCTTGGGGCGGAGCATCCCCGTACAAAACTTTGTTGAGTACCCCCCCCCCCCCCGGGATATAACAACGGCACTGGAAAACTGTACAGGTTTTACCTTCGCCCTATAACACACACTTATTCACATTTATCAATGATAATCAAGGGTTTCATAAGACGCGAGTTTGAGTCTTTGCATGACAAAACTTAAACAACAGACTACTACTGACTAGATGCTAGAAACTGAACATTGCTAAACTAAAGTTCTGAAGATGCTTAATATTAAAAAGAAGTCTTCCAATGAACTTTGCCTCTTGTTTTTGGCTTGCATCGCGTTTAGAGTTATTCGTTATATCGGGGTAGATTGTACGTTTGGGCGGCCGGATTGTGTTCGTTACAACAAGGATTTCGTTATATCATTATATCCATAAATTTTACTTGCAATTTTGCTGGGCTGAAGAATCAGTCGTTCGTTATACCGAGGACTTTGTTATATACTAAGAGGTTCGTTAAATCGAGGTTCCACTGTAGAATGAATCACATCAAGTGCTTGGGCACCTGAGGATCGTTGAATATTAAAACATTTCTCGATTTCTAAAAACTTGTTTTAAACACTGCATTTACTGCATTAAAACTGAAAAAAAAAACCCATGAAATTTGCAAATGGACTGAAAAATCAGAGAAAATTGTAAGATTGAGGAAGGATTATCACGGTAAGCTGAAACGGACGATTTATGCAGCTCAGATAAGTTGTCAAACAGAAAACCAGTTCAATCAGCAAAGAAAAACTAGAATTCGTCATAAAAGACATAGCAGAGAGCTGAGCGAATGGGGGGGGGGGGGGGGGGGGGGGCGTTGCGTGACGAACAAACGGCTGTATCAGGGCCCCAATGGATATCAGTCTAGAGCTGAATGGGCTACCCTGCATAAATAAAGGTTACTAGACTAGAGTGTCAACGATATGGCATTATACCTCGTGAACAAACGTAAACGATTTACATGCACGGTTAAAAATGCACAACTCATAATTGGAGAAGAAGTGATTAACACTACGGACTAATCGTGCTGTTATCACTTAGCTATACCATCTCTAAATTATCGCCAGAGGCAGCTGGTATGCAGAAGATTTGCCAACCATGCGACATTTTTAGTGAAAAGATAATTTCAACATTATGATAGACATTCTTTTTGCCAACCTTCATAATTTCCAAGTTCTCTGGACGCGTAAATGAAAATTAAGTCCGAGAGTCACTCTATGTTGCGAATACAGCCCCCATTCCCCTTATCATGTCACTTCATCAACCACCTAAGATACGCTAATTGTTTCATGTCATGATGTCATGTCAACTTTCTCAGTCACATTTTAATGAAAAAAAAGTATCTGCAGACGTAAGATCAGAGTTGGCGAGTCATTAGCATCAAATGCTAGAAAATCTCAGTGCTACTGATTCTGCAGAAAATTGGTGTCCATCATATTACATTCATAATTTGAACTTTTTTCAGCTTTCGGACGCATTCTAATGGATTGTTTCATCCAGTTGCAACAGAAACATTTTCAAGCTGTAAGGTAGAAGCTTTCTTTCAAAAGACAAAAGTGCCTTAAACAAATCCTTTAAATTTTGTTCATAACGTTAGGAATGCAAATACCGGCCTCGCCTCCCATCTCCCTGGCGTTTTCTTCCAAAACAAATTCTTCGTGGAGGTGAAAACAAACTTGGTAATGGAGTTTTAATTTGTGATTACACTCATGTCACTTGGCTGTATTTTAAGCTGCGTGAGGTCTGCACAATCATTAAATTTTGTTGAACTACCTTAAATGTCTTGACTACCTATAATGATTCAGGCCCGAATAGTCTCGAAATCGTATAACAGACTTAAATAGTTCTCTTGAGGGTCTCTGTAAATTCCTGCATTGCACGGCATTGCACCGTCATGAATCAGATATAAAGTAATTATCGGTGAGCGCAATAAGAGAAGTTGAACTCATACAAAGGCGAGCGGTATGAATGAAATAAATGACAATCTTACTCAACAGTGAGGTTTTTCTGATAAGTTGGACAAAGTATAACTTGTTTACGAAAACAGTCGTGTGTCTCAGTTTTCACTGGCTTCTTTTCTTATATCTTCGGTTTGCACTGTTTGGAGAATTACAATAACAACCACTTCCTTGCTTTTATTTATTTATTTATTTATTTACTTAATAGTTTCGCCACAGATATTAATAATTACATACAAACTGACAAAATTAACGTGGCAGGGATAAGAAACAGGACTCGCGCCCCACTTGATTCCTTAAAGGTTTTTCAATCTATTTTAAAACATTTTAGCGGAGAACGAAATATGTGAGTTTAAAAAGGTTAAGGAATGAACGTTTTGGTCAGAGAACAGTGTGCATATCTGGTAGATGCAGAGGAATGCATGGCTCTTTTTGAGAACACTAAACAAAAGTTTCACTGCAAGTCAGCAGAAAATATATTTTCGTTGAGAGGTATTTTTATGTAAGTTTCCACTTAGAGTTGGGTACGTTCTAGGTAAATTGCACATGAACTCCTCCTCTGACTGGCATTCCGGGTGGAATTGTATTATATTATATTATTATTACTATTATCATTACAAATGTACAGTGGAAACAACAACAACAACAACAACAACAAAAGTAATCCTCAGGGAGGGGTCGTAAATCCTATAAACAAAAAGACGAGAAACAAGAACTGGAAGCAACAACCATGTAGAAAAGATGTTTGTCTAAGTTAACATAAGGTGACCTTATGCCTCTCGATAAGCTGTCAACCGCAGCATTGAAAGCGAAAGCTTGGACAGTTTGTAAAATATATCATGTAATAAACAGCATGACGCAACGGGCCGTGGGAGAACAATTTTTGGTATACATGACATGAATAGATTATCATGCAGAGAAAGGGAACAATTACACCGCTCTGGAATGGCAGCGCGTATTATCCAAACGCGTACTTTCTTTAATATTTGAGAATAAGTCAGTATAAGTATTATACTTTCTCCATTAAACATCCCGGCCTATCTTTAAAGCCATCCTCGCGGATATGGATTTTATTTAATCCAACTTTTATTCGGAGTCCGGCTTTAGCAAACCTCGCCAGTTTCTCTCATTTTTTCAGCACCTTAATAGATGCCATTGAATTTAAGGCGATTATATATCCCCAGTTCTGTCCTGTCCTCTTCTCGGGTAGCTTATGATATTTAATACCATAAATTAAGTAAATGTGTTGACAAGACTCTGACAAAAATTTCTGCGCCCCAAAACAAGCCCCGGGCATAAAAGTTCCTAAAGAAGTGACTCTCGGAAGTAACAATCTCAACATAAATCGATATCCGTAAATGAGTAAAACAATTCACAGGCTGTGTGTGAATAAGTTTAGCAGGACCTTAAAAAGAGGTTAATACCCGCTTTTCTACATAATAGAACCTTGGCAATTTATATCATATATTTAATGAACCTCCCTCAGACTCCTGCATTTGGTCCTTTTCCGCCGCCCCCTCCACCCCCCACCCCTTTTCTTGTGAAAAATAAACGTATGTGAAGAGTGACCAAAGATTTTCTTGAAAATTTATAAAAAGTTTCCAGGTCAGGAGCATACCGGTGACAATCGCTCAATTGCTGGCTAAAGACACTGCAATATATGGAACTATACGTGTCCACAAGGCGTCCACTTTTCGGGGATTGTAAGGAATAGGAGCCAACTAATCTATGCCGATGTTGTAATAGTAGGAATGGTCTTTAAAGAAAAACTGGAATATTTCTTACCCTGGTGACGAGTTTTCCTTTCTTGTTCATACACAGATATCGATTTGTGTTCTCTGAACGGATCTTTAAACGACCAAAGTTATCTGACTCAAGCACCAATTTCGCTACAGGAGAAAATGAAAAGCGTAACATAAGCAAAACTGTCAAATAAGAACAAACAGCAGAAAAAAAATACTGTTCGACCTCTCATGTCTACATAGTAACGCTGAACGGTGCCAGGAAAGTGAATGTAGAACTAGAAGAAAGCCGCAATAAATCAATTGGGACTCCCGGGTTGGGACCACTTTAAATTACATTTGTTTATGTGGCTGGATACCAGTAAAAGGAACCAAAATTTAATGTAGGGGTAAAAATGTACTTGGAGAGTAAGATGTCTGATGGAATTCCGTCTGTGACGAGGTTTCCCGTCTTCTAATATGAATTCGGCCAATCTGTCTTTGAATGTCAGCTCCAAGAAAGCGCATGAGAAAACCTCTGGTAGAGTTTATGAGTTTATTAAAGGTTATTTAACTTTACTCTATTTTACTTTGGTTTTATCTGTTTTTCAAATAATGGAATTACTCTCACGGCAGAAACACCGTGACATTTTTTGGGGAACTGTTTATCTGTATACGAGTCGTGTACAGTAAATTTTTCGTCTCCATCGCTAATAGTGGTTGCCTACTTTAAACGATTTTAAAAGTATTCATTACTTTAGGAGGGGAGGAAGTGGTACTGAAAAGGCTGCAATTGTGCACGATAGTCAACTTCTGAACGATATAGTTACCCATTTATTAATAAATCAACATATTGCAGTCAGAAAACTGAATTACATGTGATTAAAAACTAAAACTAACTAGCGGGTGAAATTCTTACTCGAGACTAACTAACATTGGACGTGAATGAAACTATAAAACCAGACCAATCACAACTTTTGGCAGCAAGGCTTGAGAAAAAGTTTGTGTGTTTGTGACCAATTTCCCTATCATATCTTTTTCTTTTCCCCCGATGATCTTATAATTTGTATACTTTTTGCCTATATGTGTTGCAAGGTACAACAGGTCGTTTGTTCTGATCAATAAAAACCAAGTAAAATCGAAATGCAGGTGAAACAGCATGCAGATGTAAAACAGGTTAATCAGTCATATGTCACTAACTGAGCTATTTCCGTCATTGATTACAACAGTTACATCTGAACGAAAGAGATGTTTTTAGTGAATGGGCACCTGAACAAGAATTTAACCATTTTTTGCGGATCGTGGAAAAAAATCTCCGCAAAAATTGGAAAAATTAGAGTCCGCAAAATTTAGTGCCACACGGTACTAGTTTATGCTACTACTACACGTTCAATATTACATCACTTACAATATTTTCATTCTCACAGGCACACTGGTTGAGTACATGAGTGTCGTGACAAATACGGTTAACAAATTGGAAGACAATCAATGGACAATTAAAACACAAACAGATTGGCGAGGTCGGCAAAAAAAACAACAACAACAACAACAGCGAACAGAATGTGCAGGGTTTTTTATTCTTTCCCACCCCCTCCTTCACGATTCCTACTACGCGTGCGTGTGATCAGTTTACAGCGGTTACTATTATAAACCAAACTTGAGTTGGTGGACGTCAATAAAAGGAAAGCCGTTAACATTTTTTTTTAATTCCGACTGGATTTCGACCAGTTTTACCGGAAAGAAAAAGGTAAACATTTTTAAAACAACTTTATTCGAAGTCTGTGCCAGTTTTAAAGAAGAGATTTCATTCAACATGTTAAAACAAATTGGCGCTGCGTGTACAGCCTGCATGCGTTGCAGGTGTCGGGGAGAGGGGAACTGGGAAGAGAGGAACTGCGTGTATTCCGCCATCATTGATTGTTTGCAAATGATCACGTGGAATGAAATTTAAAAGTTTTATTTTTAAAATACGGTTTTTGCAAACAACAGGTTTTCTTTTTGTTTAAACTGGCCAGGAAATCAGTTTTGATTAAGGTTTACTTTCTCTTAGTTGGTAAAATTGTCGATCTTTTAGCTCTGTTTGCTTGAAATCCTGTCAGAATTCAAAATAAGTTTAACGGCTTGACGTCCACACTTTATTCCCCTCTCTCGAACGGAGTGGGTTGCGTGTTAATTGGTAATCACTGTAATAGTCATTTGGGAATAAAGAGTTTTGTGCTAATTTGAAATAAGATCGGCTATAAAGATTAAAGTGGTCTCTTCGAGGTACGAGAGTATTCCAGTTGCAGTCCAAAACAGATTGAGCCCTGAATCCAAGTGCTGCATATCGAAATATCGTTTGATCTCGTCTCAGCCCGACGTAAGTTTGTTTCCCCCGAATTCTCCGAATTCAGAAAACTGAAAACAGTTCTGGACAAAAATAAATTGCGAAAAATTTATTTTTTTTTAATATGATGATATGATCTTGTACTTGCTGGAGGACCTAGAGATGATTTAAATGCAGAGAAGTTGGATTGAAAATGTGCCTGGGTGGACGAGAATACTGAGTTGGCAGTTATTGATATAAATGAATAAAGGGTCTTAGTTCAGTCTAAAGAAACTGTGAGCTGTTGCGTCGATAGGGGAGTGAAACATGGAAATTTGGTTTTATCAGCTGTGTTTTTAGGTACATTGGCTTCCGTAAAGACATTCAATGACTGACGTTTCGACTGAGGGCTAGCCCTTCGTCAGAGCGAATCGCTAGACTATTAAAGTTGAATCCGTTATAAACATTGAAAAGAATTTAAGATAATACTTCAAGTAAACCCGCACAAATAAATGCACTCCGTTTTTCGTTTTGATAAGCCCATTAGGAACAAACCTGAATAAACAGAGATATACAGCCCAATTTACACTTAAAAATATCAAGGGAATAAAATCTCAGACGAAAACACTGTTTCCGCAGTTCTACTACGGTTAGTTCTTCGTGAAACAGCATATGTTTCAGTAAATTCGCTAGCTCAATGCCAGCGCAATATATTAAATACAACAATAGAAATATTACCGAAACAATATGACAATATTGGTAAATTCACTAGTAACGACCGTGTCTATATATTTTCAGATGGTTAGACTTTTTAAAAACTTAAACCTCTTTCATTGGCGCATGAAGTCTTTTGACGTTTATTATGATATTTTTTTTGCAGTGACATGTTTCCATTTTTATGATAATCACGGCAAACCCTCAACTCATAAGTATATGGTAATAATCGTATAATATCGAACAAAATCTTTACGATTCTCGGATTCGTGATTTTAACATGTGCGGTCAATTTGTTGTGACACCTGTGTTGTAACGACAAGACCCTTTAAACATTCCGGAACACTCAAGTTTTAGGTCTTTTTAATAGATAATTAATGCGCATTTAACCGCTTCATAGCTGAGTTTTCTTTTGGTTCAATTATTTGTTGTCGGAAGATAATCGTGCTGAGAGGCGCCGGTCAGTTTCCTTTCACTGAATATTCGATTGATAAAGACGGCGAATTTGTTCGCACGTACTTGAAGAAACGTGACTTATACAATAGAACAGTAACCAAAATCCGTATTTTGTGTTCAGATTATTTTCTAAAATTTCTTGGAGCAGATTAAAGGGAACAATATTGTAGTGAAGCTGGAAAGGTGTTTTGATAGCGTGCTTTTACCCCGGGGCTTTTACAATGTGGTCAACGTATGACCGTCAATGGCTTTCCATAATCACGATAGTTTATCGCGATCTAATAAGATATCACGAAAAACAAGAACAAATCTACAAACGAATTCATTTTGTAATGGAGAAATAATCAGTCTCGTGAAATGTAGTTGATATAATGTACTTAAATTGTTAAAAAAATATTTTTTCCAAAGCATGGAGTTTTGATAGCTTACAGAAATAACTTATTATTTATTTTGGCAAGGAATTAATGGCACGGTGATTTAATGAGAAACAAACTGAGCAAGTCCTCAGTGCCTTATATTTACCCAAGTAGTTACAATTAGCTGGGTGTCTTACCGTGTTCTGAACCCTGTTGGTCCCTCGCGTCCACTTTTGTTTTCTTGATTTGAACATGGCGTGACGACGCTCTTGAATAAAGGAGAACTTTTTTCTGAACGGGATGGTTGTTTTTGTCTGTTTTATTCAGATTGTTGTTAATAAAGTCGCACACTTTTCTATCCCATTTCTGAAAAAAAAAAAAGAAATCAGAAACATTATTTAGTAGATTTCTTTCTTAAATATAGAGCCAAATTTCACTTCTTACCGGAATGGACTCGTCGATTTTGCAAGGACTCGTCGATCTACATGCTGCAGAGCTGGTTCTAAAAGTTAACGGAAGGCTAAAAAAGATGGTATATGAAGATGTTATCAGAATCACATGTGTGGGCTGTCATCTGAAACAGGCAGTTTTCAAATTGTCGACTTACAGGAATAAGATAAGACCACAAACACCGCGGATTGAGGGTGACTGCCCAATCTTCATTGCAAAATTGTACAGTGCAGTTGTTGACTGTAGAGACATCCGAAGTTGCGATAATAAAGCACCGCAGTATCTACAAATTGCCCATTTTATACTGCTCGTCACACGACCTCAAGTGGCGAGCGTAAATGAAAAGAAAAAAAAGCTGTGAGCTGAAAGCAGTGGGACATTTCAACAGAAGTGTTCTGTTACGTTTAACCCCTGAGGTGAAAGGAAAGCTTTTCTTTGTTTGGTCAGTGATAAATTGTTTTTCTTTGGGATGGATTTTGATAGCGGCTTCCTTAAACTTAAAAGTGAAAACCAAAGTTAGAGAATATCCCGGAATATGTGGTAAATTTAACTGAGTTCGACAGGAAAATAATATTTTTTTGGCCCTTGTTTCTCACGTGCATATAGACCCATGTAGTGGTGTATTCGTATTTGAGGACATAAATGCCTTTTTAATAACCATATAATTTTTTGCCTTTTTATCGTGTATATGATCAAGGTCGTAGATTAGTTTTTCGATGAAAATAACCACACGCCCATTGGAAACTGAGAAGATCACTTCTCTGTAGCGAGGAGTGCGGGTCCAAACGTTTTTCATTCTGTTTAAAAACCAATGAGCACTTTCTGGGCTCCGATTTTCTTTCATTGAAAGCAATAGCTAGTTTAACACTTAAACAAACCCGCCTTTTACCTACCCACTCAACTTGCTTTCCTTCAGTGAGCGGCGGGGTTTTTCTTTTTCTACCGGAAAAAAAAATTATTCCATAGAATTAAATTCGTCACATGGAGGAGAAAAACTGCGGGAAAAAAATTGCCCGAAGCAATGGTCAGTATTCTCTTTTTAAGTGGTTTAACAGATGCTTGATAAGGAAAGGTAGTTCTATTAAATGTAACTTAATGTAATGTATTAAATGTAACCGACTAGTCTACCAACTTGTTTTCTCGTAATTTATGGGATTAACCTGCATAATGTATCAAAGATTAGTAACTTACGGCTGTTGTTTTTTATATGCATGCAGAGAAAATCTTATGGTTATTTTTGGAACTTGGGTTTACCTCCAAAACTTTACCGCAGCTTCATATTTAATTAGGCTTGCTTCTAGTTCTAGTCCTTGCTATCGGTAACCTTTTCTACTGCGATTTCCGGTGTTAAATCGCTCGCTGTTTCACACACCCTGTACAGAAGGATCAATTGCAATCCAGATTTAATACTCTGTGAACCCCATACACTACGTGTTCTATTTATTTTTGTTTTTTGCTTACCGAAAAACGATAGAAATTGATTACCAATTCACAACAATATTTTTGAGACCTGACCGGCAAAGATCCAAGTAGCACTGACATGACTGGTAAAATGTCCCCGGGAAAGTCTTTCTTAATCTTAAAAGCATTGAATATATGGCTACTCAGACTTGTAAGGTGACCACTGTAAGGCACACTCTTAGACCTCTTAACATTGAAGGTACATCTGTTCGAGCAAATTGCTTCCATTTGTTACATGGAAAACTTTGGGATCCACTTGAAGGCCATTTTTCCGCCACACATGGGTTTAATGGAAATATCTCGTCCAGGTTTCAAGCAATCTCATCTCATGAATCTATGTTATTGGGTGTTTTGTAAATTTTGGGTGATTTTTGGGTATGTTTGGGAAGAAATAGTTTTCTTTTCAAAGGATTTGTAAACTTTAGGGAAATAAGAAATATTGAAGACTTAATGTAGTTTTAAAATTAGAATTTGAAGTTAAAATTTAGTGGATGGACACCAAAATAGTCCACTGTCAACCTGGGGTGCTCTTGCGTGGGTATCAACTGTCTGTTGGTATTCCGAAAATCATTTTCTGTCTTCTATTCCTTCTTTAAACCTCTCAAAATTTCATTGAAATTCAGGTGTACCCCCGCCTTAACGCCCGCATTTATCCCAGTCAGTCAGTCTGTCAAGAGGTACGTAGTATTGACTGACGTGAACATGATGAAATCTGCACTTTATCAAGTTAAAGCTTCTCCTGGTACACTACGGACACAGGCACAGCAGACCTTTGTAGGCCCAGTTAGGAACCATTCTTTCCAAAAAAAACTCCTCTTAATTCAGTTTCAAAATAACCTGACCACCCAATATGACTGTGTATCATTGTTTCTTCATAGAACTAGGAAATTATATCAACGTTGCTCTCAAGGATGGTTTAAAATAGCTTCTAATAAAATTTTAAAATGTGCTATATACCTGAAAGAGAAAGTAACCAAATAATTCTTAAAAAGCCTATTACGAGAGACGCTCTTTTGTGAGAAAAAAGAACTCAGGAAGTTGTATATCTTTCTAACTTGCCGCGCGCTCCGGCATAATTACGACGAACAGGATGTTCTAATTAGCGGGAACTGCACCAGCAATCGGACTGTTAGATCTTTATAGAACACAGATTATTGTGATTACGAGAATTATGCAACACTGGGCATTAAGCAGGTATAAAGTTGGAAGACGCAGTATGCGGACCTTTCTGAAGTGAAACTATCTGGTACAAATTCATCAAAGAACAGTGCAGGGCACTGATCCCCCAGGTTTACGTTGTGGTATACACTCTATACATGTCATAACAAACAGGACACACGGATGTTTTAGTTGAAAGGTAGCGCGACAACTTTTTAGTCGACAAATTGTTAGATGCCGCTTTGTTTCTGAGGGAAAATTGGTGCCAGATGAGACCTGCATCGTATTAATGAACCCATGATGGTAATTTTCGGCATTAATTTTCTTTTGCGTGTTTTAGCATTAAAATAATAGACAATGGCGTAGACAGTGGGCGCAAAGAAACAAAGAAAACATTGATTATGGAAGTCCACGGTCCACTACTTTGCACACCGACAATAGACTGAACAGAACAGGCGTTATGTTTTGCACAGTACCGATGGAGAGAAGTGAAAGCAAGCTGTTACACATGAAACATAAGCTCAAGGTAGTGGAATCTCACTATTTATAACCTCCTAGGGAAAGGGAAATTAGTTCAAATAATCGCCGAAAAATGTATGTCACAGTGCTATAAAACGAACATGAATGATTGATAGATGCTTCATTGATTGGTTTTGGAAAAAACCCGGCGTATTACATCAAACGTTAGGTTTTCGAACGCAGAGGAACCCACGAAAGAAAAACGCGAATCGAACGAAATCAAACGTTCGATTTTCGAACTCTTGATATCAGTTGGTTGATGTGAAGTCTTGTTTCTTTTATTATTTCCATATTCTGAATTTATTCCCTGTGAAAATGTCGCTGCGTTAATTGTTTACCAAGGAAAAAGGCTTTTCTGTCCAAAGAACGGACGCAAGTCTTAATCATCTCTGTATCCATCGCGGCAAAATTGTCCTGAATCGTAACATGTATTCCTTCCGATTCCAGCGCACGCCAGGGGGGGCAGGGATACTCCCGACAATTTAGGGTAGGTGTGTGCCGCCAAGGCGCCAAGGTTCTCAAACCCTGACCCTATTAAGGGTAGAAAATCGAGATTTGATACCCCTTTTAAGGCCCAAAACCAAGGCGTGTAGTACAATTTTAACAGACCATATCTTTTTCGTTTTGCGCGTTGAGGTGGATACTGCATTTTAGTGACTCTATCTAAGAAATATCTAAGGATAAAAAATACCAAAAATACCAAACGTAAGGACTGAGCACCTCAAAAACCATACCCTATCGGGCGGCACATACCTATAGTACCCCCCGGCCCGGGCAGCACGTCGAATTTCCCTGGCTTGTCGCTTCCCAAAACTTGACTCGATTTTGACGGGAGCATTAAGTCCGCCGCCAGTTCTCCATCTGCCTCTTGGGTCCGCATTTACTGGATTTCCTATCACCGCGCTAGTGAAATCCGTGATGAAAATAAATCTGTTAACATACGAATGTCTAAAGAACTGAATTGCTAACAGATAAAAATAAACCCGGGAAATAAAACACTGATGAAACTTACACTGAAATTTCATTTCTCAGGTGCCAAAGCGTCATCCAGGTTCTGCTCTTGAGGAATACGGAAAAATTGTAATGAATGTATTTCTACTTTTCCGCCTAATCATCGAAATTTAGTACGCCACTGCTTATTACAGCCCTGGGGCAGTCGGCATTTGCTTCGGGTTCAAAAGGTGTTGCTTCGCAACTCTGAGAAAAACACAAGTAACCATAAAGTTACGTTTAAAAAAAGCCAAGGTGGGCATCTTCTCTGTCATGTGCAAAAATACATCGTAATAATGCGCTGTTTCTGCGAAAATAGATTAAAGTTTTACGCGTTCATCGGATCGACTTCAGACTCTTTATTTTGTATTTTTGCTCAAAGGCCGATTCCCGAACTCAATCTAACTAAGGGCCTGGTCGCACTAGGGAAATTTTGAGAATATAATATAATATAATCTATCGCACTTGCGGACAACTTTTGAATTGTCTGCGACAACTTGGACAGAAATTGACGTACAAAATCAGTGTCGAGACAACATGTCACTTCCTGAGCTAATATTTGCAAGACAATACGAAACGTTGCGCATTATTTTTAAAATTAATATTTTTCGAAATTTTTCGTCATCACTAAACCAAAAAACGCGCACTTGGTTTTAAATCTCATTAGTACGTATTTTATGCGGTATAGCTTGCTAACCTTGTTTCTTCCGCTTTTTTTTCAATTAATTAGTATAGTCATTGAACACCGCTAAACATGATTCGATACCAAAATAACATAAAGTATCTTTATTTTTAAGCCTTTTTAAGGGTTTTTTATGGAATGCAATTTCAGATTCTCTAAGGACAAATTCAGGCCCCGTCCACACTAATCCGTTTTCAAACGAAAACGGAGCTGTTTTGCTCCGGATACGGCTATCGTCCACACTACAACGCCGAAAACGATCACTGAAAACGGAGCGATTCGAAAACGCTCTCCAGAGTGGAGCGATTTGAAAACGATGCTTTTTGAAAACGCTGTTTTCTGGTGTGGACGGAGAAAACGATGCTATCTGAAAACGGTTACGTCATCAAAATAGCCAGACCACTCGACCGTGAAACATATCCAAGCTGTCGCCATACTTCGACTGGACTGACTCCCAGTCTACACTCGCGGTGCTTTTCTGCACTTTGTATTCGTTTGTGACTTTCAGAAGTAGCTCGACTTCATCATCAGTCCATGTGAAACAGTTTGTTTTAGGTTTTGGTTGCTTTCCAGCTGTTCTTGGTATCGTTTAGAAGGAAAATATCGAAGAATTCTAAACCAAAACAACACTCAACAACAAAGAATCAAGAATGGCGCCAATTTCGCGGGCCGATATATTGAAATGCGCATGCGTAGAGTTCATTTGAGCATGCGCACTTAGGGTATCAAAGCGTTTTCAAAACAATACGGCGTTGTAATGTGGACGGGCGAAAACGATACGAAAACGATAAGTGTGGACGCAAATCATTTTGAAAACGGAGCAAAACAGCTCCGTTTTCGTTTGAAAACGGATTAGTGTGGACGGGGCCTCAAACTTTAAAGTTTTCAAAAACAACTTAAAGACATTGACCTTGTCAACTTTATCCAAAGATCATAGTGACACGATTTCTTTTTGCTTATTATTTAAATGTATAAATGGAAATGTATAGGCTTGTATTGCTACTATAGATTATTAATGATAAATTTTCTTATTTTATTGTATTTTATTCATTTTTAAGTGGAATACCTGTAAACTAGCTGGTTTGTTATCGTCGTAGCTTTTCAAAGACGTCTATGATAACATACTCTTTTATAGCTAATATGTATGAAACAATAAACAGTATTGTGTTGTATTGTATTGCATTTTTCTACTTTTAGTGATTAAAGAAACTTTTCTTGTTTTTTGCACACAACATAAATTTAAATAAAAAAGAACGTGCTACATATGGATTTGTTTTTCTCAAGGAAGAGCACACTGGTTAATCAAGAGGGTGCGTTGGAATGTATCGGACAGGCGTGTTGTCCTGCGGGAAGGCAGGACTTCGGCTCCTTTTGGCTGGCTGTTTTGCCGAAGCCATTTCGACTTGACTTGAAAGTCACTTGTGTTTGTGGTGATTTTCAGTTATAAGGGCGAACGAATTACACTTGCAAAGCGGACCAATCAGAGGACGGCGGTGTTTTTAAAGTTTTATTTGTCTGTCAAGTTCGTTTCTCTGAAAAGTGTAGGCCCCACTTGTCTTTGCCAAGTTAGGCACTTTAATAAATTGAAATATAATAAACATATAAGTATAAATTGTCCCAAGTGCAATCTGGGCCTCTGTGTAGGTAACGTTTATAGCTGCATACTGGTATGAAAGAGTAAAGTTATTTCTGAATGTGAATATTTATTGTGAGATGCGGACGAGAGTGTTTCATAATGAAAACAGGGCTAAACTGTAGAATACCCGGCCACTTATTTGCAGCTCGTTGAATAAGAATGGTGCTTTTGTTTTCATAATACTCGTTCTATAAAACGTTCTGGGATATGTAAATAATGGCCGGGTATTCTAAAATCGCTCCCATGTAGCTCATAGGAAAATGGCATGTTCGAGTTACAACACTAAGCAAATTACAAAATCTTTGATGCTAGTACTGTCAAAATTTTCGTCAATATAAACGTTTCTATCGACTCATTGTGAACTCTGCTTTAAATCGCATTCGAAAAGCGACGAACAATGGGCACACCCTTTACCGGAATCTTCCCCAAACAATCCCCTGTGAGAAAGAAGAAATAGAATGGACAAAGTTACAAAGAAGAATATAGAGCATTGAACGAAATTAGCTCGGAGGAGCTAAAGACGAAGAGAAGTCTGTGGTTTAGGGAAGCAAAAGTTTCTTGCGAAAAAACAAAAAAACACCCAGATCTTTACTACATCACTTTATCCACGTCCCTGTGGACATCTAACCTAATCGATTCTGATCTAAATTGAAAGATGTCTCTTACAGGCTCTCAGATACAGTGGGGGCTAGGCCATTTCCGAGTTGCCTTTAACCTCTCTATCAAAGTGAGGCTAGGTGCGAAACCTTAGATATGAAAATGAGTTTTCATTCACATGCAAATAAAGCTTATTTGCATGTGAATGAAAACTCATTTTCATATGAAAGGTTTCGCACCTAGCCTCGCTTTGATAGAGAGGCTAAAGGCAACTTGGAAATAGCCTATTAAAATAGACGCGGCTATCTTCCTCTAAAATCTATAAACGAAGATTGCGAACGCCTTGTGACGTCATTTCAGGCAAATTCGTCCCAGTCTTTGGGGACACTTTTTGATCATTTTTGGCCACTTTTAAGCCCCCCCCCCCCCAAAAAAAAAACAAAACAAAAAACAAAAAACAAAAACAAAAAAACAAACAAAGAAAAAAAAACCGGTTTTTAAAATTTTTCCATTAAATGTCTTTTTTCATTTCGGTATAGGGGCACAATAAACTGCAAAAAACGTAAAGAAAAAATTTCATTTCTTTGTTATCAACTTTATTTACATTAGTTGCAAATTTTTAAACATCCTTGAACTGACGGTGGATACTAAAGTATTCAAAAACTATAAAAACGGCAAAACCACAGCGACAAACCAATGAAGAGTGCAGCCGGATCTATCGCAGACCTGGATCAGTAAAAATCTTGAAATAGTACAGGTAAAAACGGCAAACTGATCCTTACAGCAAGGAGAAGAGATTGAGACAGAAGTGAAATAAAAAAACAAACAGTTGAATGTATTATATTTGGCCGATATTTCGGTTTGCAAAACAAACCTTCTACGGAGGCTAAAACACAAAAATGAATACAGATATAAAAGGACCGTTACATATAAAACATTTGAAATATGACATAACAGAAAATGATTGGTGAGAAAGAAGCTAAATGTCACTAATTAAGTTCATCACGTCTATTTATTCCATGAAGATCAAGAGTCATCGCTTTATCTATCAGAGATGGGCCTCGCGTGCCTCTCCGACTGAGTCGCGGTTGTTGCGGATGAGTTCTAAGGGAATGAGAAGGATGTCGTTGATAGAGTGGCCAGGTTGGTTAAAATGTATTGAAACAGGAGTAGGATTGATAAGATGGTGGTGATTGAGGATGGAGCGGCGATGTTCCCCAAAGCGTTCATTCAGTTGGCGTTTGGTTTCCCCAATGCACTGTTTTGCGCATTTTTTACATTCAATTAAGTAGATTAATACATTTTAACCAACCTGGCCACTCTATAAACGACATCATTTAAACGCTGGATGGGACGTGCAAGCGTTCGCACACCCTCTCTCCTGCCTCGTCCCCAGGCCCTGCTCGTTGATCAAGCGTGGTGCGCATGGTATTGTGGGACGGATGCATACAAAGAAGAAAACTTTTGCATCCTACCCTCGATGCTTCGCGCTCCTTGTTTTCTCAGCTTCACCAGTGAATGGGGATGAGGCTGCCTTACCTCCACCGCATGGCTAAAAACGGGACCATCGTTCCATTTCCAGAGACCCCCTCCCGTAATACAAAGTTGAGATGTTTGGTCGGATGCGTAAAGTTAGTATTGTATCGGCGGAGAGGAGAGGGAGGTGATGACAAAGAAAATGTGTTGGCGATAAGATTAAGTGTCTTTTAAAAAGGTTTTTGGCATCCAGGAGTTTGAATAGCCTGGATTCGGCATTTTGCTCTTGTCTTGCCTTTCTCACCACCGTTTTCTTTAATTCTGTATGTTGGCAGCAGCTGCTCAATATGATCACGGAGCTCGCAGTAAAGAGAATCTTTGGCATTATTTGTTTGAAAGATGATTTTTGAAGCGCGCCCATACATTGAACTGAACTGTTTCGGCTTCAGTTCGCTTGATAGTTTAAATGGTAGAGCTTTGCACTGGTAATCGCAAAGTCTGATTTTTTTTCAAGGTTCTTTGCAACTGCCAATTTCACTCGTATATTTTTCAAGTTGGATCCAGTAGCGGGCGTGTTTGATGCCAGATAGCTCAATTTAATCAGTTCTTGAACTAATGAAAGTTTTACAGTTTTAACCTTTAAAATCTATAGCCACCATGATGCACAATAAATCAATGACCCAAACTTGTCCTTTCAAGTTAAATGTATCGCTCGCAATTATCAGAGTGCATTGGAAAGTGTTTAAAGACGACAACTGATAAAAAATTCTGACAATACATAATAATAGGTTGATATGTATGACATAAAATACATACAGCTTTTATTGGGCGAAAAAATGGGACGATTTATTAATTTTGGTCTCTTATCTCCGATAGGAGAGTTAATTTGTTTTTTAAAATTCATTTGGAAATTGCATTTTATTCCTTCGGAAACTGTCGGCATTTTAGTATCCTTAATAATAAGGTTGTTTGAAACTTTATATGAATTTTTCTCTGCAGCCGAGATTTAGTGTCGGTTGTTCTTATTACAGAGGTTCCTTATCGTAGAAGTTTCATTTATAGATTTTGCTGGACCAGGTGAGAGAGGGGTTCAAAAGGAGAGGTTCCACTGTAGTCGTGAAGTCCGAAGAGTTTGTCTCAAACCGGCTATAACTTTATTTTCAATTTTTGCATTTCAACTAGAACGTTTAACCCGCATTTTTTGTCCGCTGTTACTTATAGAAAGTGCAAGAACCAACAACGTGAATAAGCCAAACATTTATTTATAATCTGATGTAATAAAAGTGGGATGAATAAAACCGGTTATATGGCTAAGAAAAATTTTACACCCAACCAAACCTACAACGGTTACCCATTTCGATATTGTAAAACATCTGTAAATTAATGACAATCTGTATTTTTTTTAACAAAAATTGTTAAGTTATAAGACTATTGTTATAACTTTCAACTCAACTCTCAACTGTTTTTCAATCAAGTGGCAGTGGCTCATCCTGGATGCCAGGGATAGATTTACAACCAACTCTTTTTAATATGAACATCAATTAGAGATGATTAGAGAGACTGTATTGGGGGAGTGTCTCTCTTAGAGAACTATCCATTAAGAGAGTTTTCAATACAATTGGGAAAGCAAGTGTATATATTTTTGGTTAGAAGGGAAGGATATTTTATTACAACAATAACAATAATACTTTATTTACTCATTATTTTTTTACAACTATATTTTAATAATACCTACACACATTTTATTAACTAAATACTGATGAATTTTAATAGTTAATATAATTTTGAGCCTGGGAGCTAAATTAACGGGTGAGTTTTCTAGTTAGCCCCCAGCCATAGTTTGTTAAACATTTACATCAGGTAAAAGAATTAGAACAAGTGAAAATATTTACAATAAAATAATTTAACAATGTGATATTAGAAAAAAACTTAACAGAGGAGACAAATTATATGTGTTGTTCTGACAGTAGATAACGTTTTAAATTTTTCGAGAAGAGGAATACACTTAGATCCTTTAGGTCAGATGGTAGATCTTTCCAAAGGTCAATCCTACAAAAGAGATTATGTTGTAGAAGATCCAGTCTATGCTGTTTGGCAACTGCTGTAACCAAGAAATACTTCATTTTGGAGCCTGTTGTTTCTCCGTCATTTTGATTAAAAATTTTTGTTGGACCAAAAAACACCATCTAAACTTAAACGTTAAATTTATGTAATCATTTGTATTTGCCTGCAACAAACTTTTGTTGGAAGTTGTTTTTAAGCTTCACTAAAGATATTCTTCTAAATCATTTTTAACTCAGATGACAAGTTTAGCCATTTTTCAGTTTCACCGATCCACTCGGGCCCGCTATCGCCTCTGGGATTGTAAAACTAAAAAAGACGCAAAGGAGAACCTGGAGACATATTTACCTCAAAACGGCGGCGATTCATAAGCATGTTTGTTTTTCTTTGGTATCCAATTGGTAACAATGTTTCAGAATTTTCAACCAAAAACATTAGTGGTTTCAGCCGTTCCTGTGTCTTAAAAACGTAAATCAGTTGAAGCCAAAACTACTGTGGCAGTTTCTGATATAAGCACAGAATTATGCAAAACTATCCATGTTCTCTCCTTTTTGTCATCTGTGAAAGTATTTCAGTTATCGTTCTTGTTGATCCACTTGTATTTTGTCCGGCTTCATACAAATTCTACTCGTTAGTTCAACTGATACTGAACCAAAGAGAGATTCAGCAAATAATGAGGCGTTATTTTATTCTTACTTGATCTGTCTTTCTTACAGCCACCTTTCTGGGATGTTCACAGTTGACAATTCTACTACTTTTAACAAAACGAGCCACATGTGATTTGACAAAGAGATTCCTAAGGGTCCCAGAGACCTGTCACCAGTGCACTTACCAACAAGTGCCCACCTCATCCCGGGCGTTTCTTTTATTTCATGCAGCATTAAATATGGCGTATAGGAACCGATATCATGAATGATATAACTCAAGAGTATCATTTAAGGTCGCTGGGGACAGGTTCCGCTCATCAGTATGCATTTATGAAAACAGCGTGCACGAAGTGCGACGGCTGATACCGAAACTGCGCGAAATACAGTCGAACCTCCCGTAAACGGACACTATCGGGACCAGAAAAAGTGCCCGTTTAAGGGAGGTGGCCACTTAAGGGAGGTTAAAAATGTAGTGTTTGTATGTGGCTGGGAGCACGACTAAGTGTCCGCTTATGGGAGGTGTCCGCCTACGGGAGGTGTCCGTCAGCGGAGGTTCGATTGTATTCACGAACAGGCTCCGTAATGATTCTGCATCAATGAACGTGCAAAAGTGCCGTCTGGTAAAATACACTATTTTGCAACGCAATGTTCAGATTTCTGCATGAAGTGTTGACAATAACCCGTGGATTAAAATTTGCAAAATTACCATAAATATATTTTTGCATTCGTGTTTGCTCGGGAAGCCTTCGGAAGCGTAAAAACAAGCAATTTTGTGTCCAGGAATTCAGCGCGGATAAAGAATTTAACGAGATGACATGGCAGGGAGGTAAACTAGGTGTATTGTAGATTGTCATATCTGCCGCAAAATTTTCAAATAGGCTTTCACAGGGAAGATACGAGGCTTTAAATTCTAGCAACTATGGACAACTTGATTTTACTCCTTTAAAAGCTAATAACTTTCAATTAAACTTGAAATAAATTAAATTCGACTTCAGATATGACACAATAGAGGTTTTGACGGATCAGTGAGTGGTGAAATCAACTTGCTTTGTGTTCTTCTCGAGGAGCAAACTTCGACACAAATCACGTTTTACAAGTTTTACTTACGTACATTACAGCATTACCGTACACCGCGATTCATTGAATAAAAAGTAGTACTGGTGAACTACCATTATTCCCCAATATGTCTGTCAAGTTTTAGCGAAATCGGCTTCTAAAAGCCCAAGATATAGAGCTTTTACAAGTGACACCCCCGTCAATATTTTGCCTGAATTTATGATGAATTTATTCATGGCCAGGTATCCCCCCGCGACCTTAAATACGTGTCCCATGGCATATTCAATTTCTAGTTGTTTATCTATGGAAAGATCTTCCTCGTCATTTTAAAGATCTTCCAAATTTCTCCTTCTCAAGGTTACTAAAACAAGACCTATTAAATAAGCAATTTGAAAATTGACTGCCCATAATTTGCTCTTGCTTTAGAAGTGTCTGTTTTGTATGTGTGTTTTTTGTGTTTTCTATTTTATTTATTTATTTATTTATTTATTGTCGAAAAAATATCTTCCAATAGCTACCATCTCAGCCATTTATCGTTGGAACACTTGACAGTTTATAATATAATCCTGTACCCCGTTCCCTGTTTCCCGGCCATTTTCAACCAGAACTCAAAACACGAACGGTTTTCAACTTTGTGAAGGGGTGGGGGATACATTTTTGCATGTGTTCAACATTATTGTCTGAGGTTGTAGGAGCTAACGCGAAAACCTTTGTTCATTTAGTTCCTAGACATTCCTTATAATAATATAATATATCAACTTTTTGTAACTTAATTTTGATCTACTTTTATTAGGTATCTAAAAATGTAAATTTCTCAGTTATGGATGTAAATAAAGGTTATTGCCGTTGTTGTTGTTGTTATAGGTATTTTTATGTGGGACCTAAATGCCACATTATTACTTGTCTAGCTATTATTCCATCTCCCATGCATTGCATAAGGTTCACATAGACAAAATAAATTTAAAAGGCGTGGGTCACAGTAAATAATTAGGACGCTTACTTGTGCAACCACGAAGAACATAATAAATGAAGGTAACGGCAAAAAAGTGGAGTCAAATAAGGAAATAAACATGTTTAAGGTTTGTCTTTCTGTGCTTTACGTTGCAGTTTTCTAAGCACTTTCTGTAATCTTTTTTCTGAACGTTGCCTCATTTTATTCTCTTTCCTTTTGACTTTGCTTTTTCCTTTCCATGCGTCTGAAAAGCCCGGATGCGGCATTTTCCTCGTCTTGCCTTTGTCACCACCGTTTTCTTTAGCTCTGTATGCTCGCAGCAGCTGCTCAATATGATCACGGAGCCCGTGATAAAGAGAATCTTTGACATTTTTCGTTTGAATGATGATCTTTGAAGCGCGTTCAATGAACTGAACTGTTCTCTGTCCCCTCCTTCCTTTGTGTCCAGGCCTCATCTTGCCTTTCTTAGACACTGCTATCGTCCAATTCTCATTGTAGGCAGATACGAATTCTGTGTAGTGGTTTTCTGCGTATGTCTCGTAAAAGACACATCGTTTTGATTTAGTGGACTGGAAGAAAGTGAATCTCCTGTTACTCAATGATCTCTAATATTTGCTTGTTTACTGAGTGACTTACACTGACATGCAGTCAAATAGCTCTTGCAGATTAACTGATCAACTTACCCCGTAGCCACTGACTTAAAAGAACTTAACTGAGAAAGAAAGAACTGAGCATGGCTCCGAAAGTTGTTATTGGTCCCGAAAGGGACACAATTCGATAATCCAGCATTTTTCAGTTCATTTAAGAAACAAGGCAACCAACGAAAAGCGACCACTTTAAAAGCTGTTTTAACAAAATAATACAATTCGAAATACAGTAAAAACCCGCAAGTAAGAACCTAGTTTTTAAGAACTTGTTAGGCTAAAATTTGCCAGTTAGACCCCCTCTATACAAGAAGCTGTTTAGCCTAAAATTTGAAACAGGTTCTTATTTTCTAAAATCTATATATATAAAAATGTGTACAGTACACTTGTGCAAATACGAGTAGGTCAACATTTTGGATCCTCTTTGGATTTAATCTATAGTTGCGTTAAATGTTAAGATTATACAGTGCTATTTAAAGTGCCCATGAAATGTAATTTTCGACCCGTTTCTTATACTAAAAAGTCCATGTTCCACTGATTCATCATTTTCCAATTTAAGTTATGGTCGAGCGCGCAATCTATTTTTTTTCTCACCTCAAAGTTTGAGCCTATTTGAGCCAAAAATATAGGACAAACAGCACGTCGGAGGACATTTCCAACTGAGCAAAACTGCTAAAAATATAGCTAAAAAAGTGGTTTGTTTCCGAGAAATACTGAAGCGTATGAAAGCGACACCGCATTTTTGCCCAACTCATGACGTCACCATGTTATTTGCTTCTGCTTCTGTTTCTCTGCCGTAAGGATCAGTTTGCCGTTTCTTTTGTTTCACTTCAAGTATTAACACTGATCTAGGTCTGGAAACCCAGATCCGGCCATTCTCAACGGTTTGTTGCAGTGATCGTGTATTCTCTGTTTCTTTTTAGCGGAGCACTCGCGGGCCGAAAGCCCGCTGCGAAGCCCCATACTCATAGACTATGCCCGTCATTTTTCATGGTCATGGCTAGCGGAATGTTTCGCGGGCGCGCCTCCGTGACATGTGTGTCGGTGCGTCGCGCAAGGCCAACTCGCGGGCGCGTACGACGTCGCAAAACATGCGTGTATGACCCCACATAATATCCGGGATCTTAGCAATTTTGAAAGCAAAGCGAGGCTTTGTTTTTCTCGCGGCTACACAGCCGTCAGCTCGGTAAACACTTTAAAAGTTGGATCTTTCGCAGTGTTTAGCGGAGCAGTAGACTTTCAATAAAGTCCCTCGTCTTATATTAATAGCCCACCGACACACAAGTCGACCTCTCGCGACTTCGTCGCTCGCTCGGCCGCTTCGAGGTCTCAAAAGCTCGCTTCGCTCGCTTTACTGTGCATTGAAACTCGTGAGGTCGACTTGTGGCAAGTCTAGCGGAGCAGTAAAGTCGTTATTTCCCTGCATTTTTTCGCGGTTTGCTACTCAAGACAGGGATACTAATTAAGGGATACTCAGAAGCCGCTTTAGTGGAAAAAGAAGAGCTTTCAGGGATAAAATCTTGCTTCGAGGAACTTCATACGTTGTTATCAATTTTTTATTACGGATTTCAGAACCGAAGAAGCGGAGTTTTAACGAATTTCCAAGCAGTCCAGTGACTTAAAGGTAAAATAAATCACATTTTTCTATGGGAATTTATGTTGATATCAATAGCCCTTATCGTAGATGAGTACGCCACGCCAACATATCAGCGGTTTCTCGCTTTCTTGACCCTATAGTCTCGTTTTGATGTTTGCGTTCATCGTCGCCAGAGGTTCTCGTAAACATCAAAACGAGACTATAGGGTCAAGAAAGCGAAAAACCGCTGATATGTTGGCGTGGCGTACTCATCTACGATAAGAGCCATTTTTGATTGACTTTTCCTTTAGGTTTGGAGACATGTTTATGAAACGTGCTCAAATTAAGTAATGTTGTTATCTTGAATTTCATCGAGGACAGCTCTGCCTTGATGCGCTATAAATGGTGCGTGTTTTGCTTTTAAACATAAACTAATAGATATTTGAATAAAATTTTTCAAACGAAGATTTTGTTGTCCATTTTTATGTGTTTGTTCATTCATTACAAAGGCTGAAAAGCGATTTTATGTAAACAAAACAAGACTTGGATTTTATAGTTCTAAACTTCACTCGCGTCGCCTTATGCAAATATGTTTGTATTTTTTGCAATTTTGATTTCCAAATCAGTTTCTCGGGCAATTTTTGATACGCAACAGGTGTATTTTATTCGGAATGAATTAGTCAAACTAGTTATTCTAGACCGAGAAAAAGTTGTTTTGTGAACTTTTGTACGGTCTAAATGTACTGTGCAGACGGTCGCGTAATACTGTTTTTGAGAATTGCTAAAATTGAAAAATAGCCCAGTCGTCAATCTTAATTCTTGTGCTTCCGACCTTTCACCTTAGTTGACCAACTTTGGATGTCCAAAAAAAAACTTTTCGTTGCTTGACCATAACTTAAATTGGAAAATTATAAATCAGTGGAACATGGACTTCAATTTTTTAGTATAAGAAACGGGTTGAAAACTTCATTTCATAGACACTTTACTTTGTAATAATTGTATACGAGTTTAATACTCTGTTGAAGCTGAGTGTAATTGGACAAGGCATTACCGTACATGTATATAATTTTATGTTCTGTGATCAGTGCTTCAATTTTTCTAATTATTGTCATTTTGACATAAATACTTACTTGGTATGCAAATTTTATATAACGAATAGGCCGAATACCACAAAATTCTATTAGCTACAATGTATTTTTTTCTTTAGAAAATAAGAACCTATTTAAGAACCTAAATAGCCTAAATTTGTACTAATTACCATTTATGTAAGAACTTGGGAAAATGCAGGTTCTTACTTGCGGGTTTTTACTGTAGCGTAAATTTGCCTGCTTCATTTCTAGCTAAGCGTTTTTCTATCGCCGCAAAAATATCCATTATCAAATTTGGACATATCTCTTGACTGCTAATTTTGTTGTTATTATATTCAATCGGGATTTCAGTAATTTGCAGCTTGACGTTGTTGTGTTTTTTAAGCACAGCTGTAAACTTACCGATGTAAACTAAACTGTATTGTGCAGAAATAAACGTTTTATCGTTTAAAAAGACCCCCAGGTGAAGTAACATATAATATTTAGAGTTTTTCCTCTGTAATGGCTTTTTATGTCCATAAATGGACTAGAAGAGTACGTTCGTATTTTAAGTGGACTAAACTAATGCCGGGGTATTTTGAAAGATTGCCAACTATTTTTATTGGTTCAGTTAATTAAGATTAGTTTCTTTTGATAAGGATGTAATCCTCAAGGCGTCGTCTTGTTATGAATGTAAACGAACTGAACGTGTTTCTCTAGATATTCACGAAAACCATAAATGTAGTCTGCTTGCTATGAAGAACACGCAGTTGTCCAACAATCAGTCAAAAAAGCTCGGACTGAATTAATACACCAAACATTTAACTGCGTGTCGTAAAAACCAATATTTCTGTCATGAAAAACATTCGACAGTTGCTTCAATTGTGATAAGTTTGTTAAGTATTTAATTTGAAAGTTCATGTGGCTATCACTTTTTGACATGTTCAAGAAATCCGTTTGACTATCTTTTGTCCGACCTACAGGGAATTTTGCCATGCGTGGGTTATATTTACCAAGTGTCATTCAAAGCCAAATATGTCGACAGCTTCAGGCGAATAATTTTTTCTTGTTGCTGTGATGGGTGGTAACACGTTCTTGTTTAAAACACTTTGCCGTGCAGGGCACGCGTAAATCGTTTCGATGTTAATTAAGTCCAGTGAACATCATTTCTTGGAACGACCCTTCTCTATGGAATTTGTCGCATTTCGGCCAATGCATTTAATCCTGCCTATTATTAAAGAATACACACCATTCTGTAAACATTAGGCGCATAAAATAATGAAATGGCCATAAGCAACAATAGCTACCTTTCTTCCGATAAACGTTGCGTTCCTTTTGATGCACAGGTAGTAATTGGTTAACGCTCCACGAATACGCACCCGTCCAAAATTGTCAGATTCGATGACCAACTTTGCTGCAAGAAAGCAGACAGACATCGGTTAGAAGGCCGCAATCTTGATGTGTCAAACATGTAGTTTTGTTTTGTTTGCACAGGATAAATTTAAAAAATTCTTTGGGAAGCTTTCACGGCATTGTGTCTAAGCAAGCTTTAATTTATGATGCGTGTAATAGTTAATCTGCTTCGTATAACACGGTTGGTAATCCGTCATACTTTCTCACTTCAACTCATGATCATTTGACTTCTACACCACCGGCTTCTACGTCTCAAACAAAAACAGAACAACCTGCAACCAGCTATCGGTTATTATTCTGGCAAACGCACCCAAAATATATACAGTTTGTTCCATGTTGAGCTCTCGTAAACGTCATTTTTCAAAGAACCCACGTTATATCAAGACTCCAACAGATTTATTGCTGACCCCCAGCATTGACAGCTTTTAACTAAAAGGTTTGATTAGGATCTCATAAAGCTATCAACGCTATATGCTGGCGCCGCTCAGGGCAAACAATCGCTGACTGGACATAAATAAATTAAATTCCTTGCTCAGTTATGTGATGACCTAAGTGTTTCTCTTAGGATTAGGCCTTCGCCGCTAATAAGGTTCGCTTGAAGACAGTACACTGTTCTAGGTCGTCAGCATCACATCCTGTTCTCCTCCGTATAAAGTAAACTGTAAATGCCTTGCATACTTTTTACTACAATTTAGTGATAGAATTAGCTTTTAACATTACGCTGCTAAAATATATCTCATATTTATCAACGATATGCGCTGTGTGTTGGCAATCTTGGAGCATCTTGAACGAAAACCTTTTTCATAAAACCAATTCCATTATAAGCTGACCACATTTCAACAACGTCATTTACTGAACTAGATCAAACTTTTTATATGTAGAAGTGCTTCCGAGTTACCAAGCAAACCAGAGCATTAAAGGCTTAAAAATATCAGAACATATTTTGCATGCAATTTATCCGATTAAACGGCTGTTGTCAAATGCGTGTAGAAGAAAGCCTAGATGTAGGGCCTATGATAGTTAACACTCGACTTAATCGCTTTACTTCGTGGGGCGCCATTTATAGGGTGCATTGAAGAAAGGACAGCTTTAGCTTTTAGTGTTAGGCGTTAAGATTTCATGACAACATTTGTTGAGTCGATCAACAACAAATCAAATCAGCAGAATCAATAGCAAAATCAGCTAGGTACTGTAGCGCGAGGAGCTTGCTCGGAGCTAAAATTTGTGTGGTCGATATTTTATACCGTTTTGTAATTATCAGCTAATACCTACATGTTGTTCTTTTCTTCAGTCCATTACTCTAACTTTGCCTACCATATATGTCTCCATCCCTTCCTAGAGCATCGATTCGTTTTCCATGTATACGAAGATGGCTTCGACTGGAGCGCGAATACAACTGTGTTTCTCGGTGAAACGGAAGGCTTCTGGTATCGCTGCGTCTTCTTTCTGTCTTAACGTGGGTGTCGAAGTATTTTTCCTGCGGTCAGATTATAACAAATCATCGTTAATAGTGCGAATGATAGCAGTTTGCGAGTAATACAATAACAGTAAAATTCTTAGTAATCTGGCTTACCTTAGGGCTTTGCCCCATGATGAAGGAAATCAAGCAATTCCTAAAGCGATATAAAAGCGAGTCAAATTAGTTTGTCGTGGGAGAAATGCTGCAAACGTCAATCGTGAAATAGAAAATGTTCCTGCTTGGATGACAAGTTCAGTCGACAAAGTGAAGATTTTAAAACTTATAGCAAAAGAAATGGCTTGCTATACTTACAAAGAAAAAAACAACAGGTATCGCTTAAATCTCGTTGTAGACGTGGAGTTCATTTTGACGCGCGCGACAAGGAAAGCAAGTTGATTTAAGCCGACCACGCACAACACTAGGCAGAGGAGAGAAAAATATCCAGCATTCCAAAAACCCACAATTCTTAGTCTTCTTTCAATTAAATCCTTTGTGCTCGACCACAAGGATGCCGCCTTTCTATTTTGTGTCGATTTTGTCCCATTATAACGTGGTGAGAGTTTGTATGTACCATTGGAGATAACAAAATTAATTAAGGTAATCGCTTACAATTAGAGTTGCGGTAGGTGGGCATGTCTGGTCTTCTTAAATAAACAACACCGCAAAAATAGAACAATTAAGTTGCCACATATGCCGCGACATTTTACAACTCTTCTTCTTTGGGATTTAACGTCCGTTTAATTTAACGAGAAATTTGAACTTAAAACACCCAATTTCTAACGTCACAGAAGATTGATTCAATTATCCCATTTAAGGATAAATTAGGTGGTAAATGAGAGTATTGTATCGTCACTGCGTAAACAACGTGCCGGTCAACATATCACTTTGAAAAAGTTTCTATACGAAAATTAGCGAGTTTCGGCACTTTTCTGTCATAATTTTTTCGTCCAATACATGTAATTTTAATGAAAATTGGCACCACGGAAGAACAATGCATTTCCCGGAGCATTAATTTCATGGTCGTTTTGATGATGACGTAGGCGCCTGCTGTTCTTTTTAAAGTGTTCACACGCAAAGGCATTGAGAAATTACGGCAAGGAAGCTGTCACTTCCAGCTGAGGGGTGAGCCTTACCCCACCAAGGAATCTGTATTCTAAGAGCTGTGATTTACGCGTTGCTACGAAAACAACCCAGATTATTTACTTATGCTAAGTTTATTTTTAAACATTAGAAATTCACTTCTCACTTGCGTGCATAAACGTTTTATTTAAGGTAATTAAAACCAGTCATTTGTCATAGGTCTTAAACCGCTTTGGCGGCTAAAAAATATCTAACAGTGCAAAGAAAGAACCTCGGAGATTATTATTGGTCTGTTGATGTAAAAATGAAAACCTTTGGTTTTAGGAAGAAAACTAGGAGCTATGCGTAAGTAAGACTTTAGTTAAGCAGCCTTTTTGTTAAACATCCCGGCTAATGCATTTCTTCGAAATGGTTTTTAGAAGATTTTAATGATTTAGTGTTTATAAAAATTGATTAAATCCCACACGTAGTTGTTTATTGCTTAACTGATTGCGTGATTTAATTTCAAACCACATTAGCTGTATGCTATGAGTGCGATATCTGATCACTGAAACTAACTACATGACCTGCTGAAATCTGCTGAAACACTTGCTTCTTCTTCTTCTTCTTTTCTTCTTCTTCTTCTTCTTCTTCTTCTTCTTCTTCTTCTTCTTCTTCTTCTTCTTCTTCTTCTCATAATAATAATAATAATCCTTTATTTCTCCTTAATTAAATCATCAACCATTAATTTACAATGTTTACAAAATATTAAAATCCCTAGTTAAAAAAAACTTATTAAAAACTTATTAACTTATTATATATATATATATATATATATATATATAGATAAGTATAATAAAAAAAAAACGATGGGGCGAACTTCTTACTGGTCCTGACTGGTTTTAACGTTTCGGCCTTCGGCCTTCTTCAGAAATTACAAAGAATTAAAAACTAAAAACTAAAAACTATGTACAATGATTAAGTTATACAAGTTGTGACTTATATACATTAAGCTACAAAAACAAAGGAAAACGAGGTTACGTAACATAACAAAAGAACTAAATAACAAGGAAAAATTTAACGCTAAAAATAACATACATGATGTGATAAAAACCTTAATTAATGATTGAAACAAAGAAAACTCCCTATCGAGGGCCCCCGAATAATCATATAGGTCACTGTCGGAATGACAGGACCAGCACGTCTTACCAAGTGCCCCCGACAGAACGTTCAAACACAAAACAACTACAAACAAAGAATAAAACAAGGAAAAGACAACGTGCCCAAGTTCAGGAGTTGCCATAAAGCCATTATGGTAATAACCGGGAGGGCACATTGTATACATAATTGTATATATATATATATACATATTTATATACGAAATATATGAAATATCATTCTTGTGTACGTGATTTAAGAAGTATTCATTTTCTAGTTAAAAGAATTCATAAAAATAATAATTAAAAATAAATGATAAATGAACTAAATAGCTCCTTCGGCAGTCTCTATATCTATGTCTACACTTCTAAAGTCCCAAGATGCTCTCTCAGTGCAGATCTTAGAAGTGCAAAAGATATTCTTGCACGGATCCATGAAATTGTTTTCGCATAATCTACTCCTTTCTTTATCGCGATCATCTCAGCTAGGCGACTGTGGTACATCAAGCATTCCTTACCCATTCCACCGGTTGTCGTGAATACGAGAGGTGTAAATGTCCCGTGTTCGACGTCGAGGACTCTACTAGAGTATTCTTCTTCTTCTTCTTCTTCTTCTTCTTCTTCTTCTTCCATATTACCCAACATCTTCCCAACATTTGCGAATTTAGGGGATTAAATTTAATTACCCCTCCTGATTAAATTTAAATTTTATCTGTTATTTTATCAACCGCTGACTGTTTGTTAGCGATGATGCACTTTGTTGGGAGGCAACCGATATTAAACGAAGAACAGCTCAGTAAGACACATCCCATATTTTGTTTTCATCTGCAATGCCGTCATGATTGCATTTCATAGCATCCAGGAAGTCATATACCACAAGCAAACAACAATAGTTAGGTAAATGTTTCGCGTCCCACGAGAGGTTTTAATTCAAAACATTTCCATTAACGTTTGCTGTTCAGTTTCTTACTTTTCTTTGTTTAAATTATTAAAGTGATACGCGAAAAAGAACGACACTATACTGAAACAATGATGAAACTTGTCTTTATCGCCGGCGTAAAAGGATGAAAAGGATGTCGTGGTAACAAAATAAAGTTACAAAAAAAAATTCCTTCCAATTTATTTCTGTTGGCATGTCGTTGTTTAGATGTACCAAGGGACTACTCCTTTAATATCAAGGGAAAGGAGGGGCGTCTGATTTTATGGGCAACAAAATATTAACTTTTAAGGCCTCGTTTTGAAGCTTTAAAAGTCTCAACACTCGTGAAATGCTGGAAATGTTATTTTGTCATCGATATACTGCTTATAAAGACTGAACAGACTCCATTCATTCAAAACTGAAAAAAAAAATGGTTTATGAAAAAAAGTGATTGATTCACATCAATGGACATCTCCAAAATTCTCCCCATCAAACCTACATGCCAACAGAAGAAATAAGAAGAGTCATCTAAAAGTCAAACATTTCTTTAAAGCCCAGTTAAATCCGGAACTGACTGGCACATTTCCAGTCAGAAATCCACAGAACAGAAGACTGTCAGCAATTCCAGTGAGTTGGAAGTGACAAAAAAAATGAATGCTACAATTTGAAACAGGTTTTGTTTACCACTGAATTTTTCATGATTTGAGTCTACCTCTCCAATCTGTTCCCCCTCAGCTCTTTCCTTTTTTGTGTCTGTTTTCTGTATTTGCTATTGAAACCTTAAAAAAGAGAAGAAAAGAAGCAGGAGCCTCTCAAAAGAAATGGAGCCAAAAAGATGATAGATTCGTTTTAGCGCTCAAGGGCTTCACTTGTTCACCGCTCCGACCGACATCCAAATGCTACCGCAGTTCTGTGTGTAAACCAAATGAAAAGTTATTCCGTCTTCTAGGATGATCCTAGTGTTAGGATCTTCCTCTCTCCGTGTAAATAGGCCCTTTATTAGTTCAGCTTAGGGAGTTAAGCTACCAAAATGATGCAACGTGCTGAACAAAGAGAGGGTTTGTTTCTAGATACGTTTGCAAATTAATGTTGTAACTAGCTCTTTCATGACCAACTAAAACAATGAGCGAAAAAGAAATAAAATAATTTTTTGTTGAAAAATTATACCGAGATTCATTCGAGATGCAAAGGGGTCATCTCAAACGAAACTGAGGTCATAGAATAAAGGAGTAAGACAAATTGCACAATATATGTGACCAGAACAATTCGTAAAGTTGACACCAATGGCCAATCATGCATTGTTATGGAGCATGTTCTTACCTTCAATTTTGCTCTTGTGACCAGCATTTTTTTGATTCTGTTGAATGTTAGTTTTAATGTGCTTCATTGCGAGAATACCATATGATCCCAGGTGAGCGGACGAATCTCCCCTTAGAAAAGCTTTAGGACCCTTAATTGAAACTTAGTTATTAATTAACAATTTCCACACAGCTGGAAAAACACGTCAAATAAATTACAAGTCGATATCCGAGTATTAATATTTACTTCAGTCTCTTTTCATGAAGATCGCGTATCGTGTCTTCAAATTGTCCCTAAAGAATGCATTTTACTGTTACATGTACCTGAAACAACAGAACAGCGCACTGAAAATTAAAACCAAAGTACGTGGTCCCACCTAGATTTAATTAACACAGGATGAAATTGGGCGTTACCAACAAACGTTCGCAATTTCTCACGAAACCTTTTGACCACACATGCTATAGATTTCCAATGTCTGTTTACTTTTTCTGTTGTTTGTTTTTATGAAATAATTGTTCCCTATGTTACAAGTTGTGCAGAGGGTCCTTGATGTCAAAGGTTTGAATGTTCTGGAAAGAAACAAAGTGCTTCGATTTTTCTTGGTAGACGATAAAACGTTATTATCTAGAATAAATCTTCCATCTGTTTTCTGTTATCGTGTTAGATTTGACTGACGCATTTTCATTATTTATCTATCAAGGTGGATCTTCCTCAAATGCGATTATCAGCTGAATATACCAAACGCTCGTCGTAAGGGTCGAACCATGCATTATATATCTGATTGGGGTGGGGAGGGGGTAAATGATCTTGTCTGTGGTCGATATTGAAGGAATTTGTTAAGTCGGGTTACGAAGATGCAGGGTATTTTCCCCAGCGAGTTGGCTTGCAAGATATTTTTTTCCAAAATCACCCTCCCTCAGAAGTAAAATAGTGGTTTCCTAAAATGTTGCTAGTAAAAATATCAGTTACTGATTATTAATAATAGCCTAGCCAACCCACGTCGAAACTAATCACTTCAAATCAGGTTCCGCTCAGTCCTACCACCCTGGAGTCTCTTTCATATCAATAATTTTCCAATTGCAAAACTTTTAAGTCTGAAGTGAATTTTGGCTGAAAGGAGGGGCTCTTTTTAAAATAATTTAAAGAGTGGCAAATAGCGAGGAACATATCTTAATTGTTCTACCATGGAAATCTTTCCTCTTTATTGTCGGTATCAAAGTTCCCAGCCACACCCTTAATCATAGACCAAAATAAGTTATACGCTTTACAAATTACAGTGGTAAGCAATAGTTCGAGGGGACAATCCTTTTTTATAATCAAACCACCCTGTGCTGTATTGATCGAACTTTAAACAGTTTGTTTGACTTACTAGCGCTTTTCTGACAAAGGATCTCTTTTCTCTATCCTGGTATGCTTTTAATATTTTCAGTAGCACAATTACATAGCAAAGGTTTTTAGCGTGTGGGAACTGAATTACAGGGAAAGCAGTCAAATAACGCTTTCCGATTATGCACAATAGATATTCAGCTTGACTAAGTTAAGCATCCTTAGCCATTTTCTTTAGTACACAGAATTTCTTGGAAATCAAATGAAAGGCAAAAAAATTTTGTCCACTAAGGTAGAAACACGTACGATAAGAAACGTATGGAGACCAGCGAGGAGAATCTCACGGTCCTTCATTGTGTACCGGACACCCAATATCAAGGCATGCTTAAATAATCTGATGCAAACACGGCTCAGGAAGCATGCTGCAGTTGAGGGTAAGCCCTTTTGAATTCTGCTAAACTACCTCAAGTGTTTATATCAGGTTATAAGAGTTCAATACTGCCATTTCCGCATCTATAAAGGAAACCTACAAACTGTTTTGTGAAGACATACTCATCTTTACATTAGTCAAACCTAAACGGTAGGGCTATGCAACTAGTTAGTGTGAGCATGAAAAATATAGTTGCGAATAAATATCTCAGATTTCACAAGAAATCCCATAAACGAAAAACACCATGTACAATTGTTTGTCGGCCGGGACGAAACTCGTAGACATAAAATTATGTTAAGATTATTCTGAGAGGAAAATGTTTGTTTAGCCGATTGTTATAATTATAAATTGCGAACTTTCAAAATCTCTATTCCTTAGGCCAGCACATGAAATTATAACCTGTCACGAATGATATCCAAAATTTCCTCGGCCAAGCTTTCTTATGGACGGCGGAGTGCGTAGACCTGTGGCTGCGTTTGATCAGTAGCTTTCAATTCACGGTTGCTGTGTCTCTGGTATGACAGGCAAAAAAAAATGGTGAAAGTAATTAAAAACCTTGCCTTTTGTTATTTCTGAGGACAAAAATAACTAAGTTATATTAATCATACTCAAACTTACATCTTGTACATGGCAATAAGCTTACAAAATGTCTTTTTTTAGGGCAAATAAGTTCAATTTCTCTTTCGCTTTTCAGTTATCATTGTTTGACTGTTGGAGCGCACTCGCTAACACCGGCGACAACAGTGACGGACATTATACTTCTTTAATTGAGTCGCACTGACATTCTTTCAGATTGTTTTCATTGTTTGCACAAATCAAACCAGAACGCCGAATGAATTTTTACGCTATTTTTAAGTTTGTTGTGCGGCGTTTCCTTTGCTTTCTGGTGCATTACTTTATTACAAAATACACATGTTTTAACAGTATTTGACTGCGACCTCGTTTCCAGGGTCTCTCATCTTCCCGCCCTCTCTCTCGCTCCAGGGGGTGGGGGGGGGGGGGGGGTGGTAAGAAGAGAGACCCTGACGAGGTTGATTTGACCGTACCCCGCTAGTGTTAGAATTTTGCATGACAAGTCTCTAGCTTACGTTAAGCTAACCACCGATTTCACGGATCTCAGATGTTTTAGTTTGGCTTGCTGCTCATGTACTAAGAAAACTTTAACTAAAAAGAGAAACAAAGGAAAACATCTTTCATTATTTATCAAAGAAAATATTTCTAAATAACTGATGTGCCTTTCATAGCTAAAAATAAAGCACTAGACGACTTTCCCACCAATGACTTAATAGAAGAAATATATCTGAAAATAGGAAACATTCTTGGGTAGACTACTAGCTGTCCCTTTTCAGTTAATCGAGCCCCCCCGGTTCGCATTACTTTTCCCTCGCTCGGCGCTCGGTCGATCGCCGATCGCGTAAGTTGTTCGCCCGCTCGACTATCCAGAGAGACTGCTAGCAGTCTAATTCTTGGGCAAAATATCTGTCTTGGTCACTGATAAATATAAACAGCGCCACATTCAGTGAACAAAACAAAATAACAGTTTAAAAACATTTTCTTTTTCTTCTTGTATTTACACTTATTCGAGTCTGTGGAAGACTGCAAAACAGTAGCTAACAGTCGTATTTTTTGCGTTGGTGATACGAATGTGCGCAGTCTTTGAACGAGGATCTGACGCTTTCGACGCTTTCGGTGCTTCGCGACTTTGCGAGAGAGCAGGAAAAAAAATGAGTGTTTTACAACCTAAGTCTGTGGATGAAATCCTAAAGAGTAACCATTTAATGAAGTGAAAATGTTAGAAGAATTGGCTGATGTAAAGTTATGTGATGGTCGCTCCAAAGAGTGTCAAACCGATTTGGATTTTGTTCTTCGTTACCTGTTAGCATATTCTTTTTTACCAAAGCAGCAGTCCCCAGAGATTCATTGCTTTGTAGAAAAACGTGAACAATAGTATCTTTCCTTCAGAAACTATATCAAGAGCTTTTCATTGATTATATCCCCCCTGGGGGGGGGATGGTACTCAACAAAGTTTTGTACGGGGATGCTCCGCCCCAAGGTCCAAACCTTTACCCTTTCATCTACCGTTTTTGACAGAAAAGGTACCCCTTTCATATATACCTTTCATTGAAAATGGTATCCCTTTCACATAGCCTTTACGAGCGTCTGTTTGATATATTTTGAAAGATCCTTTTTATAATACTTAAATGGCAGTTTTCCCTACCCTTTTTTATACTTCAAGTTTCCCCACCCTTCCCTTTACTTCGTGAAATCCCTACCCTTTCATATACTTCAAACTCGTAAAAAAATCCCTATCCTTTCATATATTTCCAGCCTTAAAAAGGTACCCCTTTCGGGCAGAGCATCCCCGTATAGCCCATTATAGGGAGTGCCCCCCCGGGATTATATATTATATTGGTCTGAACGTTTTTCATGGACCATTACGAGAACACGACGAAAATTACGTTTTACGGAACAGCCATAAGCTCGCATGAAATCTTTACTTGCACATGAACCGAAAAAACTAGAGCTTGAACTTGCAGTTACATGATTTTGTGCTTTACTCTCATTTGTCAAGCTCTCGGGAACAAAGGACAATGCAGTGTTTAGTAAGGAGACGACATTTGCGCTAAGTTAAACGTGCTTCGTCTGGCTTAGTTCGAAACTCCCTTGTGAGGTAGTTTTAATCATACTCAGACTGATAAACATGTTTCGATCATGATTCGCGCAATCCGCCGCCTGACTTGAACACATTTCACAGTGAAACATATTTCATTTGTGATCAGTCATTTCGCCTTAGTATGAACACAGCATTGACAAATATCGCTGAATGAATTCAATTGCCGGCACGCTTAATCCGTAGTTAAGTCGTATTAAAATACGATAATGTGAAAATAGACGAGTTTATCTGAGAGACGTATCAGTAAAATTACCATGCCTCATGCAAGGACGAGAGTTGTCAACTATGACAACGCTTGGAATATCCCAGATGAATTGCACCAACATGTAATTAACAGAAACAAATAAAATCTTACTTTAATATGGGTGTCAGACTATTAACAGTACTGGCTTATTGAAATACCTTAATGACCGCAAAACAGAGGTTTTCGGCAAAAGACGTGACGGCACGAACGAATAAATGGCAAGTATTTCAAGCCGAAAATCTATTTTCAGGCACAATAGGAAACTGAAAATATTATTTTTACTTTAGGATATCATAATGAATATGTTGTTAGTTAAGAAAGGAAATTACTGTTATAAATGGCCCTAAGTTCGCGTGCAGTTCTAAATGTGGTGTACGTAGCATATGATCGATAGCATATGGCACTGCCGATCAGACACAACAAGAGCCCTATGTCCATAGAGTTCTATGTAATTCTCTAACGTTCAAGCATGTACATGTATGTACCTGTCCGAGTCTAGAGTCGATCTGCTCTTGACATTCAATGGCTATTACTTACGTTCAATTTTCTGTTGTAGACAGTAAACAAAACTATAACTGAACAACTGATACCTCCTGCGTCCGCACACGGTTCATGGTAAAATCCTCCATATTTGTTCCTTGACCTGTTGAAAAAGTCGCACATTTATCAAGGAACAAGAGCCAACTGACCTTGCACGATCAGCGACAGAAGTCAGAAACATTTTGTAAAGTGCTTAACACTTAAATCGGTTAACATTTTGAGAGCTTATGTTTATTTTGACGTAGGTCGCTGATTCAGTTATTAGCTTACTGACATGCTAAAGAAACGATTAAAACACGTCATTATTCGAGCGGAGGTCCTAAAACTTTACCAAAAGGAAGGATTTAAGCCTTAATTCGAACACTAATAATTTCTGCTTCAGGAATTCGTAATTAAAATTGACAGCAACAGAACCACAAAAAGTTCATTGTCTCTTTGGCCCCTATCCAGTAATAGCACAGCCATTGCGCAATGCAGAGAATCGGTGACCACGCCTTGGCATGGGAATTTTTATTTTCCTTATCTCTCGCCAAGTTTCAACAAATCGACAATTTCTTAGAATCCTGGCTCCAATGTGAACATGCGTGTCTCATCTTGTGAACCTTTAAAAAATGCTTACCGCGTTGTTAGCTAATGGCGGGAATTCCGATGGATGAAAATTCTCTTTTGCGCATAAAAAAAGGATGACTGCTCTTTTTTCCCAAATAATTCCAAATGAATTGACGTCATTTTTAACAGAAACTCAATATTATTTTTAGCCGTTTAAAATCAGCCGGTTAATGCATTTTCTTGAAAGGTATATTTTTTTATAATAAACTTGAAGTATTCTTGCAAAAATGTTGTCATGTTGTGTAGAGTGAGTCGCTTCAGGTCATAAAACGATAAGATCTTGTTCTCACAAACAAGGCGTACGCCTCTCAGGTGCAGTGTTTGGCAGTCTGCTTGTGGTTAATGGTTCAACTAGACAAGCTAGAGAACGGTCTGAAAGATCCTATGCAAGATTAGAAAAATAAACACCCGAAAACGTGCTATTATGTTGAACTGACAATGTCCCTCCTGAATGTTGGATTCCTTATCGATAAGTTAAAGCTGAGAATGAATTTATCACCGGTTGCCGTGCTTACTCGAGACAACTGTTTTATCAATTTAATCTTTGTCTAGCTCGTATGATCGTTTTATCAGTTTTAGTTTGCCCGTAGTTTAGACGAGAAAATCGCACGCCCCCACAATACTGCCTTTGCTGCCTTTGTTGAAATTATGATTATTATTATTATTTAGTCGTCGAGTTTTGAGGCAATAAGCGGCGTGGGGAAAATTGCTTAAGATTGTACAGATTTGCCACTAGAATGTGAATGTAATCCCAAATGAAAATAATTCAAAGAATCTTTTGGGAAGCTAACCTTACGTTTTGTCTCGGATGTAAATACTTATAAGAACACGAAATCTGTCTTTATTTCTAAACATAACCTTACAAAATAATTCCGGAAATCTTTCGATTATACCCGGCAGAACGCTTCTGTGTTATTTTATAAAAAAGAAAAGAAATTCTTCATATTCGGTGTAAAAGGTGAACAAGGGGTCCTTGGAATTTTCTCAAAAAGAATTCCCTTGCCTGTAACTATATACGATGGGCTCGAACTTCACTCGAACAGTTTGGCGCCCAAAGTCTGCCAGTGAAGCGAATTTTCTTCTTTTTAAAACTCCTCGAATGACCCTCCAAGAAGGAAAATAAACTCCCGCTGTGAATTTTAAGGGTGTACAAAAGTCCAACAAAATGGATTAAATCAATGAGAAAATAATCCAGTTGTTGTACAAGTGTCCAGATGATCTGGACCAAAAGGAGATTTGGACTGAAAAGAAAGCTTTGACCAGCAGTTTCTCGAAGAGCATGGATAAACTGGAGATAACGGACGATAGTTAACGAATACTACAGCAAGTTGGTCTATTACGCATCGGAAGTGTCCCATACGCAAAGTTATCGATACCCGCTCATTGTTGATAGCTAGAGTGATAAGCGGAAATCTCGATAATACACATTCTCTTTGACGAGCTACATGTCTGGAATCGGCCGAAATAGCGTTGTAAAGTTACTACGGAAAGGCACAATGAGTTGAGTTCCGTTTTCAAAACTTAACACCAACGAGATCGGAAGACAGATGCAATGTTACAATGAAATTGTGTGAGGGGTGAGATCACAAAAAGATGGATTTTGTCTAATACGGCCGCTTGTATGAGACGCTCTGTTTCTTCTCGGATTAACTAAAAGCAAAGTTTTATTTCGTAAAAGGAATTCGTTCAGAAAGAACGGACTGTGCTTTGTTCAGGATTCCCTTCAACCCCCCCCCCCCCAACCTCTTTGGTTGTTAATGACCTATTATTTCCTATTAAAAAGGTTTTGTCATACATATACTTTTCCAATCGATTTTCTCAGATAATCTGGTGCCAAAATAATACTTACTAAGGGGATTTTAGGAGCCATTGAAACTAGACAGGCTCTGTATATTTTCACATTTAAAAGCAAATGATAACGGATCAGTTTCAAAAGGCATTTTTGGAGATAAGCTTAAGAAATCAGTCAAGAGATCCCAAGTTTAAAATTTCTTTGCAGATAAATGCTCACGCCCTGACCCTTGTCACAACTCGTAGTTATATAAAAATACCCAAACCATTCAACGTTATTAAAGTTTATTGCGTTTTATAGCAAGCCCCTTTGTTCTATATAAGCTACATGTCCATTTAACCAAACGTCCATCTTGAAGGTATAGTAGCAATAATCATCTTAACTTATTTACAGTAATAAACGAGTGACAGATTATAATTTGAACGAATCAATTTTAGACAACGTCTACGGTCAAGTGTTAAGCCCTATGACGTAATTGAGTTGGAGAGATTTCCTTTTGTACACTGTGCGGCTTGTGCATGACGCTATGTAAAAAAACAACTGACAAACAGGTCCTAACGAACAGATTTGCCAAAGGGAAATTCTTTGAAGTGTTGTGTACAGTTTTGAGATATTTCGGCTAAAAGTAGCACTCCGAGTGCTTGGAAGGAAACACAGATTGTCACCTTTAAGAATTCAGTCAGAAAAGACATAAGCCGACCGGACCTGACCTGTGTTGCCTTCCGATTTTCAAAATATTATTATGTATATAATTATTTCTGGTCACTGTACTGTTAGAAACGTAAAACTGTCACATTAACCCGACTTATTTAACAACCTCAATGGAAAATTGGAGATTTTGTTTTTCTTCTTACGGAATGTGGTGCGACACGTGCATATAAAATGATATCAAGATGTTATCACTTTCAAAGTAGATCAGGACAGAAAATGATATTAGTTTTCTCAGGCTTTTGTTTACACAGATTAATGAGCTGTAACACAGCAGTGATGTGGGATTCACTTACTTGTTTGGTTCTCATTGTATATTAGCCAATAATTTGGACATTTTTATTATGTAACCTAATTTGCTCTAACCATTATCTTACTTCACATAATCCACCATCTCGTATTTCAGTTTAGTGGCAGGTGACATCTATTTTCGCGCTCTTTTAAATTGTTTAGTTAGAAATGTTAATAGACGTAAATTCGTCAAAAACTTAAACTATAAAACAAATGTAGAAGTAAAAGCACCCTTTGTAACGTGAAGGAAAAACCAAATTATGAACTTGAAATAGCTGAATAATCAAAGAAAGGCCATCTTTGATATCGCACCGTGATCTAATCTTCCAAACATCCGCTTCTGCTTTCAAGTTGTTCAATGAAATAAGTCGGCCGCTTTTTAGAAACGTTTATTGACATATTGTTCTTTTAACCCAATGACAGACCAGACTTAATCGATACGTTTTTCACACGAACCATTTATCTTGCCGCCTGAATCTGTAATGGTATAAAAAAAAGTTGCTTGGAGACCGCATTTAAGCAGCCGTTTGCGTTTGATCGCGGTTGTTAACAACTGGCTCGGTGAAAAGACTCGCGTCTACGCTGATGTCATCAAATCTCTTTCGACGGCAGAGAGTATTAAACAATTCAACATTTAAAACTAAATTAAGGCGTGAAAAGCTCAGATTGACACCTAGAAAGGTCAAACCCCAGCGGCCGACGATAAAAGATAGTGATAAGCATCTTAATTGCATTTACAGTTAATTGTTCTTAGCAAGTACAGGGGGCACACCTTATTAATGGCCAAGATTTGTGTCTCCGTCATAACATTTCAGATTTGAGTTTGCTGTGTTTTCAGAGGTCGCCTTAGATAGATCACTGACTCCTTTCAATTTCCTTCCTTCGCTGAGAAGGAGTTAGTTACACTTGTCGTACATTTCCGCTAACACTTCCTAATTGTTCTTTGCGGCCAGTCCTCACCCTCCCATTTTCCCACCTGAGGCGCGCAAATTTGCCGGTAACGGGTGTTAACCGTTTCGGTGACGCACGATAAAAGGTGCTCGGCACGCCATTTCATTCAGTTTAGTTCAGTATGGCGTTGGGGTCAAATCTTCTGAGAGCTTTTGTGCTTCTCACGATACAGTAAGTATATACAGTCTGTTGTACCGATGCAAGGCTCATCGAGGACAAGACTTCAAATCTCTCATTGAATGTACGATTAATTCTAATTACAATTTAAAACGGACAGTGGCGCCTTCCTGAAGTACTGATCAACAATTTTTCACTTGGTTAAGTACTAAAGAGCAGTTGCTGTGCACTAACAATCTACCAAAACCTTTATTGACATCTGAATTCTCGTTTCAGTTCATTGTTGCCGGACGGTCTTACTCAAGCAAGCGATGTAGATCAGGTAATGGAAACTACTTATGAATGGAATTCGACCTGAATTAAGTTCTCAAAAATTTGCATTATTCTTTCTAACAACTTGTCTTTCCGTTCTTTTGTGTCTGTTCTTCTCAGAAGTCAGAAGACAGGGAGTTTTTTGACAAAATTTATAGAGATGGGCCCAAATTCGACACAAAAAGCTTGCCATTTCGAAGATTTATTCAGCTGTATTCAAGAAACAGCGGCCGCCATGTTAGAATCAATGCAGATAGAACCGTGGACGCTAAGGGAGAAAACGGCGACAAATACGGTACTAACTAATAGTTTATAATTGATATTATAAAATATTGTTTACTCTGGCGCTTATTACTTGTCTGTTACGTTCTTCTACCTATTTAAAAGCGGTGTCTTTATCTGTTGTTTCAAAAGTTGACAGCTTTTTACGGCAGCAATTTGCACTTTTTGAAACCTGCTTTGCCGTTTAGAGGGCATTTGTAAATGGCAAGAGCTTATTAGATTTGTTAGTTTGTTTTCTTTCATAGGGATTGTTCCGAAATTAAGGTTTATATTTTTTCTCTAACCTGTTTCAGCGCAATTTGTCTTCGTTGTGGTAATCTCAAGCTAAGGTGACTTCGTTACTGAGTGTATGAACGAACCGTGTAGAAGTTAAATGGTTTCCTTTAAATTTTGTTCAGTCACAGAAAAATCTTGTTTTAATATTAGGTTGACGTGAGTTAACGCTTCAAACAGGGAAAAAATCAGTTGTTGGTCAACAGATTCGGAAAACGGTGAAATTTTTAACATTCTTTTTCTGTTATCCAAGTTATAGAATACGTAAAAGGTTAATTGTTGCTATTTTTAGTACGAAAGCAGGATATTTGAAAGGAAGAACAAATTGGAATTTAGTTATTTTTATCCTTTAGCGGCCAAAACCTTATTTCGATTTTCCAAGGTCTAAACAGAGAACTGATAGATGTATCCCTGTCATATCGTGTTTTATCGTTGACGTTCTATGATAATTAACACTTTTCTACAGTCGAGGATATTAAAACACTGTTTGACGACGAATTATTTGATTGTCAAGCGATGGGTGCTCTGTTTACACAAATCTGAAAGGAGGATTCCAAAACATTTTTCAGTGACCGCGCTGACCGGCTGAAAATGAAATCTCGTGGAATTTGGCTATGTCCGTGATATTAATTAATCACCGGAGTGGTTTGGAGTGCGCTCCCAGTTAGCAGACTTCAGCTCACCAGGAAGATTTATTGTTACCATTCGAAAACCTCAAATGACTAATCCTCTTTGCGTTAATTGTACGAAAGAGACTTCGCGACAGGCGACAAAGGGTTGGCCTGCATGAACGCATTTCTAAAGTTATTTTCTCTGCACGAAGCAACTGTTTGTATGCCGAGGAAAACAAATACAGTATGGACGAAGAATGTTTTCCTTGCCAAGGTGACAGGCTCGGCACACAGTAAATAACTATACTGTATAAATAACCTAACACTCGCGACATAATTATCAACTGTAACATTCTAATTCGAACCTTTCATATACAAAGTAAACATCAAACAAGAATTGACGGAACGGATTTGCGTAGCTGACATTTTAAGAGACATATTTTATTAATTTGTGGTACGAGGGGGCGAAACAACCGAAAACCGCAGTTTGTTGTTGGCACGCCTCGGTCAAAGTACCGTGACGTTAAAGACCGAAATTTGACATGCTTAGTGTTAACTAATAAAGGAAGAATAAAGTGATAACCTAACTCGCCTGTAAAACAACTACGGTATTTAAGACTGATATTTGTTTTTCCTTGTTTCGCATTAATATTATGAATGTTTTTATATTCAGCTAAGCTTGTTGTCGAATCAGTCAGTTTTGGAAGAGTTCGCATAAGGGGCTCAGCAACTGATCATTATCTCTGTGTAGACAAGAGAGGACGCCTCCGAGCTAGGGTAAGTCACTCTTCTTATAGCCTGCTTGACACTAATTAAACCTTGTTGATTTTGCTAGGGGAACTTAGCTGCTGAGGCCACCCTTATAAGACATAAAAAGCGTTAACTTTCCATGTATGTTTATTAAAGCGGTAACAGTTTTTTAATGATTAGGCCTTCTTCAAAACAGACAAAGCTCGAAAGTTATTGATTTGAAAACTTTTTTTTTCGCTGGTGAACGTCAGTTACAACAATTCAAGTTTACTTACATGTACTTGTGCACAGACAAGGTACAAACAATGAAGTTCTTTTGGGAAACATATTCTCTCTATTTGTTTTCGTACATTGAAATCTCTAATTGCTGACATGACAAAGCGAGCACAGTGGGTCGTTTCCATAACAGCTTCCTTCCTCCACACGTAGCACTCGTAGAAGAAAAGAACGTTCTTCAGTCAGTAAATGACAAAATTGTTCTTTGCGTTGGCAAGACGCGAGTGCTAGTTTCGACTCTTGAAAACTTCCAAAAGCTGGTTTTTCGTAGCGAGAGCCACTTTAACGGAATGAGAGAAATCTTGGGATGAAAATCGGCAGTGCACATGCCCACTAGCTGTACGCATGTTCGGATTGTGATTTTTTAGAGTTTGGCGCTTGTTTGGAACCGTTTGAGAAGGAATGCGCGATGCCGAACCCACCTTTTGTTATGAAATTGACATATGTATCACCTCCCGTCTCTGAATCATTGATTTTGTTAACGCCTCCGTTCGGCTAATTATATTAAAGCATCAAGAAACCCCGACTGAAAAAGAACACATCTGTGGGCTAAATTACTGCACCAAACACATCACGGCTTGCGATGACTCGATTTGAAAGGTTGTACTGCTAAATTAGTTTCACTTAATCTCGGACCCCAAAAGTATATTATTGATAAGTGATTCTTGAGAGTATTAATAGATTTTAAAGAATTTAAAATCATCAAGTAATCTCGATTTCCCACATAATGAATGACAAACATGATAAATGTCAAGAGGAATAAAAATTCGACCCCAGTTTACTCGTGTAGTTTTCAGTGCGATAAATACTCGGTGAATTCCATAACTGACATGTTCTGGAATTCTTATGCCTTTTGCTAACAAAATCGACGGGTTACTTAGGAATTGGGGGCATTTATTGGTATTTTTTTAAACACTGCGTATTTTTGCCCTAGCGAATTGGTTTTTGTGAACTCAAAAGAACTTGTAGCTGTGTTGCTAACAGACTACTTTTGCATTCATATAACAAAACGTCTAGAACTTTATTAAATGATGCCAGCTGAAAGATTTTAACTCAATAATCATGTCCTGGTTTTTAGCCATAGAAGCTCCACAAGCACCAAAATCATTATTGAAACGCAACGTGACATAGCAGAAATCAGCTTGAAATGTTCCCCGTTTACACACATAAACAGCGTGAGGCTATGAAAGAAACCTCAATGGGAGAGCGATATGGGAGCATTCAGATAATCCCAAACGTCTTATATAATGAACTGAAATTACCGCCCGGAAAGTTGACTGAACGCATGAGTTATATGTACCGCAAAAACTGGCTGTACAAGTTGATCTTTTTGTTGTCTCTCACAATGCCGCCTATTTAATCCATTTCTTTTCACCTATCGTAAGCGTGGGATGGTGTTTGACAGCGGTGTTAGTGTGCCCAAGGAAATAGCACAATTTAGGAATCATTTGTCACCTTCAAGTACTAACATTGTGGCAGCTAAGGAATTTGGGGTGTTTCCAGCTTAGTACGCTGAAGGACCTGACGTGAAACCTTGATCTATTTTTAATTTGGATACGGGACAAATGAACTACAGCTTTCGTGGGATATGTTTAGCAAGTTAACCGTGATGTTACTATATGTATTCATGTATGATGCAGCTAAAAAGGCGCATTTACACTAAGGAAAAATTGAGTCTGGACTCGTTAAAATAACGGTACAGACCAAACTTTTCACTGTTTATAGAAAAAATATTTGGGCACGCGGGCTGAGCGAAACATTTTCTCGGGTACCGCCTGGAAACGTACTGTTTGTATTCCAGTTTTACGGAGTCCGGACCAATTCAGCTCATAACAGGTGCATCCGGAGCCCTGTTTTTTTTTTTTTGTTTTGGTTTCGGTAACCATAGACACCTGTGACGGATCGGATAAAAAACATGACGGGAGTCAATTACAAGGGTACAAACATGCGCTCTGAATTCTGGTTTTGTAACGGATCTGGATCCAATTTTTTCTGGGAAAAACAATGAAGATAATGAGGTTCAACATTCTTCCTCCGAGTTCCTTGTACAACGAAGGTGCGAGCGAGTCCAGCTTCTTACAGCCATGGTGTGACGTTAGTAAAAACTCTAATTCCTGAATTGGACTCAGATTTGTTTGCCTTCACTACTCTCTCCCTCAATTTGACTGATTTTACCTTGTTATCGTTACTGGGATTGTAAATATTCCACATGGAAAATATTCCATGAGTTCCCTAAATGCATGAATCTGTTGAGCACCATCATTAGAAGTCGAGGGAGGTTTTATGAAGATAGAAAGAGGCTGTTTTACCAGGCTGTGTTCAGCATAAGATTTCAGAAAAAATGTACTAAGCAACGGTAACTTGTAACATTGTACGTTCAACATGAAATATTTTTTTTGCAAGACAAGTTGCATGAAAAGCTGTTACGTGTAACCGCAGCACCTTTAATTTCTATTGGTTTGACCTAAAATGCTGGATTATTGTTAAAACAAAAGCTTACTTTATACAGCATATAATTTGATCATTTTTCGTATTTAAAATGCACTCAGTATCCATGGTTTGCCTTGTTGTTAGCGAATTACTATGATGCATTTCAATAAGAGATAGTGTCAATTACAGTCTCGTTAACGGCCAGACTAAGCATAAGCTACAACATCATGATACCTGCTTGCCAGTGTTATTTTATTTTACTTAATATACAATATTGTACATCCGTCTAAGATTGCCAAAATATTTCTTAACAGGCGCGAGGAAAATGGAAGGACAACTGCGTGTTCACAGACCGCCTTGCTGATAACGCTTTCACAGAATTCAGTTCCGTCAAATACAACAGCAGTCTTATCGCCTTCAACAGAATGGGAAAACCAAGGCAGTCGACGAGGGGAGGAATAAAGGCCGTGCAATTCATAGAACGAGCAACAAACATCAGGCTTTACCGAGGACGAAAGCATAAAAACAATAGGAAGAGAGGGAGCAACAGAATTGAGTTATACCGCAAGAAACAACCTTACGACAAGATTGTCGTTTCCTTGAAGAGATGGAGAGAATTCAAGCGCTGGCTCAAATTAAGTAAGAGAACAGACACAGCAAAAGGGAGCTCTGTATCAACTACACATGCACAGATAAGCAGTAACTCTACACAGGCACCTATTAAAGTTTTATAGATTTAATGACATTGGCAAAAATTAAAGCTGGCATGCGGTCGATCAGTATAATGGAAGTGGGTATGGTAGGTATTGGTCAAGACTCGATACGATTAACAAATTTAGTTTATTTGTCTATTTATTTCACGGCGAAGTGATTTGAAAATTATCTTCCCATATTGTTACCAACTTTTACTATTTCAGAAACTGTAACTGTCATTGTACTTATGAAAAACTGTATACATAAATAAGGTAAGCTTTTTAAAGAAAGCATATAGTAGGCATATTTTAGTGCCTTTGCAATTTTATTGGAAAAAAAAAGCGAGCATTTAATTTTTAATATCTGAAATGTGTTTAGTTACTTATACACCAATCGAACAAAACTTGAGAGATACTTATCATTTAAGTAGTACAGTAAACTGCTACCACTATCTAAAACACTCAACAAAAACGTGTTCAAGATAACGATAATCAAGGATAGCCACTACTGAATTACTCTACACCACCATTTAAGGAAAATCGTTTTCAGTTTGAGACAGTAAAGATTAATGAGTACTTTTACGTATGTGTTGTAATGATAGATGAGATTACTGACAAATCTAAGTTCCGCTTTGTTCCCGGTTTGTTCAAGAGCCACAAGAAGTGGGTATATATTTATTTATTTATTTCTCCAGTTAGGAAATAATCGTCATAAAAATATATTTGTCGATACCACTCACTCGACAGGCTGGGTTAGTAAGTGTAGGTAAAAGCGATTAGAACTGAAGTTGATCACTTTTGAAATATTGAAGGAAGGTCGGAAAGAAAGTCTGACTTCCATTGACTCCGACATAAGCCTTTACTGTGCCAATTTCGCGGCAAACAGCTTTGCCTTGCCTTTTTTCCCAAGACCCGAAAATGTTTAGCTAATAGCGGTGTTCTATTTACACGCAAAGAATCACGTTTAGCACCTCTAAATGTGTTTCATAGCCCTCGGAAGGTAAAGCTTATTTCTCAGTAGATAAGCCAACTAAATATTTCCAAAAAAATATTAGTGTGTTCGAAATAACTGGCCGGTGATAGATGAGAGCCGGCTGTATTGAGAATCCATAACGCGCAATTACGAAAATCAATAAATTTGCTAAAAAATAAGGATATAAGGATAATTACGTGATGTTAACGGTTATTTAGTCTATAATAGAACGCTGAAAAAAGAATAAATTATAGTTAAATGTATGAAGTGAGTCAAATGTACTGTACAATGAGCGCGTGGCCGCCATTTTCCTTTAATTTTAATACCAATTGTACTGCAGATTGACGATGATACCCACAATCTTGAACTTTCAGGGGAAACAGAAAATTGTTCGAGATAGCAAGCGGCTAGAGATCGCCGGGGTGGTGTCAAGTTTCCTAATTTTCAAAAAAACTGAGGTAGTACACACATCACCGCCCTGTAGGTGCTCGCAGTTTGCTCTGTATGTCTTTTTATAATACAGTCGTTTGATTAAACGTTGTCACTGATCGGTCTTACCCCTACGCGACCAGACCGAAAGGGAGTATTGGTGAATTAAAATGCTTGATTAATTGTTCTCTATCGCGTTTACAATGGAGAACAAAATTTACGTTTGTCTTCGCGTGCTACGCTAAGACAAGAGTCGCTTCGATACATATTCCGTTAAGGACGTTCCGTATTTTGATAATGTGCAGCTATTGAATGTGAATTGATTTCTCTCCATAATCCTTTTCGGTCTGGTCGCGTAGGGATGAGACCGATTTCAATGACAACGTTTAATCAAAAGACTGTATACAAGAGGCTGCAAGCAGCCTACACTCATGCGCATGCGTACGAAAATTTTATGATGTATTTTAAACATGATAAGAAGATGTCCGATATGAAGAAGAGTTACTCCTTTCATTCAGTCATCGTTCCTGCAAACTGCGTTCTTTACTATTGAATGTTTTGTAAATGAAGGCTGTACCACCATGAAGCCAGTGATTGTTCTACGTCTTATATATACCTAACGTGAACATTAGTAATGTAGGTAGGGTTGTAGGAGATGCTGTCGTGACACTTCAGAAACGCTGTTTTACCGGGAGTGGGAGTAGCCGGAAGTCACTAAACAGGAAGTCTATGAACCGGAAGTGCCAATTTAAAATATGCGTGCATAAATTTGCATGCAAAATCGTGACACCAAAAAAAAAAAATGACAATAAAAAAAAAAAAAGAAAAACAGCCCATTTTATAACTCATGCCGCTACGCGCATGAGTAATTAGCAACCCAGAAATTGGAGCTTAGAAGTTCGGTGTGTATATAACTGTTATATACTTTACTCTACATCGGGTGGTCAAGATGAGAATTCTAAATATTGAAAAAAAAAAAAAATGAAACGCTTCTACTGGCGTTGAGTATACGTCCTTGGGCATGGTCGGCGATGCTGATTTCCCTTTTGTAAACGGTCGATGCCATCATTAACATTCATTAGTAACCAAAAAAAATGCAAATCTTTTGTAATGGTCGATACCATTTCTGGTCTAGTCCCGGCATAGTAATTCGAACGTTCGAAAATCGAACTCAATCGAACTCATCGAACTCAATCCGTGGATTGAGTTCGATTGAGTTCGGCAATCGAACGAAATCGAACACCGGACTTTCAGTGAGTTCGATTTCCAAACTCCCCCAAACAAATCGAATTCAATCGAACTCAATCGAACTGATTGTGTTCGACTGAGTTCGGAAACCGAACTCAATCGAACACAATTAAATGGATTGCGTTCGATTGGCTCTGGTAAACCTATACAAAGCAAGCCCAAAGCAAGCCCGTCAAAGCAGGTTTTTCTTGTACTTTTTTACAATTTATTCAATACAGGGGCGGATCCAGGAATTTCTGAATGGGGGGGGGGGGGGGGGGTGGTCCGGGTGCATGCCCTCCCGGAAAAATTTTCCGATTTTCCCTTCTGAAACGCAATTTCCAGCATTCCTAAAACTCAAAAAGCGTTTGTTAAGTCACACCAGGCATAATTAATCAATGATCAATGACATCAATGAGTAATCAATGGATAATCAATGGGTAATCAATTGATTAATCATTGAGTATTGCCAATACTTAATGAGTAATCAATGATTAATCGAACCCAAAAAATTTTGTGGGTCATTGATTACTCATTGATGTCATTGATTACTCATTTTAAACCAACAGACACCTTCCAGTACACCCATTTCTCTTCCTGCCACCCACCAGGGGTCAGAAAAGGGCTCATAAAAGGTGAAGCCCTGAGACTTTTAAGAACAAATTCCTCAGCGAAATCATTCGTTGAGAATATCAGCAAATTCAAAGCACGCTTCGGTGCTAGAGGCTACACTCACAATCTCATTGACAAAATAATTTTCGAGATAAAATTCAATGAACGGAAGTCTTCTTTGCAGCAAAAGGAGAATGAATTCTGCCTTTCGTAACAACGTACCACCTGGCGTTGCCTAATCTTAAAAACATCTTAATGAGCAAATGGCATTTAATTCAGAACCAACCATTGCTAAGAAAAATATACAGAGCCTTCAGTTATCTCATACAAAAAAAGGAAAATCCTTGGGGGATATACTTGTTAGAGCAAAGCTCTAAAGGTCACGTTCCACGTTATCATGAGCTTATGAGTCGTGTCTGGCCTGTCAACACCTCTTTTCATGCAAATCAATGATTAATCAATGACATCGATGTTTAATCAATGACATCAATGACTAATCAATGACCAAAAATTTTGTGGGTCATTGATTAGTCATTGAGTACTCATTGAGTATTGGCAATACTCGATGAGTAATCAATTGATTACTCATTGATTACCCATTGATTACTCATTGATTACATTGATGTCATTGATATCATTGATTAGTTAAGCCTGGGTCACAACATTGACAATCACTCAGTTGGTGGAAGTGAAACAACCACGTCTAAAACAAATTTATTCTATTATTTTTATGAACCACATGGGAGACACAAGTCTGAATGGGGGGGGGGGGGGTCCGGACCCCGACCCTCCCCCTGGATCTGCCACTGCAATAACAGAAACCCCATTTATAAACTTCCACGGCAGTTAAGAGAACAGAACAGAACAGAACAGAGCAAAGCTATCATTATTCCCGCGGGCGTATTCCGAAATTGTTGTTGTTGATCTGGTTATGGATTTTCAACGCATGTTTTACACAAATCACGAGTTCGAAAATCGAACGTTCGATTGGGTTCGATTGATTTTTTTTTTTTTCGGTGAGTTCGATTTCGTTCGATTGCCGAACTCAATCGAACTCAATCCATGAATTGAGTTTCGATTGAGTTCGATTGAAATTTAGTTCGATTGGGTTCGATTTACTATGCCGGGTCTAGTTTATGCCTGGATTAGGACGAAAGAAGGCTATCATTATTAGTTAAAATTGGGCCAAGGTGAAGCGATTATTAGACCAAAGCTAGATTCGCGAATAGGTTAGATTTAGGGGATACTGTTATCCGTTATTATTATGATTAAGAAAAGCACCTTTCATAATCAAAATTTTCTTGCGTTTGCCGGATCAACTCAGTGGTCTAATAGTGAAGGAGGGATGTTAGCATGCAAGGGGTTCCTGGTTCGATTCTAGGTTATTAATTGCATTTTCTTTTTTTTGATAGAAAAAAATTCGGTAACTTTCGAAGTGTCGCTAAAATGGCAGCGACCGTTTACGAAAGGGAAATTTGCGTCGGCGATAAAGGAACTACGATGAAAGAACATTCATCGCACTTTCTTTATCATCATTATCATTTACTACCACTCCCTTTTACAAGTTCGGGCGTTAATTTTGGCCACGGGAAGCCACATTTTGTTTGGATATAACCGAGTTCAAGATAGCCAATAGTAAATGATTAAAAAAAATCTAAGCGAAACGGGTTTCAGTTCTCGATAGCGGAGATTTCTTGTAGAGTTCAGTTTTTAAAATAGTTCATTAAGGCTTCAGGGCTAAAGGTAAAAAACACTGAGTTCCAGGGCTCTAAAATAAAGATTTCAGGACACCTGATTAAATCTACTTCAGGGCTTTAGAAACAGAAATAAAACCAAATATTTCTGGTATATTTCGACTCAAAAGGATGAGAATTGAATTTCCGGAACATGCTCCTGGAGCTCCCAGGCAAATATCGTGTACATATGTCATTCTCTCTTCTCCTAACCTCCAAAATCAAAACGGAATCTGGGTAAAAGAATAAACACTTGAATGGTCAAACGTTCAGTCTCCATAACCGAATATATAAGGCTCCAGGTCTGTAGAGACCTTGGACCCTTTTTCATGACATATAAGCTACGCATAACTAGAAAAAAAAGTGGCATCGCAATCTACTAAGATTCTCATGTTACGGGGGTGTTGGCATATCAGTATAGCTGCTAAAATGCGACTATAATTTGGAACCAGTATTAAAGTTTCCATATTTATAGCTATCACAGTACCCTAGCTTGAAGGGATAGAGATTTTTGACACAGGCTGTTCGTAACAGTGCTCTAAGACGCAATGAATTTGCCGCATATTTAATGCTTGTATGTGGGGAGATATAAACTGCAGTGAAATAAAAGGATTTCTACCACTGCGGCAAAATCATATCTTGACACATGTGAAGATATGAGTTTTATCTTCGCCGTGAAGAGTGAAGATATCAATGTCTTCACGTTAGCTGCCATGTTGGTCTTTAATCAAAATATCCTCGGATATTTATTTATTTTATTTATTTATTTTTTATTGGCCATATTACAATAACACATTAATATAAGAAGAATAGAGGTAACAATGGCGAGGAGGCCTAAAAGAAACTATGAAGCTTATGTTAATTAGGCCTCCTCAGCTTTAGTTTTGTAAGATGACATTAACAAAATAAGAACATGACGACGGATACTTTTTGACACATTTATATAAGATTACTAATATTTATTACAAATAAACGTCTTAATTGCTTTTTTAAAGGAGGCAGGGGAGGACGAGTTCACGATCTCATTAGATAAGGAGTTGTAAAATTTGGGTCCTTGGTAAAAAACGGAAAATTGTTTGATGTTAGTCCGACAGAAAGGTAGACGAAAAGCGTGGGAATTCCTCGTATTATATGAATGAATTTGTCTATGTAAGGTAAATTTACAATAAAATTTTAAAGGAAGGGTACGGTTTTGATAGGAATACATGAATAAGCCAAGTTGTAATAGGTGTATGTCATGAAATTTTAAAATGCCAAGGTAATCAATTGATTACTCATTGAGTATTGCCAATACTCAATGAGTACTCAATGACTAATCAATGACTCACAAAATTTTTGGTCATTGATTAGTCATTGATTAGTCATTGATTTGCATGAAAAGAGGTGTTGACAGGCCAGACACGACTCATAAGCTCGTGATAACGTGGATCGTGACCTTCAGAGTTTTGCTCTAACAAGTATATCCCTCAAAGATTTTCCTTTTTTGTATTAGATAAGGGGAGGCTCTGTATATTTTTCTTAGCAATGGTTGGTTCTGAATTAAATGCCATTTGCTCATTAGATGTTTTTATGATTAGGCAACGCCGGGTGGTACGTTGTTACGAAAGGCAGAATTCTTTTTCGCACGTTCTCCTTTTAATTTTTGCTGCAAAGATGACTTCCGTTCATTGAATTTTACCTCGGAAATTATTTTCTCATTGAGATAGTGAGTGTAGCCTCTAGCACGGACGCGTGCTTTGAAGTTGTTGATATTCTCACTGAATAATTTCGCTGAGGACTTTGTTCTTAAAAGTGTCGGGGCTCCACCTTTTCTGAGCCCTTTTCTGACCCCTGGTGGGTGGCAGGAAGAGAAATGGGTGTACTGGAAGGTCTCTGTTGGTTTAAAATGAGTAATCAATGACATCAATGAGTAATCAATGACCCACAAAATTTTTTGGGTTCGATTAATCATTGATTACTCATTGAGTATTGGCAATACTCAATGATTAATCAATTGATTACCCACTGATTACTCATTGATGTCATCGATCATTGATTAGTTATGCCTGGTTTATTGAATTTATGAGCGGTATTGTGTTACAAAGATTCGATTTATAAAGGTTTGTATGGGAACGCAACGGTTTTGCTTCAAAACTTAAAAATTCGAATGTTATGTGAATAAAATTGACTTACCCTGTTGCTGTGTTGTATTCTTTGTTATTTGCATGCTCCTCGGGGCGATTTAATGCGATTTCGGCGAGTTATCGTTATTTCGGTGTTCCACTGCTAAAAGAAAGACAAGGCTGAACACTGATTTCCGGAGTGCCCGCCGATCGAAGCGAATAAATCCTTCGAAAATAACCCTGTCGACTCAATTCCTCCGCAGAATCAAAGAAGAGATGTTGAAGTTCCATGTCAGTTCACTTAACACGCAAATCTGCCCTCAAACGCCTTCGCTACGAAAGATTTATTTCGAGATTGCTTCCGCTCACAAATTCGAAATAGCCGCGTCCAATTTCACGGTTCGCGTAGAATGTTGGGTAGCTATAATTAGCCCGACGGGGGTGGACAGCATCAATTTTGTCGACAGCCAAACCAAAATGCTCCCCGGGTCCCCTCGTGCTTTATTTGTCAAACCCACTAAGAGGCCCATTATTTCCTTCGACAAATGAAAATCACAAAATAAAACACAAAATAAAATAAAACACACAACAATGTAGTTATAATAAAGATTTTTGTTGTTGTTGTTGTTGTTGTTGTTGTTGTTGTACATCGTGAAGCAGAAGAACTGATACTTTATGCTATCACATGGCGCTAAGAATTTTCTTTCCACGAATACGGAGAAAATATGCCGACTTCACTGTAATGGGATTCCTTTGAGTTTATAAAAGATCTCACTTTTGTAAACACGACTCGACTCGATTTTGATTTGTCAAAGGAAACAATGGGCCTCTTAGTGGGTTTGACAAATAAAGTACGATTTGGGCAGATTTGCGTGTTAGGTGAACTGACATGGAACTTCAACATTTCTTCTTTGATTCTGCGGAGGAATTGAGTCGACAGGGTTATTTTCGAAGGATTTATTCGCTTCGATCGGCGGGCACTCCGGAAATCAGTGTTCGGCCTTGTCTTTCCACAGGGAGCCCACACAAACTGTGTGACCGTTGTTTTTTAAATTTAGAGGAAATGTATGGGAATATCGAAAAGGTTCACTTATCGTAACATACTGCGATGAATATTTACATACAAGATCAAAATAAACGTATTTTTACATGAAACGGTTGTGTGGTGTCATTCTTGTGCTGAAAACGGCGAATTTTAGCGATTTGAAGGGTTTTGCATCGGACGTTTACCTGAGCGTATAGTAGGGATGGGAATTTTTTAGTGAAAAGCGGCTCGGCGCTGAAGAGGTCCGTACGTCCAAAATCCAGCTTTCCTCCCTTGTCTCCCTACTATACGCTCAGGCAAACGTCCGATGCAAAACCCTTCAAATCGCAAAAATTCGCCGTTTTCAGCACAAGAATGACACCACACAACATTTCAGGTAAAAATACGTTTAGTTTGATCTTGTATGTAGATATCCATCGCAGAATATTAATGTAAGTGAACCTTTTCGATATTCCCATACATTTCCTCTAAATTTAAAATACGAACAACGGTCACACAGTTTGTGAACACCGAAATAACGATAACTCGCCGAAATCACATTAAATCGCCCCGAGGAGCAGGAAAATAACAAAGAATACAACGCAGCAACAGGGTAAGTCAATTTTATTCACATAACATTCGAATTTTTAAGTTTTGAAGCAAAACCATTGCGTTCCCATACAAACTTTTATAAATCGAATCTTTGTAACACAATACCGCTCATAAAGCAAGGGTCACGTCCTGGTTATCTATTAAATAGTGAGCTTGGGCCGCCTGTGCATAGTGAGACTACAAACTATGGCTGTAAATTGTCTTAGAGTACGCATTATCCAAATCTGATCTACATGTATTTCAAAGAATTGCCAGACTGTAAATTGAAGAAAAAAAAAAACATTTACGACATGAAAACATCGAATCCTTCTTATAGGAAGATGTATTCTTTAAAGAGCAAAAAAAAAAAAAGTTCATCAACAGTGTTGTTAAAATCCGCATATAGGAACCTACAGTTTTGTCAAATGAGCATTTGGACTTTTTACCATTTCTTTATTATTTCATAAATATGCATTACTGACATGTTATGACTTTATTCTTACCTTTATTCTTACCAAATACAATTCCCTGCATTTTTTCGCGGTTTGCTACTCAAGACAGTGATACTAATTAAGGGATACTCAGAAGCCGCTTTAGTGGAAAAAGAAGAGCTTTCAGTGATAAAATCTTGCTTCGAGGAACTTCATATGTTTTTATCAATGCGGGAGCAATGCGGGGAGATGTTTGTTTTACGAAAAGAAGCGGAGATTTAAAGAATTTCCAAGCAGTCGAGAGACTTAAAGGTAAAACAGATTACATTTTTCGATGGGAATTTATGTTGATATCAATCTGTGATTAACCTTTTCTTTGTGTTCTCGTGTTCTTATTGATTTCTTGAATTTCATCGAAGACAGCTGGGCCTCGATGCGCTATAAATGGTACGCGTTTTGCTTTTAAACATAAACTTATGGACATTTGAATAAAATTTTTCGAAAGAAGATTGTATTGTCCATTTTTATGTGTTTGTTCTTTATTACATAGGCTGAAAAGCGATTTTATGTAAACAAAACAAGACATGGATTTTATAGTTCTATCTTCACTCTCGTCGCCTTATGCAAATATATTTGTGTAGTTTTTGCAATTTTGATTTCCAAATCAGTTTCTCGGGCAATTTTTGATACGCAACAGGTGTATTTTATTCGGAAATTAGCCAAACTAGTTATTCTAGACCGAGAAAAAGTTGTTTTGTGAACTTTTGTACGGTCTAAATGTACTGTGCAGACGGTCGCGTAATACTGTTTTTGAGAATTAGGCTCAGCCTATCTATATATATTAACTTATCATTTACAATGAATTTTCCAAATAACAACTTGTTTCAAATGTTCAAATGAAAAATCATTTTTCTGTTAGCCCCTGAAGAAGGTTTGTTTTCAAACCGAAATATTGGGCAAATTCGTTTAAATATAAATTTTGTTTTATTCTTTTATTTACTCCTTCATCGCCTTGCCGTAAGGATCAGTTTGCCGTTTTCTGATTTTATACAAGTAATTATTGTACTGATCCAGGTCTACAACTGGGAGATCCGGCACCACTCAACGGTTTGTCGCTGTGGTCTTGCTGATATTTTGTATTTTAGTACCCTTTTAGTAAATGGCCACCCATAAGCGGATACGGCCACCCATTTGTCGTCCCGACGAGTTATTTTCTCTCTTTTCCCCTCTTTTTTTATACACTTTTAGTAAATTAAATCAATAATCAAGTGTTGGTTATTCACTGACTTTGCCCGGCTTCTTACCTTACCGGTCCTTACCTCACGCTGTTGCCACCCGTCTTCTTATATTTGCCTGCAGATAGAGGCTGCCTGCATAAATGTTAATTTGTACATTTTAAACTGAATAAAATTCGAAATAAATCATACCTGTTGTTACATACTTACATACTTTATGGAACCTCCCCATTGGAGCTTTGGTTTTTAGTGAACAATATATAGACTCCTTCTTGTGTGCCTTCCTTGCACTTTTCATTTAGCAGTCTACTAAAAAAAACTCAAATATATAAAATTATTAAAGTTGATTTTAAAACCGCCACAGTTTTACAGATACAAATGTTACATAGCATTTGTATGCCTTCAATGTAAAACAAAAAGTATTTCTGCTGTCGATGTTGCAACGAGAACCTTGCTATTTTCTGATCGAAGCTGTACTTTAGTATTTGATTGTTCATACACAATATACTCTTACGGCACGGAAAGAAAATATTCCAAAAAAACATACTCAAGATTTTTATTTTTTATTTTTTATTCATCTAAATTGCAACTGCTTACAAATAAAGCTAAATTATGCCATATTATTTACTTACATGTTACTACATTACTCTTAGCCTTACCTACCTTTAGATTACAAACACATACACACACACACACACACACACACACACACACACACACACACACACACACACACGCAGACACACTGAAATAAAGTAATAGCGGCAAGTTTTTACAATGCTATCTACAATCAAAGGCTCCTAAGAGCCAACCCGTGAATAAGAAATGCTAACACGTAACGCAATATTGCGGTAAGCGTATGTTTTCACACTGACACAGTTCGAAATTTTTTTCAAATAAAACGTAAGGATTTTTGACGAACGCAAAAAAAAAAAAAAAGAAAAAAGAAAAAAAAAATGGTGCTGAGCGTGAATTGAACCCGGGCCTCCTGGGCCTCCCGGGCCTCCCGCTCAATTAAGACCAAATTTTATTACTTAAAGCTAAATTTATTTATTGGAAAATCCTTTTATATCGATTTTAATGTTGCATTAAAGACTCCAAATGTGAAACATCTTTAAGCTTATTGTTGTTTATATTCGTTTACAACAAATTAGTTATTATTGCTGGATTTACGCTGTTCATGTTACGAAACGCATTCGTAACAAAGCATTACGTCACCTAGTTTACAGCTGATGGAAGGAGTGAGCGAGTGAGCGGGTGAGTCAGAGTGAATTAGCCACAGTTACCGATAACCCGTTCATTACGCTTGCGCGTATTCACGGGTTAAAAACTACCATTTCATTCTACCTCGCCAAGCTCGTACGAAGGAAAATTATTTTCCTTCTACAGAACGCTGAAGCATAAACACACGCTACAACAATGTAAAGGCAGGCAGTGTGCGAACACTTGCCCGACGGTATTTTAATAACAATCTCAAAGGAAAATTTTACAATCATAGAATAGACAAAAGGAAAAGGCACAACAATGTAAAGGCAGAGCAGTGTGCGAACACTTGCCTGAGAAAAGGAGACACACTATCGATTACGTATTAAAGCCTATCACAATATAGAAAACACGCAAAGCGAAATAAAGAAAAAACTCAAGCCTAACAAGAGGTAACATGTTTAGTCAACAGTAATCTGCTTTCGATAGAATCTTTAACATACATGTTTTTCGCCTCAACGGATTTCCAGCGACCGTGGAGCATAAGTAACCTATCTGAGCAATCCGATCTAGAAAGCTTATTCGCAATAAAGGTCGCCCCGCCAGACCTAAGACTATGAGTGCTATAACCTTTGGAATCCGCGCCTATAGCTGACAAGGCCTCCTTAAGCAATTCCCTAGCCCTCGTATAACTTAACCTATTCGAACATAGTACGTAACCATTAAGTTTCTTAGAGAATCTTACTGCGCTAAAGATGTAAACTGTGGTATTACTAACAAAACCAGAGGAGGCAAGAAAACGACAAAAAAGGGCACGAGGACAAGCAACATCCCCGGTCTTGGAAATAAAAACCTTGTTGCCCTCCCGGTATTGATCGGTTTTGCTAGACTTCACAAAAATCTCCAAGGAGTCGTTCTGAACAGAAACGTCCGAAAAGCGCAAATCTAATAATTCATTAATCCTAAAGAGACCATAGAAACCTAAAACAAACAGTAAAGCTGAACGTAAATCCTTGAGACTACTATCCCTCTGAGCAAATGCGGAACATATGGAACAAATCATATCAGGCGTAACAGGCTTTTTCTTACAAACAGGTCTCCTAAATAAACGCTTACTAGACTCTACAATATTCCGTGAAATAGCGGTGTCAACTGGGTTACCCTGAGAAGGATGCGGAATAATATCATGTACCCAATTCAAGGCGGAAAAAACCGAGGAGAGAACCGCATAAGAACTTTTAGTGTCGTGAAGAAACGAAAAATATTCTAATAGTAACAAACTATCGCATGGAAGGATAAGAGCAATACCCTTTGACTCTAAATAGGCACGAAAACCCCTACAATGAGAAACATAACTCTTCACGGTCGCGCTAGCCCTTGACGATAACAACTGTCGTACAATCCTTTCTCTCTGCGTCCGGCGTACCTTGCCCCAGGACGAAACCTTCAACAAATCCTGGGAAAGAAAAAAGATGAAAAAAGACAAACATAGTAAAAAGGAAGAGAAAACAAAAAATATCGATATCTGCAAACAGAAGCATGCACAGACAAACAAATGGAAAAAACCAACCTCTACGCAAGGTTGGACATATAGGGAGAAAATCCAACAACATTGGCCTAAAACCGGCCGAGAAAAAACTGTCAACCGACGTGATAAAGCCACCCGGCTAAAAAACAGGGGCCAACATGGGCGAAAAAACTACAGAGCCATCCGGCAACAAACAAACAAGGCCATCCGGCAAAAATAACTAAAAAACAAGCCGAACAGCAACAACGTGGCCATTCCATGACGGGGAGCCCAAAAGGGAATTGGTGTTACGCCCCTGCCGTAGGGCCAAGGTGCCTTTGAAAAACTGGTAACCAACCACAAAACCCCAAAACTCCCTAACCAAAAGGGGCCAAAAAGGGGAAGAAGGCCAATATGGCAAGACTAATGTACCCTGAGCCTTGGAGAGGAACATAAACCTAAGCACCTTAGAAAGGAGAACGACTGGGGGTACCACCCAACAGTTTTCATTTTGCCATGCCTAAAAAAATGCATCCACCCCGGAGGAGCCAGGATTCCAAAACCTAGAATAAAATCTAGGAACCTTGTTGTTGTAAAAAGTGGCAAAACAGTCTATGGTGTGGGGCCCCCAACGAGTGTCCAATAAACGGAAAATCTCAGGCGCAACCTCCCAATCATCGTAATCAATGACCTTACTCAAATAGTCCGCCTTCTCATTCAAGGAGCGTGGGACCCACTCAATCTCCAGGCAAATGTGATGGTTAAAACAAAAGGAGAAAATGTCAGAAGCCATTTCATGAAGGTCAAACTTCATACTCCCAACCTGAACAATCCTTGCCGCTGCTTGACTGTCGGTGAACCATTTCACCCTGGAATTGAAAAGAGACGTACTCAGTGAATGCAAAACAAAACGGATGGCCGCTAATTCCCGATAGGTTGAACTCCGAGCTCGTTCCGCAGAAGTGAGCATCCTATGAGCATAAATGTCTTGCCCAAGGACATGACCGCCACAGGCAAAGTCACTGGCATCCGAGAAAACTGAAATAAACGAAGAATTACAAGAGGAGAAGCTCCTGGCGTTAACATGACGAAGACTATCCCTCCCGTCCTCAAACTTAAACCTCTGCTTATACACATGCCTGTCGACATATCTTAAATCTAAGATCAAACGCCTCTTCCCACAGCTTTGCACGGAGACGGAGAGAGAATCAACAACCTTAAGGCAGGACCCGCGAACGCGAACCACCCGCTTGCTGGAAAGTAACTCCAAGATAGACTCACTAACAAACTCCGAGTTATCCAAAGAAGAACGATTGTTCTTAAAAAAGGCGTAAACAGGAGTAACGTAAAAAGGTATCTTATAACCCTCCGTAATACAATCAATAATGAAAAGAGGAGCATGGATCCCCTCCCAAAAACCCACATGGGCCTTAAGTCTACCCTTAACGTTCAAGTTGGCAAGAGAATCTGGCTTCTCAGATTCTATCTCAAAAACCTGAAGAGAACTATCTACCTCAACAAAATCGTCATAAGGTCCAGGCGCAACATCGGCATGGGTAAATTCGACATCGTCAATTCGATTTGCTGCTTGACTGATTTCCTTGGGAACTGACAAAGGTACTTTTGACTGAAGGCCTGAAGCTTGCAGGCTTGTATCCACCCCCGAAACGTCCACATTCGGCACTCCAATGCCCCTGTCTTCCGCAGCGAAAGCAGGTGTCAGTTGAAGAAGGGAGTCGACGGCCTGAAAAAAGAAACAGAATAAAAAAGGGGAAGAAGGAAAAGTAGAAAAAAGGACTAAAAAACATAAAACAGATAAAAATATACAAACTCTATTAAATATACACACAAATAAAGCTTAAAAAAAAAACCAAACTACCGTCGAGTAGTGATGCACGTGATGACAACCTTGACGCTAAAACCTCCTTATATCCCTTAGTGGGGTCTCAAGAGACCCCACGCGCTAACGGCGCTAACACAATGTGTTAGCTGGCATGCATAGCATGCTCACGCTGAACTTCCGAAGGAAAATACATATATAATTACAACAGGAGGTTGCGCGATTATAGAGAATACAGAAATATCCTTCTCGTACTCATTTTTTGTTTGTTGGATTATTGCTTTGATCTTTTCTATATACTCGTCGTCTGTCAAGAGTGAGGTGTTGAGCTTCCAGAAACCTTTTCCTCTTTGATTATAATGCAGAGCTAGTTTTAGTGGTATCATCGAATGATCAGTTTTGTAGCCTGCCGCAATGTCTGCAAGGTTTGGTATCACAAATTAAGCTTGAACTTAATAGGGAACTTATTAAAAGGAAATCAAGCCTGCATTGTATCTCTGGTTTTCTTCGGCGTCATGTGCTATCATGTGCTATCGGGCTATCAGGATTTAGTATTCTCCATGTATCAGTTAAACTGGAATCATCGCAGGCCTGCAAAATATATTTTTTGGCGTTTCGGTGGGTTCTGGGAAGGCTGCCTCTCTTATCTTCTTCAACATTCAGTACGAGATTGAAATCACCACCTAAAATGATTTCGTCGCATTTAGCTAGACCATTTAAAATCGTGCAAATGATTTAGAAAGGAGCTGAAAAAGTTGGAGTCGTCTTCATTTGGAACGTAGCGTAAATATTAGCTAGTGTAAAGAATTTGACATCAGCTTTAATGTCGCCTATAATAAATCGTCCCGAGGGATCAGAAAAAACTTTTAGAATATCAAGATTAAAGTTATTGTTAAAAAGAATGCCGACACCTGCTGAGTTACTTGAGTGGCAGCTAAACAGTGCTTTATAGCCTCATTCAGTGAGTCCTCCATCTTTCAGCTTTCGATTGGGTACAGTGCGTTTCTTGTTTCTTTCCTCAGCCAATTGAAAGTCTCTTGTCTTTTGTTGTTATCTCCTTTTCCTTTGACATTGATGGAAATAATTTTTAGTTCAGACGTATCTTTGACAGTTTATACATGTTAAAAATGAATCATTGTTTTAACCATTGTTTCAGCAAAGACGAGTTGTTGCCTACGGATCTAACACCCTTTGAGCTGAGAGAACAGCCTAAATTAGATGCGCATGTAAATTTTTGAAGCAACTTGAAATGTTTACCTTTTTGGAAAGCTGAAGAGTTAATATATAATAAAGTGGCAGCATTACAATAACATATTTTCCAACAAAGATAGACAAATAGAATAAGGAGAAAAAGGACATATGCACACTTAGAAAAATAAAATAAATTCCTGACCGAGAACATAGACCGGTTTGGCTTGCTAGGCTCGAGCGAGCAAAGATCTTGAAGTTTATAGAACTTTTCGTGGGAAGGGTGCTTCGTTTTCCGACCGCTTTTTTAAAAGTAATTACACTTAATACTTACAGTTGTTAAACAATAAAAATGGAAGCGATGGAAAATGTTCGCAGTGCGCACGTTTTTGACTTAAAATTATTAAAGGAATTTTATTCGGTGTTTGGGATTTATTGCAAAATTCATTCGTTTCGGGAAATATCTATAGATTAAGGGGAAATATCATAAAAAGCAATTTGACTCATTTTACTTGGTGTTAACTCCTACGCATCAGTACTGATCAAACGACATCTTCTCCTGAGATGAGAAAATTATTTCTGTGGATTCATTCTCCTTGGTCTTGTTGAAGGAAAATGTTGATTGAAGAGTTACGTTAGCCACTTGTGACAATTGCTACAATATATGTTTATAGTGGAGTTGTTGTAAGCGTTCTTCTTGACTGGTTTGAGTAAGCTACTTCACTACTAGTAGGTTTGGTTTCTGAGTTAATTGATGATCGATAGAAAGTTTCTCCTGACATGAATTCGGTACAAACGAGATGTACCAATTTGGTGCATCTCCGCGGTAACACTTCTGTTCGTGAAATATGTTTAATTAGAGCCTTTGGAAGATGACAAAGCCTTGTCTATATTAAGTATTTTGTCTAGTTTGACATTTTTGACCTTAATCTGGTCTACCTTCGATATTTACCAGGAACTGACTATCCTGCTTGTTTTTTAAGAGTTTTAGCGTGTTTCTTTGAGTTTTTAACCGAATTCTTGGCAGTGGATAACAACCTTAGACCGTTTTTAGTACTTTCCTATCTGTTTGTATGAAAAGTCTGTTTACTGGTATGTACCTTGTAGTTTTTATATTGTTCTCCTAGTTTTATATTGGCCAGTTGACTTAAGCTTAACAGTGAAAACTTCGGTTAAAGAGTAATTTCGACAAAGCAATTATCTCGAAGGTTTCATGCTAATGGGACTGTTTTAACCAATCGGATTAGACTTACGTCAGCATTCTGTTTGCGCTAAGCAACTGGTTTCCTGGCTGATATAAAAATGCGTGTAACATTGATCTAGCAGAGAATATTGTGAAGTAGCTGAACTGTAAAGAACTGTAGAAGACTAATCAAGAGTAAAATCCAGAGCCAACAACTGAAGACTGCTTTACTGAGTCCAAAACCAGTGAATGTAGAATAAGTTGCTAGTCCCCTACAACGCTTCTTCTACACAGTACATTACACTGCTCTACATACAATACAAGATAAAATAATACTACACATAACACCTACAAACAATATCTACGTTAAATTACGGAGACTTACTAACACAATTAACCTTAAAAATTACGTAACCCAATATACTCATTAAACATAATAATAGTAGCCAACATAGCAGCAGTCTGACATAGTTATTAAATTACACAGCCCGACGTCAATGACCATTTCTTGTTAGATTGGCTTACAGTGTTATTCTTAAAGCATATATATTTTTCTATTTCGTATTTAATTTTTACTTTTATCTTAAATCCTGCTATATTTGGAAGTATTTGAGTCCTTCTGCAATCCCATAAATAGACTTTGGCAATTAATAACAAATAATTCAGTAAAAGGCATTTTGAGACAATAATACGTATCATTATATCTTGCAAGGTAAGGTGTACAAATTCTTTAGTCAGCTGATAATAAAGGATTTCAAATTCTTTCCAAAAATTTAAAGAGTGTGTACAGTGGAAGAACAGATGGTATAAGGTTTCTATTTCTAATTTACAGAAAGAGCATCTATCGTCTGTAACATAACCTGTAAACACCGGATGTTAGCCTGTGGATATTTCGTTGAGTTTTTCATGAAGTGAATTTCGTAAGTTTAGTTGTGGACACATCGTTCCCTTTTCATGACGTGTAAAACGGGCTAGTTTTATAATTTTCGCAAAGGACCACATGGTCAGAGTTGACGATGATCGGTTCGAATGAAGGTTGTTCTGAGGATTACTTTATAGACTTGTCGACTGTTTCGTTGCTATACAGGACACGAAAACTTGTAAGTATAGATTGTCAGCGACATTTGTCAATTAAGTTCATTTCGGAACATTTTGGAGTTGTACTCGAACATTTTGCTTGTATTGTTGTTTCAGTGAATCGCACATTAAATATGGCGCATCTAAAGATGTCTTGTTAGCTGAGATATTCCCAAGAACGAGTGGGTTCTTACATCATTCAAAGTTTTCCGCTGAATTTATGGATTGTGAGATGTCGACAGGAGCGAGAAGGATGTCGCTCATCGAAGAAATTACGACGTTGACCGAGGAAACTCGCGCGAGCGAAGCACCGATGCAGAACACAGCCTTTGGATTTGTCGAAGGAACAAAACGAAAGGTGCCGAGTAGATACTTGAATGAGCCCGAGGTTCGAGTCGAAAAGGCTGTCGATTTAAAACCAAGGAGAGCCGGCCATTTAGGAGACGTGACGAAGAGAATGCAGCGAATACGCTTGTTAATGGCGAAAGGTACGGAAGAAGAAGAAGCCGAGTTTAAGAGAAAAGAGATAGAAATCAAAGAGCAACTGCTGAAAAAGAAAGCAGAGTGGTCTAGGAAAATGGAAAGGATAGAACTGGAAATGGAAATGAGGAAAGCTGCAGTGGATCTTATGATGGAGGAAGAAGAATTGAAGAGTGAAAATGACCTGTTTGATGTTCAAGGGATTGCAATGCCTGAGGTCAACGCAGGTACTCCTAAGGTGTCACCTCAATCGGCTGATGCAACAGACGCCTTTGTTCCTCTACTGAACCCATTAACCTCCAAGGAGAAGTCGCCACTACAGGAGACTCCATTGAATGTGAAGGCAGATATATTCATCCCACTTGTATCACAGCAAGAAATTGGAAAGCAAGCTCCGCCCATACCTCATCTGCAACCACACACAGACCAGACTCCGTGGATAGCTATTGCCGATGCACTCAGACAAGGTCCCTCACTACCGAAGATAGAGCTGATGAAGTTTGGAGGAGATCCTTCTGAATACGCAGAATTTGCTGTTAACTTCCGTGACAATATTGAAATCCAAGTGAGAGATGATTCTCAGCGACTAACCCGTTTACTTGCCCAGTGCGTGGGAAAGGCGAAGGATGCGATTAAGAGCTGTGTCAACCTTCCTGTAGGGCAGAGGTATAATGAAGCGTGGGAGACCCTGTTAAAGAACTTCGGTCAACCGCACATGGTAGCTGATGCGCACATGAGAAGGTTAAGAGATCTTAACTTAAGACGATGTGATGCCACTAGTCTGATGGACTTTGCGAGAAAGCTTGAAGATGCGAAACGTGTATTAACTAACATGGGTCCCCGCTACATGGCTCGTCTCGACAATGAAGATACAATTCTAATGCTGATGAAGAAACTACCTGATGAAGGCTTGAAACGGAAATGGACAGACATTGCAGGCGACCTGATTCATTCTGGAGGCGAGGTTAATTTTGCCGAATTCCTAAAGTTCGTTCAGAAGCGGGCTGATCGCTTGAACAATCGGTTCGGGCAAGAACTGAAATCACCACCAACCCAAAACGGAAGGGAAAGGGGTCAAGCAAACCGAGGGAGACCAGAACCACCACTAGGAGCTACTACTCTGGCGATGCAGAGCGATGAGAACGAGGAGCCAAGCAATGTTGGACCAGCTGCTTGGAAGTGCTGTCACTGTTCCGAACCACATGTAATTTGGCCGTACGATTTGCCGAGCAATGTTGGACCAACTGCCATAAAGTGTTATCACTGTTCCGGGCCACATGCAATTTGGCAGTGTGAGACTTTTAAGCGCGCTCCTTATAAAGATCGAATGCGAACTGTACAACGAAAGAAATTATGCGGAAGTTGTCTAGGACAAGGACACTTTTCGAGGTCTTGCCCCAAGGGATTTTCTTGTCGAAAGCCCGGTTGTGGGAAGAGACATCACTTCCTTATCCACCCTCCTGACAGCGAGAAGTCTACAGACCCTCCAGTAACACGGAACGCCGGTGATCAAAAACCAGCTGTTGAAAATCAGAACTCCGTTGGTGGAACAGCCATAGTACCCATTGAATCTAGCACCTCCCCAACTACTGAGTCAGTTACTGGGCCATCCACTTTTGCAACATCCGGAAAATCTGTTCCAGTTGAAGCAGTTAGAGCCAGTCGAGCAAGGGTCTGCTTCAAGGTTGTCCCTGTGAAAGTTAGTGGATCTGGTGGCAATAAGCAGCTTACAACCTATGCGTTCCTGGACAGTGGTTCAGACTCGACGCTCTGTTTAAGAAATCTCGTAGACGAATTAGGCTTAGAAGGTGAACCTACTGACTACACGCTCACAACTGTAAATCATAAAGCAAACGAATGTGGTCGCCGAGCTTGCCTGAATATAGAAGCGCTGGTTGGAAAGACAAGGTTCACTCTTGATCATGTTTTAACGACTGAAAGCCTGCCTATTGGAGAGAGACACTTTGCTAACAACAAAGAATTGAGGAAGTGGCGACATCTTGATGGCATCAGTCTTCCTGAAATAGACGAACACAAGGTCTCCATCCTTATTGGAAGCGACCGCCCAGATATTATTGACAACAATTCAGAGATTAGGAGAGGAACCAGAGGCCAGCCTTACGCCGTAAATACACCCCTGGGATGGACAGTATATGGTCCGATGGGTGAACCCAGCAGAGACGGTGTCTATGTTAATTTTATTAGAAGTGAGCATGAAGAAACTTTAAGTATGCAGTTGGAACGCATGTGCAATACTGAATTTGGTGACACACTAACTGACATCGAACAAAGCCTTTCAGTTGAAGACCAAAGAGCGAAGCATATCATGGATAAATCTGCGGTACTTGTAAATGGGCACTATGAAATCAAACTTCCTTTCCGGGACAGTTCTGTACACTTTCCAGATAGTCTTCCAACGGCCAAGAAAAGACTAAACTGGTTAAAGAGGAAAATGGAGAAGAATCCTAAGTTTCATGATCAATATGCCAGTGTCGTAGAGAAGTACAAAACTGAAGGATCCTCCAGGCTTGTTCCAGATGAGGAGGTTTCCACCCTCAAACCAATTTGGTACCTGCCGCATCATGCTGTTTGGCATCCGAGGAAGCCCGATGAGCCACGAGTGGTGTTTGACTGTGCCTGCAAGTCCCAAGGCGTGTCATTAAACGACCAGTTGCTTCAAGGACCAGAGAACACGAGCAAGTTAATAGGCGTGATCCTTAGATTTAGAGTGAACAGCATAGCCGTGGCAGCTGATGTGAAAAGAATGTTCCATCAAGTATTTGTTTCTCCTGAAGACCGTGGTGCCCTCTGCTATTTGTGGTGGCCAGATGGAGATTTCACGAAGGATCCGAAGACCTATCAGATGTTGGTACATATCTTTGGTGCCACCTCATCACCCAGTGTTTGTGGCTATGCCTTGAGGAAAACAGCTAATGACAATAGAGAAGACTTCTCCTCCGAGACCATTGATGCAGTTCTGAGAGATTTTTATGTTGATGATCTGCTCAAGTCCTTCGCGACCGCCGGTCAGGCGATAGAGATCACTAAGCAGCTGCAAGAGCTACTAGAAAGAGGAGGATTCCAGTTGACAAAATTAATGTCCAACGAACGGGAAGTTCTTGATGCCTTTCCTCCTGGGGATCGCGCACCAGCCGTCAAAGATTTGGACCTGAAATTCGACAGCTTACCCATGGATCGAGCCCTGGGGATTCATTGGAATGTGGAGGCTGACACATTCAACTTGAGTGTAAGCGACAAGGTCCAGCCGGAAACCCGCAAAGGCATCTTGTCATCCATTGCAACCATATATGACCCTCTTGGTTCTGTTGCTCCCTTGCTTCTTCCTGGCAGAGAAATTAACCAAGAATTGTGCAGAATGAAGTACGATTGGAACGACGAGCTACCTGAAGAGCTTGTAAAGAAGTGGAGAGAGTGGAAGGCAGGCCTTGCCAACCTTACAAATTACAGCATCCCTCGTTCGTTTATTCCTCGAGACTTTGGAGAGGTGAACCAAGTGGAATTACATCACTTTGCAGACGCATCAGAAGGACATGGCTATGGTACAGTATCCTACTTACGCTTTGTGAACACGCAAGGCCGGATCCACAACAGTTTTGTGATAGGGAAATCGAGAGTAAGACCTCTAAGAAGTGGAGTCAGCGTGCCCAAGTTGGAACTTACTGCAGCCACCTTGCTGATCAAGATAAATGAACTCATCAAGAGAGAGCTCGAGGGCCGCATCAATATCGGCAGCGTCACATTCTGGACGGACTCGGAGATTGTCCTTAGGTACATCTTCAATGAGAATAGAAGATTTGTTACTTTCGTTGCCAACCGCGTTGCCGTCATCCGGGAAGGATCAAAGCCGTCGTAGTGGCGCCACATAAGGTCAGAAGTCAACCCTGCTGACTATGCTTCAAGGGGCTTGAAGGCCTCCGAGGCCGAGAAATTAGAGATCTGGATACACGGACCGCATTTCCTGTGGAAAGATTCGGATGAGTGGCCGGAACAACCTGCTGATCTCCACCTAGAACTCTCAGATCACGACGAGGGGGTGAAGAGAGAAAAATCCACTGTCAATGCCTCTGTTGTAGAAGAAGACTTCTGGAATTCTTTGTTCGAGAGGTATTCCACATGGGAGAAGTTGAGAAGAGTGGTAGCCTGGCTTATTCGCGCGAGTCGTACCCTGAGACAGTGCCGAACAGGACCAAATGGTTCAGCCATTAAGTCGGAATATCACACTCTACGCCTTTCATTAGCCGATTTAGAAGAAGCTGAGAGAAGCATTGTGAGGAATATTCAGAGTCAAGCCTTCCCTGAAGAGTTCTGCAATCCGAAGTCAAGCAAAGGTCCTCTAGCGAAGTTGAAGCCATTTGTGAAGGAAGGACTCCTACGCGTTGGTGGAAGACTTAATCGTTCGGAACTTGAATACGACGCTAAGCACCCGATGATATTACCTGGAAAGCATCGCATCACAGAAATGATCATCCTCTGTTACCACTTTGCTAATGGACATGTGGGACCATACCAAGTACTAGCGGAGACCAGACAGCGCTTCTGGATTGTGAGTGGCATCTCTTCTGTCAGACGTGTCCTCAGAAGATGCCACGACTGTAGACGTCGTAATGCTAAAGTGGGAGAACAGATCATGGCACCTCTTCCAGTTGTTAGAGTATCATCGGACAGCCATCAGCTGATCTATCCATTCGCTGCCGTGGGCGTAGATTATTTCGGTCCGCTATACGTCCATACAGGACCCGTTACCAGATCGACGAAGAAGAATCCCAAACTTCATAGACGCTATGGATGTATCTTCACTTGCCTCAGGTACCGCGCCGTCCACATCGAAATAGCCAATGATCTATCGACCGACAGCTTCATTAACGCCGTCACAAGATTTGTTGCAAGACGAGGTCCACCCAGAGTGATTTACAGTGACAATGGCACGAACTTCAGAGGGGCAGAAGTAGACGTAATCAATGCATTGAGGATTTGGGACCAGGATAGAATTGGAAGTGAACTTCGACAGAAAAACATTCAGTGGAACTTCAATCCTCCGGCAGCCAGTCATCAAGGAGGCGTTTGGGAGCGGCTAATTCATTCTGTGCGGAAGATCCTACATGCTATGGTTGGTGAGCACCTTGTTAACGATGAGACCCTAACGACCTTCCTAACAGAAGTTGAGAAGATCCTCAATAACAGACCTCTTACCCGTGTGTCTAGTGACCCCAATGATTTGGATGCTCTAACACCCAATCACATTCTACTTCTGCGTCGTAATTCGTGTTCAGCGCCTGGCGAATTTCAGGAGTCTGACAAGTTTCAAGCGAGATGGAAACATGTTCATATCCTCGCTAATGAGTTCTGGAGACGTTGGGTCAGAGAGTACCTTCCAACATTGCAGGAGCGGCAGAAGTGGCTAAACCGAAGACCGAATTTCAGAGTCGGGGACCTTGTGATCATGAAGGATGGCAATGCCCCCCGAGGACAGTGGCCCAAAGCATTAGTCCAGGAAGTCTTTCCGGACTCAGATGGTGTGGTACGTCAAGTCATTGTGCGAACTGCAAGTGGAACCTACCGCAGAGATGTACGCAAACTTTGCTTATTGGAAGAGGAGATTGTGGCGTCCATTGAAAAGCGAATGTCTGCCCAGGATAAGACATGAACTTCAAACACTCAGTATTCGTGACATTTATCAGAGACCATGTTATGATTATAGTAAATTCAGTTGACTTTTAAAGACTTTAGAAGTCTTTGGCCGGGAGGATGTAAACACCGGATGTTAGCCTGTGGATATTTCGTTGAGTTTTTCATGAAGTGAATTTCGTAAGTTTAGTTGTGGACACATCGTTCCCTTTTCATGACGTGTAAAACGGGCTAGTTTTATAATTTTCGCAAAGGACCACATGGTCAGAGTTGACGATGATCGGTTCGAATGAAGGTTGTTCTGAGGATTACTTTATAGACTTGTCGACTGTTTCGTTGCTATACAGGACACGAAAACTTGTAAGTATAGATTGTCAGCGACATTTGTCAATTAAGTTCATTTCGGAACATTTTGGAGTTGTACTCGAACATTTTGCTTGTATTGTTGTTTCAGTGAATCGCACATTAAATATGGCGCATCTAAAGATGTCTTGTTAGCTGAGATATTCCCAAGAACGAGTGGGTTCTTACATAACCTTTCTTATATAGTTGAATTTGTATATAATATAGAGGTAAGGAAGTTGTATTGGAAAGCTTTGACTTATGCTTCAAAAGCTATGGTATGAGGTAGAATAAAAACTTTTTTCAGTTGATCATCAGTCAAATTAAAGTCACGTTTTAGAACGTCTGAAATATATGGACACTGCGCTTTAACACCTTTAATTAACATATAGTAATCTTTGGATTTCTTTTTCAGTACATCAAAAACATTTTTATCAATCATCAATGAAAGAGAAGGCAAGGAATTACCTTTATTGTATCTTAAGTGAGATGGTACAGAATGTCTAAGTCCTGTCCATATCAGAAAATTTATTTTGTTAATTCTATTTGAAATAAACTTATAAGAGTCTGTATTATTAAGCTGGAATTGAAGGTCCTCAACATACAAAATGCCAGACTCGAACATTTTTTTATAAAAAACGGGCAGTTTGTCAATGCGTATCTCTTTATTATTCCATATTATGTTTCGCCAGTCTTTTCCTGTATCAAAAACGTCCCGAAAATCTGACCACCACTTAAGAAGTTCAGAATAGAAAAGCGAAGGAATGATCAAATCTTTAATATCATAATTGCAATAGAATAAAAAAAGACCTCCAAACCGTTCCAATAAGTGTCTTAAGTAACTTTTCCATGTGCCATCATTTGTCCCAAAAACTCTTTTTAGCCAGACTAATCTTAAAGATTTAATCATACTTTCCAAATCAATCATTTTCAAACCTTTTTCGTATTCATTTATTGCTGATAATCTTGTCACTTTATCTGTTCCTTTCCATAAGAATTTAAAAAGCAGTCGATTTAATTCTTGAATAATTTCTTTTGATGTGGGAAGCAAAGATGAGATATAAACAATTAAGTGTTTCTAAATAAAGGTACAATAGCATGTTTCAAAAGAACAGCAATTAAGCAGCTCATATTTATACGAGAGTCAATACTTACAAGTCAAGCGGCTTTCCTGATGGCCAAAGACTACCTCGGATGTATAACTGATCGGGTTTCGCTTTGCTGAAAGATACGGGAATGTTATTTTGTCTAGCCTTCTTGAAGGTGTCCGTTTGCTTTCTTCTTCTTTCCACGATTTCGACCGGAAGGTCTTGGTACATCTTATAATCTGTACCTCACCAGCAGTGCCTTAGAGAGGAGTTTTTCACAGTCTGATCTTACGGCAGACAAACAGAAACAAAAGCAAATAAAATAAAATAAAATAAAATAAAAGTGGAATATAATGCCATCAGACATCTCTTGTCGACCGCAACTGAACTGTTTGCAATAGATAGAAAACGATTTTGAAACACATGACAGTACAAGTTCTGACGAATCAGAAGCAAGTACGAAATAAACAAGATGGCGTCCTTAGAGCAAAGTTGTGACTGACGACTTTTAAAAGACACTAAATGCACGGAATTCAAAGACAGGAATAAAAAGGACAATGCATGGAAGGAAGTGGCATTGAGAGCAAAAACGTTCTGTTTACAAGCGCCATCTTTTATTTTCGTGCCTCATTTTTACGATGTAACGAAATCAGTTTGCGCATAAGAATAAGGCATATCAAACTATTAGGCTCGATTTTCAGCCGTTTATGGGAGTCTGGTTTTCAGATCTTCCTCCTCTGGTGTGCGCGAAGGAACGCGGACGCACAAACCGGCTGGATATGGCTCGCAAACACAAACCTGAGGTACTCGAGAGTTTGCGATCAAGCCATCGTAAGCCACTGTTACGCGTATATGGACACTAGCCTTATAAGCGCAATCGGCCAAACTCTGCTTTTGACTCCGTTGTTTGATTTTCGATAGCTACGCTTCAGATTACGACTCCGACTCCGATTTTATTGCCAGTGTAGATATCAAAAAAGAACAAAACGATCTCTATACGATTTATTCTTTCGTTCACACGTTTACTCAATCGAAAACATAAGCTAATATCTTGTCTCCTTTAACAGGTAACTCAGAGTTCACGGTGACCAATTCAGCTCACTTCGTATCCACCATCAACAGTGAGACGATCCTAGACAACGAGATCATGGTGTCTTTCGACGTAGAGTCGCTGTTTACCAACGTTCCTATCGAAGCCGCCGTACAAGCCACACTACAGAACCTGGAGAACGACCCTACCCTTGCAGACCGTACGACGCTAACGCCTGCTCAGATCGCTGACCTCCTGACTTTCGTATTGAGATCCACATACTTCCAGTATAACGGATCAATTTACAAACAACAAGAAGGCGCAGCCATGGGGAGTCCAGTTTCCGCTGTTATTGCCAACCTCTACATGGAGAGCTTCGAGGAACAAGCAATAACTACATCATCTTACAAGCCTAGGATCTGGAAACGCTACGTAGACGACACCTTCACCATTCTAGATCGCGCAATCGTCGATAGCTTCTTACAGCATCTAAATGACCAGCAGCCTTCCATCCGTTTCACCATGGAGACAGAGAATGACAACAAACTCGTCTTCCTCGACACCGCAGTTTCAAGAGAACCCGATGGCCGCCTCACCACCAGCGTATACAGGAAGCCTACACACACTGATCAATACTTAGCGCATGATTCACACCACCCGCAATCAGTAAAACGCGGTATTGTCAAGTGTCTTTACGAGCGCGCCAAACGTCTCGTAACGAAACCCTCTGTTATCTCCAAGGAGAAAAAACATCTGTCATCTGTTCTTGTTTCCAATGGTTATCCTTTTTCTTTCTTGCAGAAACTTACCAAGACCAGAAAACCCAACACCAGTGCTGAGCCCACGACCGAGTTCAAATCTACTGCGGTTTTACCTTAAGTCAAAGGTCTGTCCGAACAACTTCGCCGCTGCCTACAACAACAAAGCGTACGCGCTGTTTTCAAGTCGGAGACTACACTTAGATCACACCTAGTACGGCCTAAAGACGCTGTTGACCCGACTAAACAAGATGGCGTGGTTTACAGAATTCCCTGTGAATGCGGTAAAGTTTATATCGGCGAGACTGGAAGACCTATGCAAGACAGAATAAAAGAGCATGACCGAGACATCCGATTCGCCCGTACCCAGACCTCCGCCGTTTCAGAGCACGCCAACAACACCGGACACCACCCGGAATGAAGGAAAGTTTATTGATCGTGATCCTCATTGGTACACACGCAGGGTCAAAGAGGCGATCCACATAAGACTTAACCCTAACAACATCAACAGGGACAGTGGAATAGAAATTCCAGAAGCATGGATGCCCACGATCAAGAAACATAACAACAGGAGAGCCGTACGACTACGGACCGCCGAGGGAACAATTCGCCGAAACAACGAGGATCAAAAATGCGCCAGTCACAGCTGTTGAAAACCAACCAATCACAGCAGAGCATCGTGCTTCATTAGGTGACGCGTAACCAGTCGACCCCATCGCCTGAAGAAGACTAGCAGTATGCAGTCGAAACGTCGCGATCCACATCGGAAGTGACTACATCGTGAGACAAACGAAAAATACTTCTTTACTGATAATATAGTTTTAATTCGTTAACGTGTGGATCGTTTACGTGAATACCAGTGGCGGATGAAAAACGTTTTGAAAACGCATTTTAAATAAATTAGTTTTCAAATAAGAACGATCACAGAAACACATGCATGTGGACGGGTCCTAAAGGTATGTCGTGCACAACTTACCTTAGATGAGAACACCGCGCAAAGTGACGCGAACCGCCGCGAAAAGCTGCCAAAGTTTGTTCGATTTACCATAATCTGATTTTTTTTTTTGCATACAAGCAAAAACTAGTGCTTCATTACTTATATAAAAGAGTTGAGACCTAACTGCTTTTTTTCTCTGGTGGGATACTGCCAACAATATCACAGGTAGAAAGAGCAGTGGTGTACCAGACAGCATCTCTAATAAACCCAGAAACCATTTATTGTTATTTCGAAGGCATAAATTCCGACTCACACTATTCTTCCCCTCGGCCACTTTGGTAGTTTCTTGGTGTTGCGGATGGTGTGATCACAAAATGACGTAAAACAAAAGATTCAAAAGACACTGAACAATACCCACACCACAACACAAAAGCTAACCAACAATGGCTTCTGCAACACCAAGAAAACCCATTATGTACGATAAACTTAAGTCACATATTATTAATCCTTACATTTTTAATTGGGAAATCAGTTTCCTTAGCCACATGAAGCAAAAAGTAGTAGTTGATGGTGTCTGCGCACTGACGTTTTGGACATCAATCGTGGGGTCCCCCAAGGAACAGTCTTGGGTCCCATATTATTCTCACTGCATATATAATTAGCGTATCACGTTAACACGCTGCATTCCACTAATCCCGAGGGACTGGGCAAGTGGCGTCTAGTATGATCCTTTGCGGCCGTTCTAGCATAAAATCCTGCTGCGCGGTGCGAGATCTCGCAGTTTGACGAGATTGCCTGGGAAGACGCTTTGCGCTTTATCATCTGCCACCGCCACCAGCTTTCGTCTTTCCCTGTGTGTCAGCTTGCCGAGTTCTTTCAAGCTCCAGTTATGGCTGAACCGATTTTGCCTCCTCCTCCTCCTGGTCCTGTTCCAGCGGACAACCCGGTTGCTGCAGAAGCGGCGCTTCCGCCCGCTGAGCCCGCCGAACCTGTGGAAGAAATTCAGGTAATTGCTTTGGTCTTAACTGGTGTTTTGCGCAATGTGCTTCGTTTTCTTGCCGGCGTTTTCGGCGTCCTGCACGCTTAGTTTTCTACTTGTTTACGTTAGTTTTGTTTCTCTGCGTTTCGTTGCTCGTTTTTATTAGTTTTGCTAGGCCGTGGCTGCCGCGTTAGTTGGCACTTTCTTGGTTCGCCTTCCCACGTGGATTCGTTGCCAGGTTTTGTTTTGTCGCCTGCCTTGTTATTTCTTTGCGCATTTTTTATATTGTCGTGTTTTCTGTTTGGCTTTGCTGGGATGTTTGCTCCCCCGCGTTCGCGGTGCTCGGTTTTAAGTTCGTTATTTGTTTTCGTTATACGTATATTGTATTTTCTACGTTTATTTTATATGTTTCCGTTCCCCGCGGTTGTTCGCGCACTATTTTGTGCCGCCTCCGCCCATTTCATTAACACGTTGTCGTGGTTGTATTGTTTCCGTTGTCGGTAAGCTCCCTTTTGTTTTGCGTGGTGTATAAAATAAAAGAGCAGGAGAGGTGGAAGCGCTTGAGTTTAGTGGCGCTCAGGGAAAAGTGAGGTGAAGTGAATTTAGAGTTGGCGCCAAAAAAAAAAAAGGAAAAAGAAAAGGAAAGAGAATGTGGAGAAAGTGGTCTTAAGTGGCACAGTAAAAAGAAGGCAAGGAAAAAAAAAAGAAGAAAGAAGAGAGAATGAGGGGAAAGTGGCCTTTAAGTGGCGCAGGAAGAAGGGAGAAAAAATAAAAAAAAGAATGTGGAGAATGCGGCTTTTTAGTGGCGCAGGAGAAAAGAGTAAAGGAAAAAAATGGGAAAGAAGGAAGGAAAAGGAAAAGAGAGGAACGAAAGTGGTTTTTAGGATGGCGCAAAAAGGTGGAACGGAAAAGAAAGAAAGGACTTATAAAAAAGGCAAAGGAGATTAAAAGGATGAGAAGATAAGCATAAGATATGTGGTGATGTGACTTTCATTCCCCTATGTTTTCTTGTTTCTCAGCCGCTACCTGATCGTATTCAAGCTCTTGAAAGGAAGTTAAAAGCCTTGGAGGACGAAGGAGCGCACAGAAGCACGTGCATTTATGATAAGTTGGGCCGTTTGAGAAATGCAAACCCTGTTTCGCACTCCCTGGTAAAGGAATATGTAAATTTACTAGGGAAGAGCAAGCCGGTTTGGCGGTAACTCCGAGGCAGGCAATCCCTCTATTTATTTACAAAGTTCATGTCGCTTATCGGTCATTTTAGAACGAAAATAGCGGCAAGTGTGTCTTTTTCCCTTGTTAGTAAATATATTCTTGTTAGGGATGCCACCTTTTTTATTGTGGATTTTTTCACTGGGGACAGAGCATCGGATTTAGGGCGGCTCTCTTGCAACCAAGTTTTCAGGTTAAGGGATCGGGAAGGTTTTTTAATTAGATTGTCTCTTACAAAAACAGTACGCAAGAGGTCACCCCATGAATTTGTCCTTGTCCCTTTTCGAGACCCAGATGCTTGCCCTGTTCTTTGGTTGGATTATTACATTCGTGCTTGCCAGGCTCTAGGGGTCTCCTTGTCTGGGGGAAATTTTTTCCGAGCTTCCGATCGGGGGAAGTGTGTCGGGGGGAGGCCATTTCTTGGTTCGGCGGTCAATAATTGTTTGCGTGTGCATCTCTCCGAGGCGAAACTTTGTGATGGGGAAACACCCCACAGTTTCAGGGTCGGGCTTTCCAACACCCTTAACATTTTGGGCTGTTCTCCGGATGAGATAGCCCAGTATCTGGGATGGAAAAGCAGTGATATGGCCAGGCACTATACGCGTGTATCTCAGACGTCCAGTACTCTTAACCTTTTGGAGTCCGTCATGCCCCGAGCTTCGACTGTTACTTCCACGGTTTCTCATCCGGAAAACATCCAACCAATAGTCTAATCGCTTGGACGCTTCTGTGCTTTCATGGTTCAGAGTTAGTGGTACTGACATTGGGTGTACGGGGGTCTGAGTATTCTCACTGCATACATAATTAGCGTATCACGTTAGCACGCTGCATTCCACTAATCCCGAGGGACTGGGCAAGTGGCGTCTAGTATGATCCTTTGCGGCCGTTCTAGCATAAAATCCGGCTGCGCGGTGCGAGATCTCGTAGTTTGACGAGATTGCCTGGGAAGACGCTTTGCGCCCCTCCCCCCTCCCCTGGTGGCGGTGACCACCTCTCACCCAGCCTTGCTGCATATCTTTTGCCTAGGCGGTCGCGGATTCCTCCCATAACTTAGTTCAACGTGATCGAGGCAATAGATATGCAGTGAGGATAAATTACTATTTTCTCTTATGGTTAATGATATTAGAGCTGTTTGTCCATTGACGAATATGTTAATCAAATACGCTGATTATATCAGCCTCTATCATACAATTGGATAACATTAACAAACCGTATGACTTGGGAGATGGTCGTAAGAGGGAAGGTACCTAGACCACTCCCAGATCCACGATTGAACGTAAAAGTTGGCTTAAATTACTAGGGGTGACTTTCCAAGAAAATCCTAGTAATTGGGACATCCAAAATACACAACTTACTCTGGACAGCTACTTGCCGATTATATATTCTTAGGTATGTAAGTACTATGGCTATACTAAAGATCAACTTAGTGCACTGTTCGATAGTTTAATAATGCATTATGTGTCCTGCTTCCTCCCTCCCCCTCCCCCCACCGCCCAAGAGAGAAAGGAAATTACGAGATCGTGGCCATGACTTACTTTCCTTGTAAACTCATACGTAGGTTTTTGAGTTTTTAATTAAGATTATTAGTCTTATGTTACCTGTTTGGAAATAACTTGATTTCAACAAAATCATTTTAATCATGTTGTCAAAAGATAGTTACAAGACCTTTATGAGGAAATATAATAGATCATTTTAAGACGATCGAAAACGCACTGATACATGTTGACGATCTTCTTCAGTCTAACAGGACAAGGAGTCAGGACAGAGCACTTCAAACTTATTTGAATTAATAGATGACTTTTAGTTATTTGTTGTAATCCTTTTCTCATAATAGTTCATGGTTTATTTTAGTTCAGAACGTTTGTTTCTTGAAATTTAATAAAAGTAATTTATGTTTAGTTTCTTTTAAAGCTAATTTGCAATAGTCGCGTTTTAATAAGCTCTTTTTATGGAGCCTCGTTCTTTGAAAGCACAAAATAGAAATAAGACAAAACCCGAGGGATTTTGGAGTCGAAATCTTCCCCTTTGAATATTCTTTAAAGGTGGCTCCTAATAGCTTAAACATTCACATCATGATACATCTATGATATTCAATCACAGATACACCAGCAGAGTTAAGAGAAAACGTTTAGTACAGGTTTGTAAACACTTAACCAATGAACAAATTTAGGTGGCTATGACATCAAAATTTGTTACCATGGCAACGTAAAAAGAGGCCAAAAAGAGTCCATGTTCAACCTTTTGAGGCTAATAACTTCAAAACTGCTCTGTGAATTTTTTGATGTTTATATATTTTTGTCTTATAAACATAACAAACATTTGTGCCAATTTTTAAAAAAATCTGTACATAGGATTCAGAGATGTCATTTTTACATAAATTTAAGGTAGCTCTGAACTCTATGTACATAATTTTTTTAAAAATTGTTAAAATGTTTCTCTTGTCAATTATGAAAAAATATATAGAAAACAAAAACTTTCACCGTGTAGTTTATAACTTATTAGCCTCAAATGGTTCAAAATAGCGTAGTTTTGACATCTTTTCGCGTTGCCATGGCAACGAATGATGACGTCGTTTGGATACCACTTTGTTGACTGATAAAATATTTACTGGTTTCAAGTAAAAGATTTTTAGCCACACCATCGGGCTAGCTGTAATGGAATGCGAAAGACGAGAGGGCTGAACAATATGGAGCCATTAAAAATGGCTAAAAGAAAACACTAAGATCAACGAAATTCCTCTCAGAATCCAAGAAATCGAGATTCACTGTTTCCCTCGGGACCAGTCATTAAGTCTTTATCCAATAAACATAGTGGTCAAGTTTCGTGAAAATCTGACAGACATATATACCCTATTTATAAATTTGAACAGGGGCCATTCTCGTAAAAGCAAACCTTGAGTTTTTTAATTCCGGTTTTTGGTATTGAGCAAGCGCAATAGTACATTAATGCATTAGGCATGCGCTAACGGATGTCGTGGATTTTACGACATACGGAAGGCTTTGGTGCCAGAGCCTTCGTTTTTTCCGCTGACCAAACATCAACCCCGCAATTCGGGAAGAAGAACTGGAAGAGATTAAAAAACTTTTTCGATTTTATCACAAAAGATTCTGGTGCCTGTTAACGAGCGCATGGTCGATTCAAGAAAATGAATCTGCTCATGAATTTGACCTCTTCCGGTTTGGTTGCAATCGGGACGATTGCTGGGGGAGCAACTCTCAACCCCATCGTGTTGGGAGTGATTTCAGGGTTGGGATTGGTCGTCAAAACCTTCAATGAAATGAAGAACCTGAAAAGCAAAATTGAGATGGCGAAGTTCGCGTTCACCACCTATGAAAAAACATTGAGTGATTTGCGCTTCGCTTTGCGGGGAGGAAAATTCAACAGAGATGAATTCCTCCCCGCAATGGTAGCGATTGATGGGATTGTGATTGATTTGGGGTTGGATTTGGAGAAGTTTGAGAAGGAATGGGAAAGTCGATTTGAGTGAGCGTTTTTCATTTCTGGGAAATGAAAAATCATTCATACTGGGGGTCCTTGATGAAAATAAACCGAGTCCATTCTTCATCTTCATAATTGCTCGTTGTGGTTATAAACTTGCATTTCCCTCGATGGAGAGTTGAGTTAAACTCAGCTTCATCGAGAAAACTCAGATACCCCCGACTGCTAAAATATTTGGCAATATCCTTGTAGTTGCTCACAGGGATATCTACGCCTGTATCAGGGTTGAATATCACCATCTTTGTCTCTTCCAGTTCTATGTTTACATCTTTGTCCAAAAACCATTTGAAATATTTACACCTCATCTTCTCCAAATTCTCTTGACAACGGATCTCGCACTCCTCTTCTTCCTCTTCAAGCTCCTTATAATAAGTACAGTAGTTATAGTAGTCCTGCGCTGCCTGTTTACATTTTTCTTTTTCTGCTTCTTTTTCCTCTTCGGTCAGGGGAGGTTTTTGCCCATCCTCTGCAGCTTCTTTCGTTCGCGGTTGGGGAACAGGAGGCACTTTCGTTCGCGGTTGGGGAACAGGAGGCACTTTCGTTCGCGGTTGGGGAACAGGAGGCACTTTCGTTCGCGGATGGGGAACAGGAGGCACTTTCGTTCGCGGTTGGGGAATCGGTTTAGGAGGAAAAGGCGAGGGAGGTGGTTTCTCCACTTTTTCTACTTGGAATTTTTCTCCGTCACTTCTTCGGGTGAAAGAGTTTCGCCCACTTTTCAGCGCCTCATGGATTGTTCTGGAATCAATTCCCAAATCATTTGTGGCTTCTGAAACACTGGGATAAACTTTAGTTGAAGTGGAGGAAATAATTTTGACTGATATTGCATGCTGCCTCTTTGGAGTTGGCGTGGCCTCTTCGGGCCAAGGATTCGTCACAGGGCCTTTGTCAAAGACTCTTTTCAGGAAATATGTCTTTCCACCTTTTCTGACTTTCCTTTCATTGAGTCCACAAAATCGATTAAAGGCAGCATATATTGTCTGACGAGTCATCCCAAGCCATTTCGCCATTTCCGCTTCTGTTTCAAATGACTCCAGTGGGGGACCATCGGGAGTCTCATGAACTGAAAAGCGCGCAGCTTTTTGTTCGACAACTCGAACTTCTCTCCCACGAAAAGAAAAAACATTTCGCCCTTCATTAACTGCCTTGTTCAAAGCTTTGGGAGAAAACTCCATGAATCTGGCTAACTTCGCCTGGGATGAAAATCTTTCGCTGAGCCTTTCGTCGGAGAAAGCATCTATCAAAACCCACATTTTTTGATAGATGACAAAAAAATAAAAAAAATGGATTTTTGAGAGATTCTTTTCCAGTTAGTTTCAGTTAGTTTGGGGAGAGAATTTCCTTTGATTTGCTTCTGCTATATTCCTCCAGAATTTTTTGGAGATATTTTTTTATTTTGCGCGAGAATTTTTTGGAGATAATTTTTTTCAGGATCTGCTCCAGAATTTTTTGGAGATAATTTTTTTCAGGATCTGCTCCAGAATTTTTTGGAGATAATTTTTCAGGATCTGCTCCAGAATTTTTTGGAGATAATTTTTTTATTTTGAGCGAGAATTTTTTGGAGATAATTTTTTTCAGGATCTGCTCCAGAATTTTTTGGAGATAATTTTTTTATTTTGAACGAGAATTTTTTGGAGATAATTTTTTTCAGGATCTGCTCCAGAATTTTTTGGAGATAATTTTTTTCAGGATCTGCTCCAGAATTTTTTGGAGATAATTTTTTTAGTTTGAGCGAGAATTTTTTGGAGATAATTTTTTTCAGGATCTGCTCCAGAATTTTTTGGAGATAATTTTTTTCAGGATCTGCTGAATTTTTTCATCAGCAAACAAAGTTTCATTCTAGGAGAAAAAAATCTTCCAGAACCACATGATAGTTCCATCCAGACAACGCAGGAACCTCAGGAACCTTCATTGACACCTCTGATTTGACCCCCTATCCTAAAAAATAAAGAATGAAATCGGGCCGGAAAAAATCTGAAACCGACGATTTTGAAAAACAAGATTGGAGAAACTGCTTAAACTTAGCAGATTTAGTTTCTGTGCAGCAGAAGATGTTTCTTTACACCCAGGAAAAGACAAATGACACCCCAGGAAAAGACAAATAACACCCCAGGAAAAGACAAATGACACCCCAGGAAAAGACAAATAACACCCCAGGAAAAGACAAATGACACCCCAGGAAAAGACAAATGACACCCCAGGAAAAGACAAATGACACCCCAGGAAATCTGAATTCTAATTTAACATCTAAGATGTTAAATCAATCTTCATCCTCATTCCTGTCTTCAAACTCATCGAATGCCGAGGCAGCCTGCACCATTTCTTCCACCAAAACTTCGTCCACAATGCATGTGATCGCTTTCACATTTCCGCAGAAAAGATGTTTGATGGAAAAGGCAACTTGCCCGCGGAGAGACATGCCAATGAGCTCTTTTTGCTTCAGGATGGGTTTTTTCTTCCCATCATCGCATAACTCCCAAAAACGACAAGAGAAATCCGTTTTGGGAAGTTTGGAGGGATAAATCTTTGCATAAATCTTTTCCTGCTCGGATTTGTCGGTTTTCACGAGAACGAAATCTCCCTCCTGAAATCGGGCAAAAGACGGACCAATCTCTTTGATTGCCTGCTTCTTTTTCATCGCAGCAGAGTTGAGATGCTTTTCCAGATCTTTGAAGAATGTGATGTTTTCTTCTGGAAGAGTGATTCCCAGAGAAAACGATTCACCTTGATGAGCGAAAATCTTGAATTTGGTTTGGAGTTTCACTTGGAGCCGTTTGTCATTGTGAAGGCATGGGAGGAGACAGAAAGAGATTTTGCCAGAAGATTTTTTCACGGGGTTATCGAGAGAGCAGTCGGGGATAGATATTTTCGCGGGATTCATTTTCTTGGGAGAGATAAAAAAAAATGAGTTTTTTTCACATCTTCTTCCGTTCGGACTGGGAGGAAACCAGTTGCCATATCCACAGCTTTTTGAAAGTTTCTTTCCATTTCACACGCTTTTTCCCAAACGATTTCCTCTTGAATTTTTTCTGCCTCTTTCTGAGGAGTGGATTTCTTTTCACTTGACATTTTTCCTCCAATGGAGAAAAAATTCAAAACGTGGCTTGAGAACCTTCAACGCATGTGTTGAGATCAGCCTGTTTGGTGGAGGAAAATTTGGAGGCTTTTTTTCTTGCTCGAGCATGAAGGAATTTTTCATCCGCAGCCTTCACGCGCATGAGATGGATTAATTGCTCCAATCTGGGAGAAGCCCAAGTGACTTCGTGAGATTTCTCCTGTGAATCCAGGAAATGAGTTTTTTTCTTGCAAAGTTGATTGAAAAAAACTGTGCGCGACAACCCAAATCGTTCCTGAATTTCCTCTGCGGAAAAGAAATCTTTCCCATCAATCTGGATAAATGGCGATTCTTCTTCCTCCTGAATCCAAAACACTTTTTGGTCGGCTCTTCTGCAATACTTGATGTTGCCCGATTTGAGAACTCGCAAAATCGTCTTGGAGGGGAGTCCAGTTTGTTCACTGGCTTCTTTGAATGTGAAAAAGTTTGTTTTTCTTTGCCTTCCTCTTGAATTGAAAATTTCATTTTAAATGGGAAAAAATCTTTTTTCTCCATTTAAAATGTCAACGTTAGCTGCATGGCAATCATTTGCGCGATCGACAAATTTGCGAGGTTGGTCGCGATTGAAGAAAAATGAATTAGTGAAGTTTTTAGTTGAAAATCTTTGGGGAGGAGGATTGGATCAACCCAAAATGAACAAAGCAACTCGTTCGAGAATTCGGAAAAGACAAAAAGTCAACCCCCTGAATTGGAAAAATAAAAAAAAAAAATGTTCCTATTTTGGTTCCGGAAAGAAGAGATTTTCCTTCCAGAGCCATTCCCAGAGCGATTGAACAAAATGTGGAAACTGTTGTCGATTGGTTGAATTGGTTGGAAAGTGTGGATGACGCTGGCATTCGGAGACGGCTGAATCCCGCGATTGAAAGATTGAAAAAGCAAACCGAAGAATTGTGGGAAAAAAGGTTGATCGTGGAAGAAGGAAAATCCGCTTTGAAAGGATTCGCGAAACAATTTATCATTCAAGGCGATGATTCTGCCTCTCCCCAAGATTTTTTCCGGAAAGCAAGATGGCATATTATCCAGCTCTTGCGCGAAAATCCACAAACAAAAGTGAAATGCGTTTTGAATGTCGAAATGTCCCGCACCAATTGGGCTTCTGGAGAAGAAATAATTGATGACCCATTTTTTCATTCCCGGCAGAAAAAGAATCTGGGAAACAACATGGAGATTGTGGATGAAATGGAAAGAGAAATGATTGAAAATTTGGAAAACTTCAATCGCAGGGGCAGCAATTGGATGTTTGAAAGAGTAATTCGTTTGGAAATTCATTTTGTGCGCTGGAACCCACTGCGAGGATCTTCCTGGATTGCTTTGCCTCCAGACTTGGCGAACAAGAAAGCCGTGATCAACATGCAAAATGAAGATGACATGTGCTTCAAATGGTGCATTGCCAGAGCAAAAAATATGGTTAAGAACCACCCGGAAAGAATCACACCGGATTTGCGAGACCAAGCAAAAAAATTGAATTGGGATGGTTGCGAATTCCCCATGGCCGTGGAAAAAATAAAATATTTTGAGGCGAGAAATCCTGAAATTTCAGTGAATGTTTTTGGCTGCAATGGATATATTTTTCCCCTGAAGACTATCAAGGAAGAAAAAGAATGCCATGTGGATTTGATTCTGCTGACAGAGGAATTCAAAACTCACTATTGCCTGGTGAAGAATTTCTCTCGCCTTGCAAGCTCTCAAGTTTCACGCAATGGGCATGAAAGATTTTTCTGTAAAAGATGTCTCAATTCATTTCCCAGAGTGGAAAGTTTGAAGAAACATAAAGTCATTTGCGGAGATTTTGAGGAGGCAAGGATTGAAGTTCCAGGAGGCGAATGCTCTTTCCGCAACTTCCAAAAAATGCTGCATGTGCCCGTTGTAGGTTATGCGGATTTTGAATCCATTTTGAAACCTATTTGGGGAAAGAAGACTCTGAAAACTCACGAGCATATTCCCTGTGGATTTCCGTTTCATCTCGTTTCCCCATTTTTGCAAATGGAACCCGTGTTGAAAAGAGCAAAAGATGAAAATGGAGAACTTTCCAGAGATTTCATTCGGGAATTGATTTCCCATGTGAAACAAGCTCATCTGAGTTTGAAGAAAAAGGAAATGTTTCCCCTGACCAACCAAGAATGGAAAACGTTTCATGAAGCCACGGTGTGTTGGTTGTGCCGAGAAGAATTTGGGGAAAAAGACCTGTCCAAAGTCAGAGATCACTGCCATTTCTCCGGAAAATTCAGGGGAGCAGCGCACAGATCTTGCAACAGAAAGTTTCAGCGGCCAAAATTCACCCCTGTGTTTTTCCATAATCTCCAAAATTATGACGCGCATCTTTTTGTGCGGAGTTTGGGAACAGTGGATGAAGTTTTGAGCGTGGCATGCATCCCCAACAATGAAGAGAAATATATTTCCTTCTCCCTGAAGTTTGAGTTGAAAAAAGAATGGAAATGGGAGAAAGGAGAATGGAAAGAAATCACTGTGAAACATGAAATTCGATTTCTGGATTCCTTCAAATTCACGCTGATGGGATTGGAATCGCTGGTGAAGAATCTCTCCAAAGAAGAACTGAAAGAAACCACCAGAGTTTTTGGAGAACGCAGCGAGTTGATGAGCCGAAAAGGAGTTTATCCCTATGAATTCATGGATGGGTTTGATAAGTTTGAGAAAAAACTGCCAAAGAAGTTGGAAAGAAAGTGGAAGATGAAGATTTTCAACACGCTCAGAAAGTCTGGAAAGAATTCGAAGTGAAAAACATGGGAGAATATCACGATCTTTATTTGAAAACGGATGTGTTGCTGCTTGCAGATGTCATGAAAAGTTTCAGAAAACTTTGCGAAGAAAACTATGAACTGGATCTAGCTCACTTCTTCACTGCCCCCGGAATGGCTTGGGATGCAATGTTGAAAATGACCGGCGTGAAATTGGAACTTCTGGAGGATGTGGATCAGCTGTTGATGTTTGAAAAAGGGACCAGAGGGGGAAACGCAAATGCATTCAAGCGATTTGCGAAAGCAAACAATAAATATTTGAAGGATTTCAACTCGAAGGAAACTTCGCGTTTTCTAGTTTATTTGGACGCAAACAACCTTTATGGGTGGGCAATGTCACAGCCTCTTCCAGTTGGAGAATTCCAATGGATGAGCGCAGCTGATTTGCAAAACTGGGAAAACTTTGTGAATGCCGCAGGTCAAGGTTGCATTCTTGAAGTTGATCTCATTTATCCCAAAGAACTGCATGACGACCATAATGATTTTCCCCTGGCTCCAGAAAGTTTGAAACTGGGTGGAGTGGAAAAGTTGACTCAAAATCTGAGGGACAAAGAAAGCATGGTGTTGCATGGGAAAAATCTGCAACTGTATCTTTCCCTGGGAATGAAACTGAAAGCCATCAGGCGAGGAATATCATTCCGAGAGTCGCCTTTCATGAAATGCTATATTGACAAAAATACCGCCCTGCGAGCCAAGGGGCAAAATAAATTTGAAAAAGAATTCTTCAAGCCGATGAACAATTCAGTGTTTGGAAAAACCATGGAAAACTTGAGAAAACGAGTTTCGATTGAACTGGTGAAAGATGTTGAAAGGGCAGAAAAATTGATTAACAAGCCCAACTTCGCAGACGTGAAGATTTTCGATGAATGCCTGATTGCGGTCAAGATGAGGAAAACGCGAGTGGTCATGAATAAGCCCATCTTTGCTGGGATGTCAATCTTGGATTTGTCCAAAATTTTGATGTATAATTTCCATTATGGATATGTGAAGAAAAAGTGGGAAAAATGTTCTGACCTATATACCGACACAGATTCTTTAGTGCTGGAGATTGAAACAGAAGATTTCTTTGCGGATATTGCGGAAGATGTGCCAGAGTGGTTTGACACAAATAATTTCCCAGAAGATCATCCAGCGGTGAAAGGGGAAAAGCCAATCATGCCAATCGTGCCAGAAAACAATAAAAAGATTGGGCTGATGAAAGATGAATGCGGGGGTGCAATTCTGAAAGAATTTGTCGTCTTGAGACCGAAACTGTATTCTTTCCTGATTGAGGAGAACGCAGAAACCACTGAAAAACAAAAAGCAAAAGGAGTGAAAAAATGCATGATCAAAAAGAGTTTGAGACATGCAAACTTCGTGAAATGCTTGGAAGACAAAAACAAAACGCAAATCAGAAAACAAAGTGTATTTCGCAGCAGGGACCACCATTTGTTCACGGAAAACATGACCAAAATTGCGTTATCCGCCAATGATGACAAAAGAGTGATTCAGGAAAATGGAATTGACAAGCTGGCTTTGGGGCATTGGAGACTGGAGAAAAATGTCTGCTCGTGAGGAATGTTTTCCAGAGTTGACCCCTGAATTTTTTTGTGTTGATTTTTAGCAGTCAGTAGTTGAAATTAGCTACTTCTAAGACATTCTCAATTATCCCCCAGTTTTAACAGTTCCAAGAAATTCCAAAAAATTCGTCAAGTTCCCCCATTTTTCACACAAATCAGAATTTTCTCTCATCTGCCAAATTCATCAGAATCGTCACGATTCTGCTGAATTGTCACTTATGATAATTTTTTCCCCACTTGCCGAAATCAGCAGAAAATGAGTTGTGATAAAACTGGGGGATAATTGAGAATGTCTTAGAAGTAGCTAATTTCAACTACTCTTGTTAGTTTCACGTGACCAAAATGTTCCTTATACTGTTCGTATGGGAGTACAGAAACAGCTGAACCTGTATCGAGTTCCATCTTGACCACCCTTCCCTGCACTTCGGGGCTGACCCATATCACATGATCCTTGCCACTCACGTTATTAACCTTGAGGGATCCTAGGTAGTCATCGCTGTCCCGGTCATCATTGTCCACATAATTTACTGGGGGTTGGGTAGCCTGTGTCTCCCTTTTCTTGGATTTACAAGCCCTTGCAATATGGCCGGTCTTGTTACAATGGTAACATTTTTCCTTTTTGAACGGACAACTGTTATGATCATGATTTCCCAAACAGCGGTAGCAACTTTGATCACTCGACTCTTTAGGAGGTAGGGAACCCTTTTTCCCTGGAGGCTTAGCTTCTCTCTTAGGCTTAAGTTTCTTGTTTGGCCTTGACTTGGATAACAAATCGACTGGGTTTGACTCTTTACCCCCCCTAGAGAGCTTCAACATCCTTATAAGATTGCTCAATAGCGATGCATTTCGCTACAGCAATGTCAAATGTCAGTTCCTCGAGTTTAAGCTTCAAAAGCTCTGACATCATTCTCTTATCTCGAATGCCCGAAACCAATCTATCTCTGAGCCTTTCCAATCGCATGGCATCATTAAACTTGCAATCCGTAGCTAAATGCTTTAGAACAGCAACATACTGACTCACCGTTTCTCCTGCATTTCGCGCTCGGTTGTCAAACTCATACCTGGCAACTAGAGCAGATTTCTGGGGCTTCAATTGCTTTTGGAGACGCTCCACGATCGTGTCGTACGTGAGAGATTCATCTCTTAACAAAGTCGGGGCCACCAAATCTTTCGCCAGCTGGTACGTTTCGGTGGGAAGATTAGTCAACAGGACGGCTTTCTTCTGTTTCGAATCGGCCACTCCATTAGCCACGAAGAAGAATTCTAGCTGTTCTGCATACGCTTCGAAGTCAGCTCCCACCACGAACTTCTGAACTTTTCCGATGTTTCGAACCGGATTTAATGCCGCATCAGAGTCGGTTGGCATCTTGAGACGTCGTGTGGATCTTTTTCAGGAATGTCTTCCACTTCTCCGCAGTAAAATATCCCTTAAGATCCCATCCTCGTCGCCAAAATTGTCATGTACTGACCAGAGATCTAGAAGCTTACTCGGGACAACATGGCGGTTCGTTACAAAACGTTTTTATTCGCTACTATGCGCGCGCATGTCATGCCTAAATATGGTAACGCACATGGAATAGCTAAATATGGTACACGCACAGGGAGACCATAACAAAGAAGAACCCGACTTTATTGCCGTGAAAAGTTGTGAAAATACACAGGGAACCCAAACGCTTTATTAGCTATAACATAATCATTTAATAAAAATATTGTTATTTACCTGTTTTCCTGCGTCTTTTTGAGTCGTTTTGGAAGCGATTTGAATCAGAGCGAAGACGGTTGGAAGTTGCACGTTTCAAATATTATCTTGTCTGCCGCTTCGTAAATGCGACGCGCCTATTACGTCTCAAGTTGCCATTATTATTAACTATTAACTCTCCTCGAAGACTTAATAGTTAATAATAATGGAAACTTCAGACGTAATAGGTGCGTCGTATTTACGAAGCGGCCGACAAGATAATATTTGAAACGTGCAACTTCCAACCGTCTTCGCTCTGATTTAAATCGCTTCCACAACGACTCAAAAAGACACAGGAAAACAGGTAAATAACAATATTTTTATTAAATGATTATGTTATAGCTAATAAAGCGTTTGGGTTCCCTGTGGAAAATACTTCTTAGTACAGTCGAACCTCCACTAACGGACACCTCCCGTAAGCGGACACCAAACCGCGGTCTCGGCGGTTTATCCTTTCCATCACTACATTTGTAACCTCCTGTAAGCGGACACGGACACTCGGTCGGGGTCCACAGGGTCTAAACTGATAACCTCCCGTAAGCGGACAGTAAACGATATCAAGAAAATTTCTAACAAAATAGGTTCGGTCATGGTTTTAATTGTACATAACCCAAACAAAAGCGAAGTGTGAGTCTGAACAGTACAGTTACATGTAGGTAACTAATCATTTCGATTGCAATAAGCTATTTTTCATCACAATACAACAACGTTTTCCTTTTACACCAAATTGTAGAAACGTTGACTCGTGAAAAGCATAAACCATGAACGATGAGACCGAATGGGATTCTGGGTAGGCAGCATAATCAAGATGCTTTCTTTGTTTGAGTCATTTGAGAGCATGATTTATGCATCCTGTGTTAATATAATGTGTATTCTGTCACAGACGAAGATTAAATTTCCCAACTTCCCAGTAAACCCTTGGGTCGCATCGTTCATGGTTTATGCTTTTCACCCGACAACGTTTCTTCAATTTGGTGTACATGTGTATAACTTTTCTTCGAGCCAGTCACACGATATATATTTCCTTGAAATTTAATTCGTAAGGCTATTTGTCAGCGGTCGCCCTCAAAGCGAAAATAAGTATTGAGATCACTTTACTCGCCCTCTTTTCGCGCCAGTCTGGCGCTTCAGTCCGCCGCGGTTTTTAAGCGTTTGTTTTTAGCGTTGTTTTATTTTGTTTGGCATATTGCGTTTTACCCTCGGGGCTTTGCATGTGCTTGTTTGGCGCATTTATTGAATTGTTTAGCATGCTTGTACTCGCCATCGGGGCTTTGCAGAAGTTTGTTGTCACAACTGAGTTTGAGTTTTTTGAGCATGCTTCGTTTTTGCCATTGGGGCTTTGCAGATTTATTGTTTGTCAGTTTAATTTGTTTAGCATGCTGAGTTTTGCCATCGGGGCTTTGCAGATGCTTGTTGTGACAAGTTTGAGTTTGTTTAGCATGCTGCGCTTTGCCATCGGGGCTTTGCAGATGCTTTTTTGTCGCATTTACGAATTATTTAGCATGCTGTGTTTGCCATCGGGGCTTTGCAGATGTTTGTTGTGACTAGTATGAGTTTGTTTAGCATGCTGCCCCTTGCCGGCATCGGGGCTTTGCTGATACCGGTTATGACCGTGACATGCTGGGGTTTGTTTACAGTATGCTGCGCTTTGTCATCGGGCCTTCTTGCTGTGAGTGCTTGCTTAGCCGATGCCTTTTGCCATCGAGTTTTGCACATGCTTCTTTGTCACTTGTTCAGGTTTTGTTTAGCATGCTGTGCTTCACCTTCGGCTTCTTACAGATCTTGTTTGTTTCATTTTTGAGTTAATTGTCCATTCCGTGCTTTGCCATCTGTGTGTTTTTGCAGATGTTTGTTTGTTAATATATGTTTTATTTTATTTAGCACGCTGTGGTGCTTGTTTGGGTATGTTTGTTTTTAATTAGCATGCTGTTTCGCCATCGGAGCTTGTAGATGTTTGTTTGCGATATGTTTGTTTTCATTTAGCGCGCTGTGCTTTGCCTTCGGAGTTTTGCAGATATTTGTTTCTTGTTGTTTGTGATATGTTGCACTTACGTTCAGATCTTCGCAGGCTTTTTTTTCTTTTCTGAGACATGTTTTTGTCATAATTTGCTGCTCTCGAGGCTTATATGCGATTTTAATATATATAGATAGGCTTAGCCTAACAGCGTCGCACTTTGAACAAGCTTAACTAAGGTGAAAGGTCGGAAGCACAAAAATTAAGATTGACGACCGGGCTATTTTTCAATTTTAGCAATTCTCAAAAACAGTATTACCCGACCGTCTGCACAGTACATTTGGACCGTACAGAAGTTCACAAAAACAACTTTTCTCTGTCTAGAATAACAAGCACGTTTACTTTCCGAATAAAATACAGTTGTTGTCTGGTTGTTTGTCAAAAATTGCCCGATAAACTGATTTGGAAATCAAAATTGCAAAAATACACAAACATATTTGCACAAGGTGACGCGAGTGAAAATAGAACTATAAAATCTAAGACTAGTTTTGTTTACATAAAATCGCTTTTCAATCTATGTAATGAAGGAACAAACACATAAAAATGGACAACACAATATTCTTTCGAAAAGTTTTATTCAAATCTCCATTAGTTTATGTTTAAGAACAAAACGCGTACCATTTTTGTGCATCGGAGAGTGGTTGAGTTTCGGAGAGTTTGCTTTCACCTTTTCTATTTGCAAATTTGGTATATTTTGTGTAAATTCTTCTTTTATGCATTGTTTGGCTGCATGCTACTGACATTCTTGTTCCTTTGTTTCATTTATTAAGTATATTGCTTCATTTTCCCTGTGCGTTTTCGTACGAGAATTGTGTGCCCTTGACTTGTATGGATGATTGTTCAGAATTTTTGTTTCACTATGTGCCTTTGTTTCTGTTTCAATTTATCTCCATATTTATCAATATGCATATGTTGCGATCAGGTATGTTTTTCATACTTTAAGTGTAGCGTTTTTCTTTGTTATCCTTTTTTATTAGCTTAATACGCGTGTTAAATCTCTTGAGGAATCCGGTTCACCTTCCATGGAGGTTTTCCTTACCAAGGTGTCTTGCTATGGTATGCGTCACGCCCTGGATTTTGACAAATACGAGGCCCTCTGCCGAGCAGAGCAACTTGCAGTAATTGCTCGAGCTTCAAACCACGAGAAAGCCTCCTTTTATGATCTCGCAGCTTCGTCTTTGCGCGAGTGGTTGTCTTCAGAGAATGGTCATTTTAAAGTCAACGAACCTGAGGAAATTGGCGTAAACGTTCCAGACCTGAACCCTATCAATCTAACAACAACACTCAACGATGCGGAACGCACCCTCTTATCTAAAGGGCCTGCATTCTGTCCTTTACCTAAGGATGTTAACTGGCAAAAAACCATTGATGATCTTGATAAATTTGAAAGACGCATCCGACTTGCAGTGTTCCACCATGACAAGGACACGGATGATACCTGAAAGGATGACAACCTTCCTACCATCCGCTCCACAAGCAATTGGATGCCTCCCAAATCTAACTTTCCTGAAGTCGAACTTTTCATCAACAATGTCAGAAAAGACATCCTACAGCCACAGAACTTGAGAAAACCAAGAGACAATCTCACTAGAGAGGAAAGGTTAGCGTTACGTAACTTAAAATCTAGTGGAAACTTAATTAGAATTCAAGATAAAGGCTCTCGGTTTGTCATTCTCGGTCAACAGGAAGTATCAAGACAAAATGTTAGGACAGCCTAATAATAATTTGCATTATGATAGGATAGATTCTGATCCCACACTCGCTCATTTTGAAGAAATTAAGAATTGGGGGCGTAAGTGGTTTTCTGAAGGGCAGATCAGTCAAGAGATTGCCACGTGGGTTGTTAATTTAGAGCCAAAACCGGGGGTTGCGTTTGGGAATGTTAAAACACGCAAAAAAGGAAACCCACTCCGTCTCATTACATCTTGCTGTGGCACTGCAATCGAACGACTTTCTGCCTTCACAGAATTCTACCTTAAACCACTATCGCAAAGTCTTCCATCTTTTGTTAAGGATTCTACAGATTTTATCAACAAAATAGAAGCTCTGAACGTAAAGGGTCCGCTTCCTATGGGTTCTTTGCTTGTATCGTGGGATGTAGTATCAATGTTCCCGAACATTGATAACAATTTAGGTATTACCGCCGTAAGAAAGGCCCTCTATTCTAGGCCTAACAAATTTCCATCTACAGATTGTATAGTTGAAGCTGTTGAAATCTGTCTTCGAATCAACAATTGCCAATTTTTCGGACAAAACTTCGTTCAAAAACATGGTACTGCCTTGGGGCCTAAAAATGCCTGTAGCTATGCTGATTTAGCGATGGGCACCATTGATGAGAAAGCTAAATTTGGGGGTACTTAAAATCTCAAAATTACCCTGTGGACTTAGTTAACAAACAGTTCGACAAGGCTCTTAGTATTCCAAGATCAGAACTTTTAAACAAAAAGATTAAATCTGACAAGAAAAATGTCATTAGAAAGCACCTTCATTTATTACATTCCTCACCCCTTATAAATGAAAATTTTCCAGCTAAATCTATTTTTCGAGCTTATCGCCGAACCAAAAATCTCAAAGAAATTTTAGCACCATCTAAATTTCGGTCTGTTACGGATGAAAATTTTAATGAAGAAGGGGGGGGGGGGGGGTTGCTTTAAATGTGGTAAAAGATGCGACCTTTGCAAAAGATTCGAAATTCCAGAGTTCTGCCACAGGTCGTTATTATTCTATTCGCCAAAGTTTGTCATCTTCGTCCAAAAATGTGATTTATTTGGCCATCTACAATAAATGCAATTTGCAGTATGTAGGTTCTACATCCACCGAATTTAAAGTCCGTTTCAGAAACCACAAATCTGGCATGCTCAATAATAGGAGAACTTGTGAATTGGTGGTACATTTTAATAGTTCTGAACATGATATTTCACAAATTAGCTTTATTCTTATCGAACAAATTAGATCATTTCAAAATACATTTCACCTTGACCAATTGTTGCTCACTAGGGAGGCTTATTGGACAACCCAATTGTTTACGCTCAATCCGCATGGCCTTAACAAGAGACGTGAATTTAGATCAAAAAACCGCATTAACTACAATAATTAACGCACGTATCTTGCAATAATAGGATTGTCTTTTTCTTTTCCTTGTTTTATTCTTTGTATTGTTTGTAGTTGTTTTGTGTTTGAACGTTCTGTCGGGGGCACTTGGTAAGACGTGCTGGTCCTGTCATTCCGACAGTGACCTATATGATTATTCGGGGGCCCTCGATAGGGAGTTTTCTTTGTTTCAATCATTAATTAAGGTTTTTATCACATCATGTATGTTATTTTTAGCGTTAAATTTTTCCTTGTTATTTAGTTCTTTTGTTATGTTACGTAACCTCGTTTTCCTTTGTTTTTGTAGCTTAATGTATATAAGTCACAACTTGTATAACTTAATCATTGTACATAGTTTTTAGCTTTTAGTTTTTAATTCTTAGTAATTTCTGAAGAAGGCCGAAGGCCGTAACGTAAAAACCAGTCAGGACCAGTAAGAAGTTCGCCCCATCGTTTTTTTATTATACTTTATAACAGTGCTCAATACATTAATGTAGAGCGAAGTATATGTTTATGGAGGAAAGATATATATATATATATATATATATATATATATATATATATATATATATATATAAATACAGCTATTTCAACTAACGTTGTCGGATGATAAAAGCGAAAAGCCAAGACCGCAAGGTAGTATGGGATTTTTATGCACTGGCTTTTAACCCTAACCCATACTACCTTGTACCTTGCGGTCTTGGTTTTAAGCTTTTATCCGACAACGTTTATTGAAATACCTGTATATAGGCTGAATAAAAAGGTTTACACAAACGGTGAACTCTTCAGCAGAAGGATCCAAGGATACGACGCCACCACGTGAATTTCTAGATAAGTATAATAAAAAACGATGGGGCGAACTTCTTACTGGTCCTGACTGGTTTTATAACGTTTCGGCCTTCGGCCTTCTTCACAACTTGTATATGTTTTCACACTGACACCCATCATTATGTCCAGTGAAGGCTATTGAGACGTATGTTGCTATTACTATACTGAACTCAGAATGACCTTGCGAAATGGTTACCTGTGTCACGACCATTATATCCTTATAGTATTTAAAAGGAACTGAAACCAAAAACTATTCATATTTAGTGTCATTTAGAATTAAGTTTTCCTAAGTAAATACCTCGTAGATGTGAAATCCTTGTTAAAACGAATGTTTATTCAGACTTGTTTAAAAGACACTTTTCGTTATTACCTTTAGATCAAAAGTTCCGATCGCTATTGCTTTTCGAAATTGGAAAAGAAAGCTGTTTAAACATTAGTCACCTTAACTTTCCGTTCATAATCAACTCATTGTAAACATGACTTAAAATCAGGAAATTAGTAATAATTACTTTAGTTCAGCTCAATATTCTGGAAGGACTTAGATGTTTTCAGCTGCATTGAATATCCTTCCCAAGAGCTTATTTTTCATGGTCATCTTAGTTATTTACGCTGCTGTAAACTTAATTTTAGTTGAAAAGCTTGCCGAACTTTGTTTGAACTGTATTAGCATATCGATAGCATATATAAGCAAGCTTGTACAGTGTACAACTTTGAATTATCTCCGAATTGCTTCAGACATGTCCGAGTTACCCACGAGTGTTATAGTGTGTACGTGAGAAGACCACGAATAAACCTCGAAGAGTTCCAGTTCTGTTCCACCGTATACGGACAAGTTACAGCGACCGTGTACCTCTGGCATTTTGTGACGAGTGCCACGCTGCTAAGTTGTGTGCTCATCGAGCTTTCCTTCCGCCAAATATCACTGTTCCACCGACGTTCAATCGTTTTTTCCAGTCCAGCGCATCGACGCGCGTTATCAAGATTTATCTCTGCAGAACACGCTTAAAACCTATCGTTACACCCGTTTCGCCCAACCAACGCCCAGGGACATGTCATCAACAAAGCCTCTACAGGTTCCTCAGCGTAAGCGCGCCTCCGTCTCTATTTGAAAGAAGCAGGTCTTGATGAAGGCAAGGCCTTACATACCTTTCCTTCTGGTTCTGTCATCACTTTAGCTTTTTCAGGCGCTCAGCTAGCGGATGTCCTGACCTGTCCTGGGCCATGTGGGCTGGCAATCGAACTCGATGGCTTTGTATTATTTCAAGCTCGCTCAAGTCCTTCGACCTGGTGACCCATCGGAATTCTGTTTCCTTTTCTACCAATTATATGGATTTGAATTCTCTGAAAAACTTTGTTTCGGCTTTTCCCGTCTGAGGTTGTCGGAAAAAGCGTAAAAGTGCACGCGACAATCCAGAAAGGTATTGTGGGTAGTCATCCACGCTATATCCTAAAAACTCATTTATCCCAATGGCCCGCCATTGCCATATTTATTTGACTTGTAAAAATTCATTGATCATATCCCATATTATTTTTTGGGATTGTCGCGTGCACTTTTGCGCTTTTTTCCGACAACTTTTCTCGAAACAGCTGTATAAGGATTGAGATCACTTTACTCGCCTTCTTTCCGTGCCATTCTGGCGGTTCAGTCCGCCACGGTTTGTTCGTCCTTTTATATCTTCATCTCGCTCTCTCTGCTTTCCTCACTGTCGACTTTCGGTTCGAGTTTTTCCCGCCCTCCAAATCCATTTGCTACTTACGTACTTGTCTACCAGAAAACGACAGCTGACCCCATTCTAAGGTCCCCCTCCACACGTATACGTTTACGTTGGTAAACGCATACTTTTTTTTTATCTAAAACACTCCCGTCCACACGAAGCCAGCCATCGTTTTACGGTTCGTTTTCACCTGTCCACACGTTAACGCTAAAACGATACGTAAACACTTCAAATCTGCATTGAGCATGCGTAGATAATTACTCAGTTGAGCATCCGCCATATCTGGTCTACTTTCTTTATTTGTGAACTGGGTCCGAATCTGTGACATCAGCGTTTCGAAAAATATCCGTTTACGCTCTCCACACGTAAACGGGTAAACGGCGTTTTCGAAAATATCCACTCTGGAGAGCGTTTTCGAAAATATCCGTTTAAGGTGACCGTTTTCATCGTTTACGTGTGGACGGGAGGCGTAAAGGCATAAAAAATATGCGTTTACGGACGTAAACGTATAAGCGTGGACCGTAAACCACATAAGCACGAGGGATGATATCCTGCTGCTCTGTTTATTCGCTTTTATGTAATAACGCACCTAAGGACACTTTGCGTTTTAGAAAATAACTACATGCAATGTACATAAAATATGATTGTATCTTTTCTGTTGACGTGCGACACCGGTGCAATGCTCTATCCACTGAGCTATCAAGCCACATAGATTGGTGATCAATTGCGAGTTCGTAATATACTCGATGATAGTATATTCACATTCATAAAGCATCACTGTTGTCCCTCTCCACGACTCTGAGACGGAAAACATGCTGTGCTCAAAACAGTTTATCCTTCCTTTTTATTATTGTTATTATTATTTTTTTACTGTAAACAATTCCTTTATTTTTCTCAGAATTGGTCCAATAAGCCTGTTGCAGGCAAGTCACGTACGGCTGTGGAAAAGCTGTAATAATCAGGAGTTAAAAAATATAAACTGAAAATAGGCGTTGATACGTACTGTAGTCAAAGACCGATCATCTTTGCATCCCTAGCTAGCTACTAAACGACCACCATATGGGAACTGAAATAACGCACGTACTCCCTTACAGCTGATAGCACTGGACCGCAACATATTTTCCGTGTATTCAGTGCTCTCTAATTGCTGTAATTGGTATTATGATTCCTTTTTTGTACTAAACCAAAGTAGAAGTCATTCGGGCAGACGTATTATGGGCAGATACCGTGTCCCTGAGAGCAGCACAAAATTGTTTTTTTTGTGATACTGAGAACTATAAACTGACTTGGAACGTGATCGTGAGGTCTCATCATACAAATTTCTTTGTTTGTTCAACATTTAATTATTCCACCCACAAACAAAGCTGCGGAAGTCCGGCGCTGATGCACACAACATACAACATGAACTGCCTTGATTTTTGGGGCAGGAAACGATGCTATGTTTCAAACAGTAACAGTTGTCTCAATTCAAAGGTTTCCTTCTTCTCTATTTAGTTTATATTTATTGCAAAAGAATGCACCAAACAACATCTGTAAGACTGGCCTGAAAAGACATCGACGCATTTATACATATTAAACTATGTATTTTATTACCACATTTCTTAACCGGAGATTTTGTGCTTTCATTTCTGACGCAAATCACAACTCTTATAGTGATCGGGGGGGGGGGGGGAAGGGGGGTACTTGACCAATATTTGGGTATAGGGGTGCCGTTGAGGGTCTGAGGGCCTGACCCTGTTTAGGACCAAAAAAAGAAAAACGAAACTACCTACCCAATGTAGGACAACACCCTCTATTTTAGGACCCTGCCTAGGACACGGCTTGTGTGTGGTTATTGATCTAAGCTTTAAAAAAATGGTAAACGGATCCTTTGAAAAGAAAACGACTTCGCCTTTGCATGAATATACCAATCACTACAAGGGAAGTCACCACAAGCGCTTAGTTAACTGGAACCATACCTTGTTTAGGACAGATTCAGTCCCTGTTTAGGACAGACTCACGTTAAATTATATACCCTGTTCAGGACAAAAATGCCGAAAACCATACCCTGTCCAGCGGCATGTCCCCGCACAGGTCATGTAAGGGAGTACCCCCCCGGGATAGTGATGTCAGTGATATCTTCGGCTTGAAACGTAGGGAAGACGTTGCTGTTTATAAATTCTATAACCAAAGACTCGCCTGAGGAGGGCACTTCTGATGCCGAAACCGTCGCGAGGACACAAATAGAAGACAAGAACACACTACAGAGCGCAACACCAGAAATAAGATAGTCCAAAGTCATGCTTCTCCATTACTTGTGCTTTTCTTCATGGTTTTGGGTTAATTTTCTCATCTAGTCCTTATTGAAATATGAAAGATGAAATTGACTATCACAGAAAAAGTAGGCGTATGTCAAGTACTAACTCGACCAGCGGAGAACCGCTGAAAGACTTTTGACGTTCTCACATCTTCTTTCAGTACTCATTGAAACAATTTTGCAGCTTACAGTTACACAATACGCATCCTGTAATAAGAAAAACACACACAAATAAAACCAAATTTCACTTTCCGTGACTTCACTATTGGAATTGTTCTGTTAGGTTTTCTCCAGAAGCTACGCGGATTTTCTTCAGCCTTCTAGACTTGTTAGGCATGAGGGTTTTATCAAAATTGGGCTATGGTCTTTCAACTAGCTAAACGAGTCGACATGCATGAAACCTATTTATACTTGCCATGCGATATGCAATGTATACAGTACCACGAAAAAAACGTTGTATGAATGTTTTATTCAGTGTCTCTAAAATACATTTCTCGTAATAATTTAATTTGCCGAGGAAATATTAACAGTCAATCGAAGTTTTTCAAAAATATCCGCGGTAAATCCACCGTTTCTGAAGCCGGAAAATTTTCGCGAGTCATTCGAAACAAATCCCGTAACTTGACTAATTGGAAGCAAGTTAGCTGAAGAAATAAATGGACACCGTTGCTTTTTCAGTTTTAAAACGATGATAGGATGAAGCCCGAATACCATGACAACAACCATGGCTAAAATTCAAAATTGATGCCAAACACTTCCCGTATGTCCTGTCGCTTAAAACTATGGTTTGTTGTCCCTTCGAGATTCGCTTATATCTCTTAAAATAAAGATAAGGTGAGTTTTCTAGCCGATGTTCGTTTGAAAAAGGTTTTGGGCAAAAAACTTGGCAAGTTCTTGCTATATTTACCTTTTTTGTCGTTGTTAGTAACTTTAGAAGTCTTCATTTAGATGTTAAATTGAATTTTTTTTGTTTCAATGAGCAAGTTATGGCGTGAAAAGGCCGTATTTTGATAACGTTTTGCAAAACAAAAATCTGATTGCTGACTGATATACGGAGCATGCCATTTTCATTCCATACAGTGGGCTCACCTTTGACCATCGGTTTCTCATCAAAACTAATGCTTGCGTTGTTAAAAACCGTAATTCTGAACTGCGGTAACTTCAAAGAATCGACGCGAATTCGGCAGAGCGTACTTTTCTTGCCGAGTTTTACAAGGGAGGTAAAGAGGCTCTGCAAGCAGGACCAGGGCGCTGCCTTCCGAGTTCAGATTTACATAATAACAAATATCTTAATAACAGATTTATGCTTTTATAACCATGACATTCAAAGTTATCACCCACATGCCAAGCTTAATAGAGAAAGCAATAAAACTAAGTCCTTCCTTCCTCTGCCGCTCACATGACAATACGCAAAAATAACCGCGGCGACACTCAGTCTGCCCAGCGTCCAGCACCGGATTTCAGTGAACACATTAAAATATTTTTCAAGTGGGATCCACTAATATAAACTGTTATTTTTAAAAAGACTTTAATTTGATCAATCGCTCTCTAAACATCTCGATTTTGCCTTATGACATTGTTTTGGATGGAGGAAAGAATGGATGGTATCAGGTATCAACCTGGGATGGTATATACACATACATCGTTGCCAATGTCTTCATATTACCGCTTATGAGACTTGATTTATCAATGTTTGCTAGGCAACCATTCGAATCATGTTCATCATTACAACACAGAAGCATTATGAACCATTCGAACAATTTCGGAAGCCATGTATAATGCAAGGCAATTAAAACAACGCCCACAACGTTTTTGTCCAAACTCAATTGAAATTGCTTCGTTTGCGGCTTCCCCATTCCCACACTATGTTGTGTTGTTTTGTTGTATTGCTCGATTTCTTCCATCCATTAGCATTAAAACTAATAATCAGCCCGTGAGCCAAACGGTGGCTAATGGATGGCTATTGATAACAGACGTTTGTTTGTGTTTGAGTGCTTTTGCAGTAACACTTCCTTCCTGATCTGATCTGACCAACGCGAAAGCCGGATTAGTAACCTGTTATTATGATTGTGGGGAACAAACCAAACCACCAACAATTAATAATCCAGTTCTGTCTAGTGCACATATTCATAAGGAACCTTTCACCGAAGTTCTAGGGGATAGAGAATGAATAGAAATTGAACCTTGTTGATCGTTGATCCGCCTGTACCAAAGTGAACTCAGTAATTGCAACTGCTCTAACCTTGTAAAAGTATTAAGCTCATATGGGAGCCTGATTCGTTATTTCGAATAGCTCAGTACACTGACCGCGCGCGACCGGTCCCATTGGTCGGAAAGTTGAAGTCTATGTCTTCTGTTTTCCTCGCTTCTTGCTCAAACGTGTGTCATTTAATTATTCAATTTTCATCCACAGCTTCCAGACATGAAAACCGCACGAAACAAAATAAATCATCGTTGTATTAAGTTTAACCCTTTCACGCCGAATTTTTCACTAAAACGCCACAATTTAAAGCCTCAAATGCCGTTATCTCAGCGGACGTATCTCGAGAAATAGCAGCCAAACTGATCAAAACGTGGTTTGCAACGAGTAAGCTAACAAGTCACTGACATGTTTTTCCAACTTGGGGCAAGTAGGTCCATTTGTTATTTTGGGCATGCGCACAAAGCTTGACTTTCATTTTACTTCTTCTTCCCAGTTCTTTTCCTCCTCTCTCCTGTTTTTTGTTTTGTTTTGTTTCTGTTAAACTTCCACTAGACTTTTCCAGTTGTGTCGGAAAAGTTTGCTTATAAACGCGAAAAACGGAAAGTGGACCGAGGTTTTAAGAAGAAGTAGCTATCACTGGGAACGCCAAGAGTCAAGTTTCCCATGTTTCTTGAATGCATGCACCTCTGGTACAATTAATATTCACCCGAAAAAATATTTTCTTCCTTCATTAGTTCATTTGAAAAGACGCCCTTTGTTGTCAAAAATGGTACAAGAACCATACCATGTCACTTCATAGGGTCATATACGACTCCATTGGGCGTCAAACAGTCAGATCCCGAAATAACAAGAAGCTGGCACAGCTTGAACCACAGGACAAACAAACATAATGTTTGCATTTGAATAAAATGAAGGTTGGATGTAAGAGTTGATATGGCGTTTCAAACTTGAAAGTTTAGCCGTAAATAAAAGCGAAATACTTAATAAAAATCATGAAACATTACATTGTGTTGCCTGCTATCCTTACATAGCGTTTCCACACAATTTAAGCGTTGACTTAACTACACTACCGTGTATAATATACACACTTTCTCTGCTACAAAGGAAGAACGACTTAATATATATAGATAGGCTGATCAGATCCTAACAGCGTAGCTCTCTGAACAGAAAGCCGATGATAAACTTAACTGAGGTGAAAGGTCGGAAGCACAAGAATTAAGATTGACGACCGGGCTATTTTTCAATTTTAGCAATTCTCAAAAACTGAATTACGCGACCGTCTGCACAGTACATTTAGACCGTACAAAAGTTCACAAAACCAACTTTTTCTCCGTCTAGAATAACTGGTACGACTACTTTCCGAATAAAATACACCTGTTGCTTATCGAAAATCGCCCGAGAAACTGATTTGGAAATCAAAATTGCAAAAATACACAAACATATTTGCATAAGGCGACGCGAGTGAAGTTCGAACTATAAAATCCAAGTCTTGTTTTGCTTACATAAAATCGCTTTTTAACCTATGTAATGAATGAACAAACACATAAAAATGGACAACACAATCTTCTTTTGAAAAATTTTATTCAAATCTCCATAAGTTTATGTTTAAAAGCACAACGCGATCCATTTATAGCGCATCGAGGCCGAGTGAAAGAAATCATGAAACGACTGAATTTGAGCACGTTTTATAAACAACTCTCCAAAACTAACAACAACGCAAAGAAAAAGTCAATCACAGATTGATATAAACACAAATTCCCATCGAAAAATGTAATTTGTTTTACCTTTAAGAAATTCTATACATGTCCGCTTCTTCAGTTCTGAAATCCGAAGTGACAAACATCTCCCCGCATTGCTCCCGCATTGATTAAAACGTATGAAGTTCCACGAAGCAAGATTTTATCCCTGAAATCCGCTCTTCTTTTTCCACTAGAGCGGCTTCTGAGTATCCTTTAATTAGTATCCCTGTCTTGAGTAGCAAACCGCGAAAAAATGCAGGGAAATAACGACTGTACTTTGAACTGGTTTTCTCCGCTAAACACAGCACTAAAGAAAACATCAAAGTGTTTACCGAGCTGACGTGACATTCGGCCGTGTAGCCGCGCGAAAAACAAAGCCTCGCTTTGGTTTCAAAATTGCTAAGATTCCGATGTTGTGTGGCGTCATAAGCGCATGTTTTGCGACGTCATACGCGCCTGCGAATTAGCCCTGCCTAACACTCGGACACACTTGTACAGACGCCGCCCGCGAAACATTCCGCTAGCCATGACCATGAAAAATGACGGGCATAGGTATGGGGCTACGCAGCGGGCCTTCGGCCCGCGAGAGCTCCGCTATCAATGACACTTTAAATTGTAAATCTAAAAACTTAATCTGCTTAATTGAATGTAAGAAATGCGTAAAACAGTACATTGGGGAAACCAAACGCCAAATGAATGAACGCTTTGGCGAATAACGTCGCTCCATCCTCAATCACCACCATCTTATCAATCCTACTCCTGTTTCAATACATTTTAAAACCAACCTGGCCACTCTATCAATGACATCCTCCTCATTCCATTGGAACTCATCCACAACAACCGCGACCCAGTCAGATAAAGCGATGACACTTGATCCTCGCTGATGGTATAAATAGACGTGATGAACTTAACTAGTGACATTTAGCTTCTTTCTCACCAATCATTTTCTGTTATTCTGTTGCATGTCATATTTCAAATGTTTTATATGTAACGGTCCTCTTCCGGGGGGGGGGGGGGGTGTACTTCCTAGTAATGGGCTAATGGGGATGTGCCGCTGGATGGGGTCGCATTTTCACGACTGGATTGACTATAATGGGGTTGCATTTTCAATAGAGTTACTAGAATGGGGTCGCAAATTGTCGGGATTTTTTGGGGTAAGAAAATTCTGGCAACTATTTTTTTTGGGTAGTTTTAGCTTGTAAATATTTTCGGTTAACAAATGTACCAGAAGGTTTGTAGGTGAAGAGTAAAGTCTTCTACATTTAATAAATGTGTCAATTCATTTGAGGATGATCTAGTTAAAAGGGTTCCGAACTCAAGGTAGATGGCTAAACAGAAAGTGACTAAGTTGGGATTGCGAAATTTACATTTACTCAAAAGTGACTAAGATGGGGTCTATAATTGGCCACAGAGTAGACTATAATATGGGGTAGGGGCTCTGAGAAGCCAGCGGCACATACCCAGCAAAAGTTGACCCAAGTACCCTCCCCCCGGGGGTCCTGTTATATCTGTAGTCATTTTTGTTTCTTAGCCCTCGTAGGTTTGTTTTGCAAACCGAAATATCGGGCAAATATATTCAACTGTTTGTTTTTTATTTCACTTCTGTCTCAATCTCTTCTCCTTGTCGTAAGGATCAGTTTGCCGTTTTTACCTGTACTATTTCAAGATTTTTACTGATCCAGGTCTACATCCGGCTGCACTCTTCATTGGTTTGTCGCTGTGCTTTTGCCGTTATTATAGTTTTTGAATACTTTAGTATCCACCGTCAGTTCAAGGATGTTTAAAAATTTAACTGTAAACTAGGAGTAATCGGAGCTTAGGGTAGTGCGTTCGGCGGTTGAAAGGGGGGGATTTTGTTTTTTTGGTTATTGGGATAGATGAATATGTCTATGGCATATTGTCAAATTAAGGGTTATTGTGTACAGTGAAACCTGTATTTACTCTGTGTATGAAGACGGTAGGGAAACTTTGGTAGCAGAAAAACAAATTACATGTGTAAATCCTTTGAAGTTTGTTGTAGTTGTCGGTAAAGAAAAGTGCTGTAGTTGTAGTTGTCGGTAAAGAAAAGTGCTTGGCGGTCCCTTGGGAAAAGTGGAAAGGTGCACCAAATTTGCATATGTCAAAACGGTAATCACGCTGGCGAAAGCGAAATTCGCAAGTACTTGTATAAACAGACTACGCGCTTCTACAAATTCTCCGTTTTCTTTGTAGTTTCGCTCGCCAAAGTAAGATTAAGCTTTTCCAAACTCTCAGCCTTCATTTCCAAGTTTTCCACGCGCGCTAAAAAAATCACAGAAAGTTTGGAGTGTCTCCGGGAATAAATAAGCCGCGTTTGGTTTCGCGAGCGTTCCATCGATCCATCCGCATAATCTCCATCAAAGTGAGAAAAAAATTTGTCGCTTGATTCTTGCTCTTTTTCTGGCTTGAATCTCGCTCGTGTCCGGCCATAAATTTTCGAACGGGATGGCTTGAATATGGTCCGATTCAAGCTCAGTCTAGCCATCCGAATGTCACGGCGGTACATATGTCTCCCTCTGTTCTTGCTCAATTCTCGTTTGTTTGTCTCGTTCGTGTCAGCCGAATCATCGCCATGATTTGATTCTCGCTGATTCGCATATTTTATATGTTTTAGGACACACTAAGCGTGTTGTGCCCAGCGTGTTGTGAGCGTGTAGTTCGGTGAAAACTGCAAAAAAGCTTCGAAAGCAGAAGGACGTACGAAAAGCACACGGAAATACAGAATGTGAGCAAGGATGAGGTGAATGAACTAATCTCGCCACGTGAGTTAGTTCGTCAAAGTGAGGCAAAACGTAAGCAAGCGCCTCAAAGCGAGGCAAATGTGTGTCGACGACGACGAACCAAAGCAATCTCGAAAAAACCTCCCTTATCAGTTGCACAGGACACCCAATAATGCACAGAACTCCCAACACAAATTAGGAGTTGCGTTCTCGTACCTCGAACGCAATAAAGTTGATGACAAAGAAATGTTAATTAAAGTGTATGAAAAATGAAATTTTTTGTTTACATTTTTTGCAGTTTATTTGCCCCTATACCGAATCACCTTCAGACAGAATTTTCCGTTGTAGAGAGGTGGCTGTAATGGAGAGGTTTTCAATTAGAGGATTTGAGTGAATGAATAAGAAGTCGGACCGGAAAACATGGCCGTCGTAGAGAGATGGCCGTTATGGAGTGGTGACTGTAATTTTCTGATAAAAAGTCACCTTACTACAAAAATTAGCTAAATTAATAATACAAATAAAATTAATATTACAAATAACCCTACGATGACGCCCAATCTAGGAAAACGCGACAAAAAAGAAGGAAACTACCTGTTGATTGATTAAACAGTATTTTGAATGAAATGTTTGGGTTTTTGTGTTCTAAAACCACATGAACTTGACCCCGGATCAATAATTTACAAACTTAACAATAAACTGCAAGGCTGATCTGACAACGTAAAAAATTAACTTTGCGAGACACCAATACGACAGAAACCGATAAAGCAGGGTAGAAACCGTCTTATTGGAACTGTTATCGGTTTCTGTCGTATTGGTGTCACGCCTCTCGCTTACTGTCTGTTTTGGGTGATTCAAAGAACAAAAACTTAATATCAGTCAGATGTGGCAAGAAATGATTGAAACCGATAGACTATATAGAGAATTGTTCCTACATTGTAATGAAGACATACTAGATTTCCGTAAGGCTCACTCTATTAAACAATCTTGTTTAGAAGTAGAACAAGCAGAAACTAGAATTTTGCGATGCTATCGGGTGTCAGGCGAATGGAAGTTAAAAACAATTAATGTGCCAAAAAATATATAATTAAAACAATTTAATGTGCAACAGTTTTGAATTCTGACGCTAAAACCCTTTTTAGAACCTTTAAGAGTCTGTTAACTCGCTAAATTTGTCAATTGTAGGCGAATTCTCCTGCAGTCGGATTCTTGAGGACCAGTTCCAAGTTACAAAGGAAAATCCGTCGTTGTGTGTGTACGCCCTCCATTGAACGTAAAAGTCGTGCAGGGACGGCAAAGAAATGTACCAAAATGCAGAGTTGTTGTTTTGCTTACTAAACATATTGCTTTTTTGACGTTTTCGTTGCCGTCGTCGTTGCTTAAACTTCCTAATGTCTATTTTTTGACGGGGGGAGAGGGAGGGGGTGTGGGGTAGCTTTGCTTGGCCAATTTGCTCCCCCCAAATTTATTTTAGCCTTGCTACGGGCCTGGAGCTACAATGTATCTACTTAGGGCAAAATTGCGCAATTAAATTAAGTTGCGAAAATGGAAACAGCACAGAAGGATATGATGCTCATAGCTTTTGTTTCATGGTCTGAGGAAAAGTTATCTCCACATTACACAACGCAAGGATTGATTCCATGTGAAAAAGTAGCCTGGGAGGAAATGAGGAAAGGGTGCCCAGTACTGATCGATACTCTACTACACCTTTCTTCTACCATCAAAGCAATGAATCCTTTTTCCATTTCCATTTAGTTTATCAAATTGCAGCTAAATGTGTACACGCAAAAAAAAAAACAAACAAACAAACAAAACAAAAAAAAAAAAAAACAGAACAAAGGCTTATTTCGAGGCAAACCACACAGCAGAAAAACGCCCCGAACACACAGGAGCCAGCGAACTCATATCCATGCAATACGGAACAAATCGACCCGCATTATCATGTATCATTGACTAAAGAGAAAATATATTTAGCGATCGCTGTTAGTGGTAGTCAAAGATTTTAGGAGTGCTTTCTAAACGAAGTAGGACCCAGTTAAGTGTTCTTTTGTTTCTAATTTTACACGTTTTAAACTCTTTCGGTGTTCTTAGTACAATGATCACGCACCACTTCATCACATTGTTTCATCTCATTCTCGGGCGAGGTTTCCTGAGGGGTGGGGAGGAAAGTGGGGACCGGACAACGGTATTCATGAAGGCGTGGCTAACTTACCATTTTATTATTTTACCATACAATGAAAAAAAAATTGAGATTTCAATAATTTTCACACGCACTCTACGCGAGAGAAAACAAGCAACCAGACTTGAGTACTCGGCTCGTTTCTCTGGTCCTGTTAAAAAGCTTTCGTTATATTAGACTCAATTGAAAAATATCTTAAAAAGTCATGTTTACTCAGTTTTACGAAAATGCGAAAACAACTGTCTCAGTTGTGATGTACTCATTCAGGAACAACCCAGTACAACACAATTTTGTTGATCAATTTTGTTTCCAAAATTATCACTGAAAGATGATTCAGTGGATAAAGACGATTAAACTCAGTTACACTATCCATGAGATTTGATTGCGACACTGTCTGACAAATGCATATTTGATACTCAAGGTGCTGATACTTGTTATACTTACTGTTCCAGCAGAAAGAAATGCATGGAACGGATAAAAACCCCGTTCCATTGTTACTATTTTTGGCGTTTTCACCAACTAATGAATGATGCATGAGTAATGATATCCGTAAGATACGACAAAAACTCAAGAACGGATGCTGTTAAATTGAGTTAAACTGAGCGCTGTTGAGCATTCGCATCATTGTATTTTAATTTATTGGAAGCGAAGCAAGCTGGACGTGATATAGGAACACAAACATCGACTACGCGCCCTTTCCTTTATTATGATGGCAAGTACTACCTTTGAGAGTCTGAAACAGGGTCTGTTCAGTGACTCGCCTGAGGTATTTTGTTGCCGATTGTATCGAGAAACATGGCTCATTTTGTTTCATTCAGAACTAAACCAACAAAACAAACTATGCAATCTCCGAACGTCTTGTTTTGCTCTACAGGAAGTTACTTGTTCTATCTTGTGCTGTGTTGTCCATACCATTTGCCTCCCATATGAAATTAATTAAACATGCACTGAAAACGCCGACAGAATTATATGCAGTCAAAACATACTATATTGTGATCCTTTCCAACTTTAAATAGCCTAAAAAAAGGTCAAGTTTCTTTTTCCGTTTAACGCGACAAGGTGGTTTTAACCTACTCTATAAATTGCAAACAATATTTGTCAATACTAAAACTTTAGTTCGCCTGTGGTTTAGAGACATCCTGTAGTATTTATATGCTTTTTCCGTTAAATATTGTTTGTCTAGACAATAGACGCTTAACCGAGCTATCTTTGGAAAAGAAAACACCGTACAAAATGCCCAGTTTGCGAGTAAAAATCCATGCATAAACAATAGTTAAAAAGCAAACAAAATTTAAAGCTGAAAACGTATTTTCTAGTGAAGAAATTTCACGCGATACAAGTACCATGTATGAACTTCGGGGGTTACTCCATACCAACTATAAATAAAGGTAAGCCCATAAGACCGTTTAAACCATCTTGGTCCGAAATTTGGAATGGGAAATGGGTATGTTTTCCTTTCTTGTCTCAAATTGGGTACAGATTTTTTTCCATTCTGGCTTCAAAAGGTGGAACATTTCAAGAGTATGGCCAAAAACGGGTAAGAAAAAGGACATATTGTGGGTAAAAATGGGTGAGCGTCTTAACAAGTGGGCACTACAACAGTAAAACCATCCTGCCCAATCCATCATCCCCCACCCCCCCCCCACCCCCGCAACCACCCTGTATGAATTCTACTAGCCGTATTTAAAATGATATGAATGTTAAAGCGATGTGCCAAATTTAACATGATATGAATGTTAAAAGCTATGTGCCAGTATGTTGAAACTTCATCGAAAGTTAACATTTTCGTCAACTTTCCTCTTCCGTTTTACCACAGGCTAGGCTGCTAGGCTTCCTCACGTGAAACTGTTACAACGGCTTAGTTGGATTCTCAGATAATAGCATAAACTATGGTCACTTATTAAAAAAAATAATTGGTATGACTGATCCAGGTTATTCACTTAATATTTTCAGCATGAAACAAAGTGGCATAGCGTACTACATATTGTGTTACACTTATGCAAAGTACTTTAGATTACTCCACCATTCGCAATAATTTCCAACATTCATTAACACATGAATGTATTATAACTAATTATATATTATATATCAAAGAATTGTCTAAAGGAGAGTTAATGAAAATAAAGAAACTGAATCAACTTGAAAATGTAGCCTTGATGAAACAAACTAATTCTCAAGACAAACATTAAAAGAAATCTATCAGAAAATTAGCCGAAGGAGAACAAATGACTGAATTGAAAGTTCGCGTGATCCACCCCTCCAACAATTATACCACCATAGAGAGCTAGGGGAAGACTCGTGCGCCTTAACTAGATAGCACACAAACGTAATGTTTTTAAATGAAACCTTGATATGAATTCTTGTTGACGCAAACAAAAACAAGGGGGATATTTATAAACTCGATATTGTTCTAGGAGTAAAACCATTGACAAGAAGAATCTTCTACCTTGCCTCAAAAGCCTGACAAGTCCGTCCTTCCGTTAGTTTATCTCACAGCAAACCGGCACGCAACTGAAAAATTGTTCGTTAAACCTCAACCCTTACTTGCGCAAAATAATTCAGACAACCATTAAACATAAGCAAAATTTGAAGAAATATGTAAGCAGAAAATTTTGCATTCAGCCTTATCCTTCAATTGTTATTAACGCGTTTTCAAGGACAATATTTCAATCCGACGGATTCTCAGTTCAATTATCACCAACTAAAATCCTCCAAAGAAAAAAAAATCTACGATTATCTGTTTCGTTTTAATTTCCAGTTGTCAGTAGTCGGAACTCATTCTGTCTCTAAATTGAAGAACAAAGTCCTAAAACAGCGGACAACTCTAAAGTAACTCCACGGAAAGAAAATCAAAAGTCGATATTTATTCTAAATCATGCTGGTAACTACCACTATGATATGTACACACTACATCGTGCGGAGAGCGAATATTGATTCTCTTGCGATCTACTTTCGATAAAAAGACGTTTGGAGGATAAGCGGAAGTGCTGCGACCAAGCTGGCCACTGAGGGTTGAGAAGAAACATCGAGCATCGTAATAGAGACCTCCCATTTCCGTTTCCGACCGAATGAGCGATAAGAGAGTCTCAACACGTCACAGGGGGGCCTTTGTCATCACAGGGAAAATAAACAGCGGCGCACTTGCTCGCCCCTTCACCTTGTACCTATCGTTGAATCTGTTCGAAGATTTTAGTTATGTGAAACAGCCTAAAGATGGCGTAAACGCGTTATACAACGTTGGGTTAATACGGTTTTCACTCCGTAAAGTTGATATGAATAACCGTGAATCCATTTGATAGCGTACGTGTTTCATTCGTCGCAATTTGTAAAACGGGTAGAACGGAAGGAATAAAACTGTAGGCAAAAGAAGGAATGTTTGAAAACTTGGGAAACCAAACTACCACACACATCTCATATCCTGAAACACCCTGTTTTATTGAGTTCCTTTCAGAGTGTTCCGCATATCTTGTACCTGAAGTAACGAGTCATACAAACAATAGTCAAAAAAGACAAAACTTAAATACAGAGATTAATAACTTTCATAAATTATAATTCTTTCTGCGCGTCATAATTTAACTAAACAATTTCTTTTTTACATTGCAGCATAATCGCATGTCGCATTTTTTTTTGTTCGGGTAAAAATAAATTTAAAGATACAGAACCGCTGAGAAAACATGAACATTTGATAGCCTGATATAAAATCACTGGGATATTTCTTAATCCATCAGTCATCCTATCATGTAAATATAGATCCGCGAACTTTGATTTCAATTTTTATAAGTTACGATAAATATAATGACATAAAACAAAAAGCCTGTCATCAAACACAACAGAAGTGCAGATAACGTTTCCCCGCTAAACACCTAACAACAACTCAATGGAAATTTGTTAGAAACTTTCGCGGACTCGTATCCCACCCGGAAAATAAAATGGTAGATTTACCTCGTATAAAAACTCGCACATAACATATGGCGGTGGATTTTACAAAAATTACTTCTTGTTCTGACTTATAAAGTCAAAAGTTCCTTGTTTGAGAAGTTAATTAATTTCAACTATTTGAGTTAAATTTTAAACGTTTCTGTGTCTTTTTCTTCCTTTTTGCGCTGGTAGCGGCCTTTTTACAGCCCACAGCAGGCAGATAACACCACAGACAGGGGATGAATAACGACAGAATGGCAAGACAGCCCCATCGCGGCGCGCATGAGCTTACGGGTCCCGTACACGAGCAAGGCTCTTCAGCCAGCTGTCCTTCATCAAAACTGTCTTTCGTACAGTGATAAAAGATCCCTTTTACGCAACACATACAACTGGCATAGTCAATAAGCTCGTCTGCCTCTACGCCACACAAGAGGTGCTCCTGTTTGTCGTTTGTCCATTGTGAGTCTCGGTCACTTTTTAACGCACGAGTGTCTACAAGTCTTGTAGTTGGCCGTGATTTCGGAGAGCTAGGTTGACTTTCAACCAAACAAGCTTTAGTCTTTGAATAATAACAATCGGTATAAAGTCTACGCTCGAAGCTAGACACTTTTCTCAGGCTATGCTTGAATTTGAGTTCCCCTGCAGGCTGTGACCGAAGAGTAGTTAACTGTATGGGAGGCGCTTTGGCAAGCGGTGAAAGTTCACAATATTCATCAGCATCGTCCGTACTGTCAGAACTTTTTGAAAATTTTGTACTTGTTATAGCCGGTGTTTTGTGACTCGTGATCGTGGGCTTTCTCGCGCAATCCGCTACTTTAACGGACGGTCGTTGCTGAATATTATGTCGGCGTAGTTGTTTGTACACTTTGGGGTCGATAACTTTAAAGCTCGACCCATGTCCAATCACAAATGGGTAGTAATCGTCCGCATCACTCTCCTCTGTAATGGGTGCAGGGAAATTCGATGTTAAACGCGGTAATTTTTCGACCAAAGAGAAGTGATCCCTATCATTCGCTCCGTGCATAATGTTGCTTAATCCTTCGTGTTTCATGAAGTATGAAGATTTGTCAGTTGTGCGGTCAAACGTATCTTTCCATACAGCGTTGTTCATATGTTGTCAGTGTTAACCGTCCTATGTTGTTACTCAATTCAAACTGATCGCGCCGGTCGCCGTGACTGTATTATAATGGGCAGGCCTGCTTAGCTTGCGTGGCACTTCCGATTGCCAGCTTGGGAAATTTAATGTTTCCTTTTATCAAATCTGCCAAAAGTCCCAAAGCCACAGGGAAGTATTTTCCCGCGAATTTCCTATGAAAATGAGCAAAGAAGTTCCCGGCAATAATACTTCGGAAGACAATAAGCGATCGATCGACAACTTTTCCACCGCATGAATATTATCTCTTGACGTTAAAATATACTCGACGAGTTGAGAATAAATTTCTTGATGTAATCCTGGCTTTATTTCCCACAGCTCTGAAGATTCAATTAATCCGTGCGTGAAACACGTCGGGAAGTGTAACAAATTAACTTTGAGGAGCACTCTGATAAGAGAAAAACTCCCGATTTCACAACCCAAATACTTTCGTTCTCACTCCTTTGTGGGCTGTTGTTTTGAGTAATTTATATTTAGCCGAGGTCGATTATTCTCTATTGTAATTCAAGCTTTAAAATCCCTCAAGTGATAAACTTGTTTTAGCGGAAATGATGGTATGCTATGGCGGGACTTTGTTCCGGTTCTATGAGTGAACGATTACCGACTGACGTAGGCAGTGGCTTCTTGCTCTCGAAACAAGAACTAACCACACGATATGACAGTGAAGCGCGACTTAATAGCGAGTAAAAAATCAAGATACGAATGGAAAATACGAATGGAAAATTCACCCAGTCCTAATCTTCGAGCGTTGGCAGCTATAAACAAAAGCTTCACAGCCTCAAGTTTAATTTCCCGTTGTGAAAGATTAAAATGCAAATGGTGCCCTACATAAACACGACACAAAAGAAACCCACTCAAAACGGAAGTCCACACCCAGCCACTGATGACAAATGACAAGAGGCTTTTGAGCTTCTTGTGCGCTGTATTATCTCTCATTGGTCGGCTTTGTCACGAACCACAAATCAACTTGATCACCCTCTGGGGAGGACGAGATTTGTTTTTCATCGGCACGAATCCCGCGCTCTGCCAACCGTGCTCAATTTGGAGTAAATGTATCAAGAAAAAGGAAAATGGCTCCAAATTAACTCGTGATCCGACAAAAGACAACATTTCAATGTTTTCTTTGCTGTTTTCCTTTCCCGGACTACCCACGGTTAAATCAATCAACCTTTAAAATTTGTTTTTGTTTGCGTTCAATTTACCTTCGTCTTTCGGCGTTTAACCTTTTTTTTTAATTTTCGGGTCGTCAAATGTCAGGATAAATGTACATAAATGCACTCGAGATGAGACGGTTACATGTGACAGGGTACTTGATAATTGTTTAGATTACGGTTGATACGTCTTATGTGAAAAGTATGAAGGAACACACTGTCAACTGAAAATAACAAAAAAAAAACAACAATTGATTCGCCTTCTGCTAAGTTGGAAAAGCTTTTTAGATAACAGCTTTGATTTTGTTAAGATCGCTTCCTGCCGATCAATAAGTCTCCACCTTAAGCGGTTACAATTTTACTTTTGGTGGTTTACAGAAAAAAGTGAGTTACAAGTTGCAGGAAAGTATGGAAAACATCGGCGCCAAGATGGCTGAGACACCGGACATGCTGCTTGGTATCACGGTCAGACATCAAATTTTTAATATACACTTGCGAAAGTGTGTTAAGAAAAATGAACAACAGAAGCTTCGCGAAAACTTCCAATTTGAAATTCACGTTGTCTCCTGTAACACTGATAAATGTTCATTTGAACTGTTTTTCGTGAGTTTTTGTAAGTGTTCAATAATGAACCAAATATCGTGAATCACGTAGTGCTCTTAAGACCGCTTTTAAAGATGTTTTTAATTGGCTAATGATTTTTCCCACATTTTGCGGCATGACCATTCGATGAGCACCTTTTCCCAGTTGATTTCCTTTTTAGCTGCCATGCCATCACTGCCATGCCTGATACTGGAGCTCTTCTCGGCACCTGTTTGCATTGATATCGTATGGAGAAATCGGACGTTGATCATCTTTTATAATTTGGAATAGAGTGGAGTCCCCGATTTTTCGAACCTCCCAGTGAAACAGAAATTGGCTCGAAAAATCGAAGGTGACATCGACTGAAATCAAATCCAAGGGAAATCGGATTCCACTGTAAAAAGAATTTCACTTTCTTTTGGATGATGCAAGTTACTTCTCAAGTGACCAAAAAACAAACAACGTCCCTTGAACATTCCCGATCATTGCAGTTTTTTGCGATATCTCGTCAATGACTTTCTTAATCGACATCTAAACAACCACCGCTCCAAACTAAACAAAGAATTTACATAAAGATAATTTCAGTTTCATCGGTCAACTGTTATCCGGCTGTCGGCTTTGCATCACCGGAAAAATCGTTGACGAAAACTGGAGCTGAGTTCTAACATTCAAACCAGCGTACTAGAACATCATCTGAGCCCTAAACTTTACTTAAGTATTCGAAACTTAGACTACGTTGGGATACAGTCCATCACAAAAAAATAGCAATGTATTCGGATACATTTCATGACTCGGATGAAACAAAGAACCGGACGTTAATTTCAGCATAACAGTAGTATATCATTTTTTATAGGGTAATTGTTTTGCTGTTAGTTTTTTTCCTTTTCGTTTGTTTCCCCGACTGTTCAGCGCAGGCAGTGGCTACTGAAGGCTGTCCGCAACCGGACGAAAAGTGAGAAACAAAAACGTTTTCATCTTACTGATTGAAACTCAAAGCACGAAGAAACCGGCTTACACATGAATAGGTGACACACAAAACTGGCGAGCAACAAAGGAACAAATGCGACAACAAATTCACCTCAATTATTTAAAATGGAGAACATTAATATTTGCTGACAAAGCAAACTGTTTTTTAAAATGGTCAGTTTCATTTTATTAATATCAGTATCACTGTCAGATCATGGAACATGACACTCAAAAACGCATAAAAGGGAAACTATGGCGGACATCAGCAGCTCCTGCGGACATTTATGATGAGCTGCAAGAAAGCGGGAAATATCCCTTTCAGTATAAATATTTTATGAGGGTGTCAACCAGCACTGTATGTAACGGAAAACACACAAAATCCGGAAATATTGCTTTGGAAAATATATCCTTTCAAAGTATCTCTGAGGTGTTCTAGTTCATTCTTGTTCAAACATAACAGAGCGAAAAACGACACCAAGTAACGGAAAACGAAACACATTCAGAACATGGCGCCAAAGCTATGTTGCCCTATTTTTTCGAAGAATATTCAGTGCAGTAATCCTCTTTGTGTCAACTAAATTAAACGGTTTATGCGTTATCAGTGGAAACATGAACTTACTCATTACTAGCAACTTTTTACTAGCAAGTGGGGATAAAACATAACACATGAGGGTTGGGTTGCCTTTGTCATGAAACCTCGCGCCATCTTGATAACGACTCCCATTGCCACGGCCTATTTTATTTCACCATAGTTCAACGCGAACCATTACTTGAATTGTTCCTGGTGGAGGATGCGGTATAATAGGTACCTTAAGCTACCACGACGGCAACGCCAAGAAAAACGTCACTTGAAAAAAGGATTCACGTATTTTTAAACTACTTTGCAGTTGTTCCAATTTGTTTAGTTTGTCTGATGTGTCTGGATTATCCAGGAGCTGAATTTAAAGGGATGGCTTTCCGAAATGGAGAAAGGAAAATTAACCGTCATGTGTTCGCGTTCTCCACAAAACCTATAATTTGAATATTTGACGTTGTTGTTTTGCAAGGAACGGCAAAGAAATGTACCAAAATGTAAACTGAACGCACGTGCAGAGGCATTGTTTTCGCTCATTTAACCTATTGTTTTGTACCGTTCTCGCTGCTGTCGCCGTCGTGGTTGCTAAGTTTCCTATATATGCTATTTCTCCTATATCTCTTTGGTTTCTAGTACCCTGAAACGTGGCGTGAACCGCTCAAATAAACACGCATAGTCACGCATTTGATAGCTCGAGTTTTTGGGAGCCAAGTCAACTATATCTCGTGAACCACCTGCTGGGAAAATTGCAAAAAAAAAAAAAAAACGTGTCATTAGCTCTTGATGTCGTGTTTTATTTCAAAGAATTTTTTTAATGAAACCAAATCCACGGATATCTTCAAGTTTTTTGGCCTCTCCCCTGTGATTCCACTGCTCACCAACAAGTGACACCTCAGCGCGCCTTTGTGAGATGTACGTCTGCGATGAATACAAAATCATCGAGCAGTCAGCACCGCACTTTTAATTGATGGTTTTAGATGTTACGGCTTAAACTAAGGGTAAAGCATTTTTTAAGCTCGGTATGATAAGACAATTCGTGATAACCGACATTACAGAAATGTTAAATTTTATCATAATGTTGAACCATTCGTCAAAGGTTTCCGTCAGTGTGAAAAATATTTTTTTGGTAACAGAGGCAGGCGGCGTGAGGAAATGTGGATCTCTACAACATCAAGCAAACACAACCCACTGTGAAAATATTGACTCCAAAAATACAATAGGCACGACTGTTTTTGGCCCTAGTTGAAGAGTGAATACGACTTTTGTTGCAGTGAACGAAGCAAAAGTGATAACAATATTAGAATCCGATTTCGGAGCAATGGTTCACAAGAAGAAACCACTCTACTGATTAGATAATCGTAAACAAAACAGCCGACGAATTTGAACTTTTTCCAAGCCTCTTCTAATTTTAAATAGCAAGGTTCTATATTGGAAATAAGAAACAATGTCCTTGAATTTAAAATTGCGAATTTTTAAAAAAAGGTGAGCTACAAAGGACGGTGAAACGGACGTGAACCTCAAGTTTGTTTCGGTTTAACACCTGAATAACCAACTTCCTACATCCCATCAAAACAATATACCACGGTTGTCCTTCATTTTTGTGTTTGTAATCCTGAATTGAAGTCACGTATCATAAAGGCATTTGAATTTTTGAGAAAGCAATTGCTCCTTCTGGTGATGAGTAACGCGCCTTGTTTCCTCTTCACACAGTTTATATGCATGACGGTTCGCACATACGTTTTCTTAGAAGGAATATATGATCATATAAACGTCATAAACCCGAGTAAGGCAAAAACCTGGCAATGTTTTGTTATTACTATCTTAACAGTACTGTTTCTTTAGCATGTTTTCTTCATTGAAGTTCAAAGTCAATCAATACTTTTCACTTATATCGAAAAAAGAAAGTACGTGTTCAAACAAGTGCCTTGGATGTTTATTCTAGCGTGTATCAAGATAATCCGGCATTCCTTGTTGTAAGGATAAGTCAACCACCGGAATTTAGCAACTCATTTGGATACCGTTTCAGTTAGCGTGGAATGAACCGTCAACAGACAAGTGTTGAATTGACCCAAATTCTTGCAACTACAAAATCATCGTACCGATCAGTAAAGAGAATTTATCATGGCATCAGTGAAGGCCGGCAAGGAAATTGGTATTGTCGTATTTGCGAAATAACAAAAGGGCAACTAAGTTGTCGGTCTGAGAGACCATTCCTTTTGCAACAACTCGACTTGAACAGTTTTTCTCAGTAAATAACTGCGTGCGACTCACGGATTGGTGCTTCATCACCTCTCGATCTGGGTCGCTATGGTTACCGCAGCTCATTCAGCACAGTAAGTTATGAGGAGTTAGCATTGGCCTGACGGTACAATGGGAACGAACGTAATTACTTACAGTAAGGCAAATTTGTCCTGTGATGAACCGTCCAAGAGTCCCATTTTAGTAAAGTAATAATATAATAAAGATTTCACTCAGTACTTGGGTAAAGCCTCTAAAATGGTGGCGCGCTCACAAGATCTCTCAAGGATGGTCGCTAGGCGGAAAGAAAATGACGTGCGCCGGAGGAACGCGTCGCAGTCGTTTTAGTAAAATTATGATAACTGACAAATAAAATAGATATATGTGCTCATTTCATTTGTATTTATACTGTGTAACACTTCTCCTTATGACAAACATGATAAATTTTGCGACTCCGAGACAATCGTGACAAAGTGAATAATATACGTGCATCTTTCATTATCGAAAAACGGAAAGCTGACGCAAGCGTAAATAACGTCACGTCAGCCTTTCTCAATTAATACCGATATACTTCAGTTGCCTTTCTCAATTAATACCGATATACTTCTCGTGAAACTTTAAAGGTCTTAAAACGATTCCTACTACTCCTATAACGCCATTGAATTGACCCTGTTGAAAAGGACACAACGCCTAATATTTCAAATCGAAACTATTCCGTTTTTGAAATTTAACTGAGTGCCTCGAGCAATCTTAACTTATATTTACTACATCAAAATAACAAACAATAGAAAATAAACTAATTGACGTCATGTAAAGAGAAAACAACTAGAATTTACTGGAGCGGGAAGCTTCTATTAATAACAGTTCAAGTCGTTAACACGTATGTTGTATTTTACCAAAACGCTTCCCGTTGTGTATTATAGGGTTTACGTCAAGATCAGAAACGTGCGAACAATGTGAAATGCTTCTTGTCCCAATAATTTCCTGGAAAACGCTATCTTCATTTAATTACAGTAAATAAAATGTGTCATTTGAGATTTTATCATCCAATATATATAACTACAGGTCGAAGAAAAAGAAACGCATCGTAGCTCCACTGATTATGCGCTGCTGATAAATGTCTTTGCCAATGTTCATCATTGTTCACTGTGACTCCAAATTGTTATAACGCAGAATGCAGCTCATTGATTCTTTTGTTTTACGACCAATCGGAAAGTCATATTCTGACTTTTTTGCAGAAGGTTCATTAAATAATTATATCAGACTCTCTTTTTCCTTCCCCTCGCCATTCCGCCGACTTTCGCGCATTCGCGCTCTCCCGCTCCGAAAAAAAAAGAGCGCCTGGTCGCAGGTTAAAAATAAAGAGTCATCAGATGCATTATGACCCTTGTGGTAGTTATTTCGGCATCTAAAACAAATAAAATAATAATAGTAAAAAATCACGGGGTGTCCTGCGGTCAGGAGACCACACTTTCTGCGCCTGTCAGTGGAACAGTTACAAATTTTGTGACTTGGACGAGTCTAGAGGACATGCTTATATGCCTCCCGAAATTGCAACTAGTTGCGGTCGTTTGGGTTGTGGTTAGAAACGGGAGCAACAGTGCAACAAAAGGCTGATGATTAATGGCCAATTAACTGAACTAATGATCCATTTAAAAACAGATTACAAAACAATGAACGTTTAGTGGGACTCACTGGAGCCTGGGCAAAAGTAAACGCGAAGCCCGCGGTAAAAAAATAACGAAGAAGAGGCAAAGAGGCAATAAAGGGCGGCCCTCAATTAACCCGTACATCCTTTGGACGAAAGGGCACTGCTGCGTTACTATTTGGGTAAAACATTCTCAGCATTTTATTCTGCCTTGAACAGGGATATTGAAAAGGTCGAATAAGTCGATTTCATATTTTCCAGGGGCAACTGCATGTGACTCCACATTCCTTACGACACCATATACTCATGACAAACACAGAAGATTTTAATTGTTAAATTTCTCACATTCAGATGTCAATAGAGAGTAGGATGACTACACGTTTTACATCAGGAAGCTTCATACTAAAACATAACAGTAAATCAGTGTTCAAACACTTTTTGCTGCTCTTGTACAAACTGATGCCTTAGGAGGCTTTTCATTCCAAAACTGTCGGATATTTCTAACAGGGTGGCAAAGACTTGGTTAGGGTTACCAGCTGAGGTTACAGCATTGAGCTGTTCTTCTACTTCAATCACTGCCATGTACTCAGATTCACACTCCATAGATACGACCTTTTTCTTTGATTCTTGGCAGCAAACAGCAAAATGGTTAGGCTTACCACAGTTCTTGCACCAGTTTCCCCACGCAGTACAGCTCTTTTTAGCAAAAGGGTGCTGTTTGGCACAAAACTTGCAGGCCATTCGCTAACCTGTTGACTCGTTGGGAGGCTTTAACTTGGTTGGTGGACTGGTCTTGCTTTTCTAAACAGGCGTCTTTTGTCCTCTTTCACATAGCGGACATCTTCCTGATTCATGGCCTTAAGCTGTCGTGCTGAGGTCTCGGAAGATCTGCAGATATCTACACATTAACTTATTAGGGTAAGTTTACTTGTCTGTAAGAGTTTCTTGCGAGCTGAATTATCACTAATTCCAACCACCATTCGATCACGAATAAGTGAGTCTGTCAGTGACCCATAATTACAAGTCTAGGCTAGTTTTCTCAGTGCTGTGACATAAACATCAACGGATTCATTTGTCTCCTGGTCCCTCCGGTTGAAAACATACCTCTCATAAGTCTCATTGCATTCCCCAATGCAATATTTCTCCATTTTTGCGAGGATGATCTCTGGATCCTTTCTTTGGTCTTCAGTGTCGAATGCCATTGCATCGATAACATCCAATGCATCCGGGCCTATGCAGGTGAGCAAAGTCGCAGTTCTCCGTTCCTTGTTCCTGTTCTGATTTTCCGAGTCTTTGAGTTGAGCAGCAATCTCTTAGTTCGACCACGCTCGGCTGAAGCGTTGCCACTTAATCGCGAGATTTCCACCGTTTAAGTCTAGCTTTTCCGGCAGCAGTATATTAACAGGCACAGTGATCACGGTGGGCCGAGTACTCGGCAGATTCTGAGCGGGAGTAGTGCTTTCTCCTTCACTCGGAGTTGTCGGCATATTCAGTTCGCCACGAGGACAGCACAGAACGAAACTCAACAAAATCACAAAAATGGCTCCACAAAACCCACCAAATCCACTCCTGTCACGACTAGGATCGGTAAGATTCAGTACAGTTTCTTATGACACCATATAACGAGGTTGTGAGACAATGAACTTGAAATAACGTGAAGAACACAACTCGTTTAATCGCTGATAACTTGAGTTTTACAGAACTGAACGCGGGAAACCATCCGGGAACTTTACCCCGAGCGGGCCCCGGGAGCCTGGGACTAATAACATCGTTACAATATCTATATATATTGTAGTGATGGCACCATTTACCAATATCAAGACAGCCAGACAACTGTATTTCATTTAATTACTACTTGCCTAGTTCATTGCTAGTTCTTATTCAATCAAGGTTCTGTCTGAATTTTAAAGTAAAAAGAAATACACAAAAACCATAATTTCTTAACCTGATTCAGCAGGATTATTAAAATCATTTGGCTAAATTATAAACGTTTTTGACGCACAAACAATACTGAGTAATTATTCATCATCAAACTGTTCTATTCTCACTGGAAACAAATTTATTTAGAAAATAAAATACACATTCATAAAAAAAATCCCGTTTGTTTTTTTTTTATTGATAGGCTGAACACCTAAAGCCTTAGTGTGTAGCGCTTGCTTCATCTTCAGGGCCGTAGCAAGGATTTTGTGACCCATTTAAAAAAGCTAAACTAGTGAGCAGCTCTTGTACAAACTTTAGTCTGTAAACCTGATTTATTCGTCCGAATTTTGCGAAAAAAATTGTAATTGTTTAAAAAATGGACCATATAGATTTAGTACCAAATCTGTGGTCCTCAATACTGTCATACACATGTAATATCATTTCACACATATGTCAATTCTCTATTTTCGAATTGCCCATACATTTTGTTTGCCCCCCAAATTTTGCATAAACTATTGTTTTGAAATGCTCTTGGGAATATGCACAGTCCTCCCAAGAGCAAACAAAGTGTACTATGGGCAATTCGAAAATAGAGAATAATATTACCTTTAAGTCACGCCTTCTGCAAACAATTTTCTTTTTTGCTATAATGTGTAAATACATAAAAAAGCTCTCTATCCTATATTTTGTGTCATGCATGCGCTGATCAATTCGAAACATCAACATCCCTCCCTCCCCCGGGGCAAGTCCCGGGCATTTGAACATTTTCTGTGCCCGCGGAGTCGGGAATTTGAAAGGCCATTCCAGGGGTGGGGAATTTGACTTTGCCTGGGTGGGGTGGGGAATTTGAACTGGAAGTGTTCAAAATATATTTTTTTTTGGCCGGCGCCTATTACGCGGTAGCAGTTCAGATTCAACATGGAATAATATAAAGGAAAAAATATCGTTTTTGTTAGTGAATGGCTAGTAAAATGTGCTGACAAAGCTTTGCAGTGTTTTTGAAGGTTTGTCATTTTAATAATATAAAACGCGTTCAGAATAATAAATTTTCCGCCTCGTGGAAATTAACGCTTCCAAAAATGAATCTACCGCTTTGCTAAATATTTTTGCAATATTTGTTGATCACACTAGGAATTACTCAATTAAAAAAAATTATCGAAAAGTAAATCCCCAAGACAACTCCCCAAGGCGGTGCCACAGGAGTGCCATGAAATATCCGTTGCAAAGTGTACGTGGTTCAGTTGAGTATATTCTCGAGGAAAAAAATAGCTAGAATAACTCAGAAAAAGTGAATGCAAAGTGTATTTTTTAATCTCACTAAAAACATTTTATCGTTAGGAGGGACATTTGACAGTCAAATCCAGTGCTAGGGTGGGGTATTTGAATGCAATTTTGGCCTAAGGGGGCGGGAATTTGAACAAGTCGATCTTCAAAAGTTCAAATGCCCGGGGCATTGCCCGGGGGGGGGGGGGGGGGAAGAGATGTTGAAGTTTAGATAAGATAAGATAAGATAAGATAACTTTATTTATACACGGTATTTCCATCAGCTTAAATTATCATAATCAGCTAACTACCTAACTTCCTAACTACAAATAAGAGGTACAATATAAAAAATAAAAACTGCTTTTCATGGAGGCCGTGTTCAAAAATATTATTTAAAACTTTACTTAAAAACTATGGCGACTTAGTTTTGTCTTAAATTCGCTTAAGGAAGACGCTAGTCTTAATTCTGTGGGTAAGTTGTTCCACAACTGAGCTCCACTGTATGAAAAACTTCTTTTCAGATAATCAGTGCGAGGTTGTGGGAGAACTAGTTTGTTTTCGGTATTCCTTAAACGATAAGCATTCGCGTTATCGGTAGGTAGTGGTAGGTAGTTTCGAATTGATCGGCGCATTATGTTGAGAAAAGACTAGGTCAGCGCTAGTTGAATGAAATATGTAGGAGAATCAGAAGCAGGATCAGAAGTTCATACCAGTACTCAGCTCACTAGTTGAAGCTTTTAAAAAAGGGATATACTTCATGGTGGGTTTTAATTTATGCACATCAAAGAATCCGGCACTTATTTTGGGCTAAAAACTCATTTTCAAATGGTTAGCTTTAATATACTGTTATGGATATCACTACCCATAACAGTAAATAAAAGCTAACCATTTTAAACACAGGCGGCCCAGGCTCATTATTAGATTACACTGAAACGAGTCATAACTCACCCAAATGGCTTCGGATCGGCTTGAAAAGCCATAGGACAACAGAAAAGACAACAAGGCATTGAAGTAAGTCGATTTTATTGTCAAAATTAACATATATTCAAGAATAATTTCTAAACCGTTTTTTTCCCATACAAACCTTTATAAATTCAAACTGTTGTAACACAACACCACCATAAAGCCGCTAAGCGCGTGTCACGTTTCAGAGTAATCTAATCATGAGCCTGGGCCGCCTGTGTCTTAAAATGAGTTCCTAAATGATAGGATCCCTATATGGTGTGTCAGCATGAGGTATATACCTTAAAGAATTGTCTGAAAACCGAGCAAAATCTGGGTATATACTTCATTGTAACACACCATATAGGGATCCTATCATATAGGGATCCTAAAAACTCATTTTAAAATGGTTAGCTTTTATTTACTGTTATGGGTAGTGATATCCATAACAGTAAATAAAAGCTAACCATTTTAAAATGAGTTTTTAGCCCTAAGTAAGTGCCGGATTCTTTGACGTGCATAAATTAAAACCACCATGAAGTATATACCAAAATCTGGGGCAAGTAACAAGCCCCCCTCAGTACTCTCTTCAGGTGTTGCTGGGTATGTCAAACCAAGATGGAAGCTGTTCCAGGGTAGCAATCAAAGTTATAAATCACAGGGAAAAACTCCAGGATCGACCGAAACAGTGCTATATAATATCAGTTGAAATGCTTTGCTCTTGTTTGGGGTTTCTTCAAGACGAGTGACTGAAGCTGTCAAAAGTTGCAAAGGTCAGTAATCTACCTAAAATTCTGAAGGTGAAATAATTTTCACCTTGAAGGGAACGAGGGAGGGGGAAATAATACTCCAAGTATCAATGAAAACTAACTAAAAATACGCAAGAATTAAAACATGTGGTCTGTATAAAAAATACAATTCAAGCACTTTTTAACAGTCAAATTTTACTTACAATTTGGCTCCAAATATAAACCTCCCACCTCTACATGTCAGACTAGAGTTCCTTGGTAGCTGACCTCAACGGAACTGATATTTCACTTTCAATGGAAGAACATCAGCACTGGTTCTAAAAATAACATTTTTGCAATAAATAATATATCCCGGCCAATGCCCTAATAGACTTGATCCCTCTCTGTCCAATTATTTCCTCTTGGTGACATTAATACATGTATGAAATTATTTAATAGGAGTAATCAATGACTAATCAAACATTATTACTCATTGATGTCACAGTCTGTCCATAATAATTATTATTCTTTAATGTTAGTTATTATCTACTTAAATTGAGTTATCAATTAAACTTAATTCAATCTGAAGACAGCATTATCACTTTTTATCATTCATGTCATAGCAATTTAGAGTGCAAATACAGTGTTAATGCACCAAAATAAGTGCAAATAATTATGACAGGTCAGCACTATTACACTCTTCTTAAAAGCTCTCTCAAACTCATTAATTAAAAATTGTATTCATGCTGTTATTGTCATTCTGATCAGGTGGATGAGTTTGGAAACTGAATGACAAAACGAGTTGGATAAGTTTATTGCTTCAACAAATTCATGCAATCCTATGGGGACAAGAAGCACATGGGGGTACTCCAGGTTTAAAGTGAGTGGGATGTGCGAATGGAAGCAAAAATCAATACCCCAAAAAATCCCTAGGGCTTCCTGCAAAACCCAATAAAATCCCCCAAACCAAAATTAACCCCCCAAAAATCCAATGCTGAATTTTTGAAGTTCCTTAAAAACTATACCCAGAAGGGATTAAATGATACAACAAGTTTGGTTGTACCACATTTGCAGCACTATGCGGGCACTACACTCAGCAACAGTTCTTTACCACAAATCTTCATATTGTTTTCAATACCCAAAGTCCCTACTTCACTCAAGCCACCCCCAGAAAATACTTGCCAAAATGTTCTTACCCCCAAAAATCCAGGAATCAAACATTTCAACCCCCAAAAAATCCTTTGCACATCACTGTCACTTTGAATCCAGGTTACTCCCCCCCCACCACCCCCTGGAACTGAGAAGAAGGGTAAAAGCAAAAATTGGAAAGCGATGAAAGAGTTGTTCAAGAGCTTTAAAAAGAGGCAAGCCATTGAGTGAACAAGAACAAGACATCCATGTGTGGTGTTTCGTATGTGTGGTTCTGCATGAGTTTAGCACATATGCCAAACTTGAACGTCTGTTCAGGGCTTGAAAAAAAGTTCCATCCAGTCACCCAGGGCAAGTAGACTTTTCTGTGGGGCAAGTAACTATTCCTTTTCACTTGAACAATGAGCAATTAGGCCCAGGGAAGCTGTACACTGACTGCAAACATAGGCGTACAAGGGGTAGGGGCTGGGGGGGGGGGTGGGCTGCAGCCCCCCCCCCCCAAGCCCCTAGTATTATTCGGGCAAAACTGGGCGACTATTCGCGTAAATTAGGATTGTAAAAATAAAAATGCTGACTTGTAAAAATACCCATATGTATTATAATTTACAACTTTATGCTTAATAACCTCTACTGGGTCAGTATATATCATAATGATAATTGTGTTGGGTTAAAACACAAAAAAAATCAAATTTACTGTAGTTTTGGCATTCACACCTGTGTTTTGGAAAAAATACTTGGAAAGTTAACATAAATATTTATGCTGTTGATCAAAATAGTTTAGTTTTTAATCTGGACTTTTTAAAAAATTCCCTACAGAAACAATAAAGTAATTTTATTCCAAATCAGCATAACTAAGATTTAATGTTTTTAGTTTTGAGCTGGGCGATGATGAGATAACTGAGTATAAAGCGATGTACAATTAACTTAAGAAAAATAAACTGTTAATGTAATTAAAGGGCATAAGGGCATTACCATCTTTTGTTGAATGTTGATATTTTTCACTTAAAAATTGTTTTTGATAAAGCACCTCAGCTTGCTAAAGTCATGACATATTTATTAAAGTTAAGAAAAAGAGATCCAATCAGTCCAAAAGATCCAGACCTATGTTTTCACACAAAAAGGCCAAACTACCTTTCTTTTCTGGAGATTTCAGATCTTTTGGTCAGATTACATATATAAGCATGCATGCATGCATATACAGGTGCATGCATGACTATAGAACCAGGCTGATCTCCCCGGGGGAGGGGGGGGGGGCGGGGGGATGGTACTCCCCTATATACATGTAAGCTATACGGGTATGTGCCGCTGGACAGGGTCAGGTTTTTGACCTTCTAGGTCTGAGATGGGGTCTCAGTTTCGCCCACTAAGTCTGAGATGGGGTAAACCATATACTTTTTCCGTTCAATTTTGAATTAAGTGTTTTGTCATTTTTTTGGTACATTTTTCATCTGGAACCGTGCCTGTGGAAGTTTCACTCGATTCAATAAGTGTGTATGGGTTTGACGCCTAATTCTGTCAAACAAACCCCTTTTTTGTATAAAGAGCCTTTTGCTAATGTCCCGGTTAAATTGAAGTGACCCCATTGTAAGTGAACATGGTGGTCTAGTTTATTATCAAAAGGCTTCATATATGTTTGTGGATGTCTCAATGTAATTAAACCAGATGTTTCTTTGCCCGATGCTTTAAATCGTACCTGCTCATTTAATTCCATGGCTACGAAACGTAAATATATGATAAAAGATCGTGAAGCAAATATGTAGAAAACCGGATAATTAATAAAAAAATTAAATTATGTTTCGGAAATTCATTTCTGGTCTGTAATAGGGTACCAAATTTAACTGTTTGGTCTGAGATGGGGTAGTGAATATAGAAATTTTAGGTCTGAGATGGAATAGGGGTTCTTAAGTCTCAGCAAAATACCCCCACCTAAAACATTGCAGGTTACCCCCCCCCCCCCCCACACCCCGGCCAGGGCTATCTCTGGATCTCTGTTATCAATGTAACAGCTAGAGTGCATTTTTTGGATAAATTGAATTGTGAGTTAAAAATGTCAACATTCATCTTAAGACCATTAATTATGCACCATTAATCCCTTAATCTCCTTTATACATTAATTGCAGCTGTTATTTTGGTTGTCATGCAAATTATGCTCCTTCTCACTTGAAACAAATGTAATATTTTATAATAGTTGTAGTAGTAGTATCTTTAGTAATAGCAGTATTTTTCTCTTTTTGGCACCATAAGCTTGTAGCTTTAATCACCACCATGGATAAATAAAGTTTGTTGTATTGTATTGTACTATAAACAAATGGCACCCACTTGGCAAATACAGGTACCTTTTGTATCTTTTAAGGTGGCCGAACACAGTTTTGATAGGTTGTGAGTATAAGACTTAAATTTTGCAAACAAATGCCACAATAGTTATGACCCTGTGGGAAAAAAAACTGTGAAAAAAATTAGCGGGATTGTGAAAACCCTGTGAGCAAAATTAGCCTGTGGAAAAAACTGTGAAAAAAAAAAAAACGGTTGAATTCACGACCATTCACTGAAACCAAACCTAGCCTGTGAAAAAACATGTAAATAACCTGTGACCACAAGATATTTACATCAAATGATAAACAAATGACCTCAAAAACATGCATATTGCATGCATTTGGCTGCATGGAATAATCCACTGTTTGCAAATTACACTTTCCTTTTCAGTAAAACCGTGTTAAAATTGCTTTGAACTTATAGATATTTAAGCAGGTTTAGGAAAAAAGTAATGTATTTCAGAAATTAAGCTTATTAAAAAAAGAACATGTATTTAATTCTTATTTCACTTGTTTTTTTTTAATAAATATATGGAGGTAAACTTATCAAGTATCTAAAAATGATCATAAAGCTTGTGTAAAAATTAAGTTAGACAAATGTAAGCTGCTCAAATTAATTAGCCACAAGCTTAATATAAAAAAAAAAGAAGATATTTGCAGCTACCTTGAAGTTATATGTCAGCCATACATGTGTCATTGGCCCACAGAAAAAATTATGGCCGTGTAAATATATACATCATCATTCCTGAAAAAATGTTCTTTCTTGAATGTTTCTTGAAAATAATGTATGACATTCACCAGCAACATTATCATAATAATTGAAGAAAATTCTGACAATTACTAGTGAAAATCAAAATGGCAGCCAAGCACTTGAGCCTACAGGTTTGTAGTCAGCTGACTTGTACTTCGAAAAAGCCTAGGTACTTGGTGTATCCCTTCCCTGATCATAATGTATGGTACTTCATGTATCCCTTATTGTAATGTATTTAGATATATTGCAGTGTAATTTAGGGTCGGATTACAGTATCAGTATCTAGGGTTGAAGCACTGATTTTAGTATTTAGGTTTAAGCACTTTTACCAGTGTATCGAAAGGGTTAGTTCTTATATATGGTCTGGGCTAGCAGCATATTATCTTATATCCCTTAAAAATTACAGTTTCCGGCAGCTAGTCCTTGGTGGTGTAGTGAATAGTGTACATGGAGTAGATCATACGGCCCGGGTTCGATTCCCTATTCTGCTGTTTTTATTTTCTTTTCCTCTCTCAAAGTGTTCATGGCTGAAGTGAGCTTCAAAAAAGGTACAGTTATCTTACGTTTTTGACTTTGAGTATTATTTTTATGACTTGAACATTTTAATTAATACTTTTTGAAGCTAAATGCGTTAAAAATCCTATCATAATTGTTAAACTCGATAATAATTCATGAAAAGAAAACAAAAGAAATCACTACCATGCACACGATACCATGTAAGAAGCAAGGTTTGACTGAAAATTAACCTTGTGCCATATTACTTGAAATGAACTACATATTCTCTGTGCATTTTAGGTGAAGTTAAACAACAGCTAAAGTAAACAAATGAAAATTCAAAAATTAACAAAATGAAGTGTTGCTCATAATGATGTATGTATGCGCTATTGTTTTGCTTTTGGATTTATATTGTTTTGGCTTTTGTTTTAGTTTTAAGAACGGTATGCATAACTAATGTATGGGGTTAAACGGAAATCTTTCCGGCTGAAAAGTGCAAAATGACGGAGGTTTTTTCGCTCGAACCAAAGCAAATTTTCCACCGAAATGTTTACTGATTCCAATCTTTCCATAACCGAGTGTGGATGTTGACATTGCGCCTGTTAAAATGAGTTAGAACGCTTAAAGCGATGACTGCGTGGTCGAACTCCATACAAGCCTTTATACGAAATTGCTCACTGCAAGGTAAAAATGACGGTACTTTTTTTTTCTAGATAGAATAATAATCATATTACTGGAATCCGAGTGTGGATTTCCGAAAAGTAATTCATAAATTGCCAGGCCATGCATTGACAGAAGAGCATGCGAATAGATACAGACTAATAGAAGCCAAAATTGGCTCAGTCGAAGCATCAGTAGTGCACTGAAAAAATGGCAAAATGACGGGTTTTTTTCGCTCCAACTAAATCATATTTCCCACCAAAATGTTCACAAGATCCCAGTCTCTTCAAAACCGAGTGTGGATGTTGACATTATGCCTATTAAAATGAGTTAGAACACTTAAAGCGATGACCGCGATGACCGTCGAACTCCATGCAAGCCTTTATACGAAATTGCTCACTTCAAGGTAAAAAGAACGGTACTTTTTTTAAAAGTTATTAAAATATTTTAACGTTTCTAGATAGGATAATAACCATATTACTGGAATCCGAGTGTGGATTTCTGAAAAGTAATTCATAAATTTCCAGGCCATGCATTGACGGTAGAGCATGCGAATAGATAAAGACTAATTCTTGGTTTTCACTTACGTCATATCAAAATTCAGAAGCATTAAACAATAGATTCCGATTCCAAAATGTTTTTGGAATTGTAGAGAGTTTAAAACTATACATCTTGGCCAAATTTTGAAGCACAAAAGCATTTCGTTCAAGAGTTACAGGCGAATGAGTATTAGACATTTTTAGTAATAAATGTATGGAGCGGCCATGTTGGTGCCCAACTACAGGGCACCAAAATGGCGGCCAAAAATTCAAAGTCTTAATTACACCAAAAATGTCATCACAAAATATTGTATTCACTATAAGTGCAATTTAATCGGCTTATAAACATCTATAATACAAAAATAACTTTCAAGACTTGTTCAATTTTGTTTATTTTCACAGCTTATCTGAAATAGCGTGACGAATTGCGTGAAACATTTAAAACCTTTATAAATCGGAAGCAAAGTAAGGGATAAACACCGAGAACGGAGGTATTAATCCATATGTATATGGATTAATACCGACGTTCGAGGTGTTTATCTGACTTATTTCGTGATATTATTCATAAGGTATCTTTCATATAAATCCCTCCTCCAAGCGAACAAAAGCTGGCCAATTAGTCAATTCACATCTGTGTCAGATCGAACCGCCAACAATGAAAAATATTTGATGTGCGAGATTTCACAAGACCATGAGAAACTGCCATTACGTGATACCTTGGGACTAGCCGTCTAATAACAATAATGCTACATTCGTAATAATGCTTTACCCAACGGATCTGAATAACTGTTCACTCTGTTTAAAATATTCATTTGCACGTATTGGTTGCAATGATGGATGACTGTACGGAAAGCGATGAGGACATTTTTTGACGCAAAATAGCTTTTCGCAAGATAGTTTACTCCCAAAATTTAGTATCGGTTCAGTTTTAGACGGGATACTAGACATAGATGAAATAGGAACTGAGCAGAACATCCGCGTGGGACCGTCAGAGCAATCGAAAGACACAAAAGTACACAGACAGATTTCTATCGTAGACGATGGCGAACTTGAAAAGAGGAGGGAATCTCGAATACCGCCAAATACAAGAATAAACACATCGTGGGCAGTCTGCGCTTGATTTGAATGGACAGAGAAACGGAACGAAATCATCTCAAGCAAAGGCGAAAGCGGAGCTGTAGATATCGCAAAGTCTCTCCTGAAGTAAAGTGAAGTAGTTGGTTTATTATGTTGTGTAAAATTAAGATATTAAAAGTTGCATCCAGAGGAACGATTTGATTCTGTGAAGTAGGCTCACTTAATAGCGTATGAAGTGGATTTAAAATTGAAAGTCGGTGGAGGGCAGTGATAAGGGGCCGACCATTTAACTTTTGAGGGGGGGGGGTGGGTGATTTATGGTCAGCAAGAAATTTTTTTTCTAGAGACCCGGTGTGCAGGATTTTTTTTTCCCTTCTCAATGCTTTGCAGGATATTTTTTTTCCGTTCTCAGTTCTCTGCAGCATTTTTTTTCCTGAAGAAGGGCCAGTCCAAGTTTTCCAAAAATTGATTTGCATTTACATTGTGGCTATTGCAGCAATAGTCCTGATATGGAGCCTTAAGATTTTGTAAGCTTTACAAAATCTTTCTTCTTTGCTGTACAAATACCATCCGTGTTCTGTGTATCACACTTTTAGTGATATCCCACAAGCCCTACATTTTCACTGCTTGTTATCTTTATGTATTGTGGGATACTTGAGGCCATTAGTATCAACTATGCCTTGATGATGAGGCCTATTAAAAACAAGGGCTTAGGCTGAAACAGCTGCCCATGGCTGCTAATACTTGGGTTCAGTTCCTTTTATTGGTAGCTAAGGGGTAATACTTGCTACCTATGTGGACTTTGTGCCCTATTTGTGGCTACAGTTTACATTGTGCACTTTAGTGTGCAGTATTCTGTGCATTACACTTGTAGCCACATCCCACAAGCCTTAGGTTTCCACTGCTATGCTTTTGTATTTAGTCATTCTTTACACTCATGTCATATGAAGTCATAATAGATATTGTCATATCATAAGGTGATGCACATCAAGCAAATGTGACAGAGATTCCAATCCCATCTGATGGAAAATAGGGAGTAATTATTAGCGCCGTCGGCGCTATTCCGAGCGCCGAAGGAGCGAGTTTCTAGGGGGGTCCGGGGGCATGCCCCCCCGGGAAATTTTGCAAATTTAGGTTCTCTCAAGTGCCATTTCCTGCATTTTGACATCATTCCGGCCTGAGTTATTCTATAAGGTCTATTCTCATCACACACATCTTTTTGCTTTTCTTTACTGTCGTTAATCCACCTTTTCAGGCACTACCTGCACAAGACCTCTGTTTAGCTTGTGAGGAATCATGTACTTTCTTCATGAATACATCGTCGAAGAAGAAATTGGCAGACTGAGAATAGCTTGGGCACCGAGAATGTATAGAGGTTCCCAAGCACCTCTTCCCTCTATACCGCCTTTCTACTTCCTCTGCACACAGCTTTGATATTTCCTCTTGGCGCTTGGATTCAAGGGCATTAAACTCATCTTGAGTAAGTGATAAGACCTGATCTTGATTAAGGCCCCCAATTAGAGGCACCTTTGGAACAGGAATGGAACGGCCGTCACCAGTTGCTTTATTCAAGCTTCTCGTCACCTGTTCAGCAATGTGTGACCTTGAGTCATTAGGTGCATAATGAATGCGAGCCTGTAAATCTAAATTGAAAACTTGAAAATATTCGGCCATCCTAATTTGAACCAGCCTCTCATGAGATGACACACCTGGGTCAGCATCACTTGTCTGGATATCTATGGGTCTATTAAAGATACCACCAAATCCAGAGTTTAAAAGGAAGCAAGAGAAGAATAGTTACAGTTTCGCTGGTGATTTTGTACAGCTCTCAGTCTAAATAATAAAATAGCTTTGTAACATTTTTTTCTTCCTTACAGCACTGCAAGAATTTTTTTTCTATTCCATTTGTGCTGCATGCAATTTTTTTCTTCCGACAAGCGCTTGCAGGAAATTTTTTTTCAAAATCACCCACCACCCCCCTCAAAAGTTAAATGGTCGGCCCCTAAATAGCAGATAAGAGCGGGCCGATGAATTGAAATTATGACTTTTAATGAGGGATTTATACAGATAAACCCCTCGTTTCAGGGATTTATCTGTATAAATCCCTGCAACGAGGGATTTATCTGTATAAATCCCTCATTATATTCATAATTTCAATTCATTAGCCCCGCTCTTCCTTGCCACTTTATCAAGCCCTCCCCGGACTTTCAATTAGTTTACTAATCACCTGGTTTGTAAGTTAAATAAAGGTTTATGAATAACAAAAGAAAATGTGTGAATCATGAAATAAACATCGTTAAAACCTGAAACGTTTTGTGAAAGATTATAACACTGGTATCCACTTACCAAAAAATTAGAGGCAAATGTCACCCAATTTTTGCCATGCATTGCAACCGGCTATATACATGATTTTAAACATTTGCATTATTGGTGATAGTGAAAAAGTAGATAAAGATAAGTCTGCGTGGACTCTCCACATGGTTTTGTGGTTGTATTGCATTATATTCTTCAAATTTTTGGTCTTTTTTATGGGCGTGTCTTTCATGGATTTACCTGTCTTGTATGATATGATCAGATTTTTTTTATAAATTGTGTTCAGCAAGGGCTGGTTTTGTATTAAACTCCAATTTTTCAATACTATTTGTTTAAGGTTTTTCAGTGCACGATAGTACATAGTGATAAACAGCAATATCCTGTGTTTATTTTTTATCTTTTGTTGAAGTGCCGACCCTTGTTAGTGACTTTTCTATCATTTCTTTAGGGTAACCTCTTGTTTCCAGGTGAAGTATGGAGTTAAAAAAATGCACACTTCACCAATTAATGAATACGTTTTGAAGGTAAATGCCTTAAAAAGCGTATCATAATTCTTAAACTCGATAATAATTCATGAAAAGAAAACAAACAAAAAATCACTACCATGCACACAATATCATGTAACAAGCAAAGTTTGACTGAAAATTAACCTTGTGCTATATTACTTAAAATGAACTACATATTCTCTCTACATTTAAGTAATGGTAGTTTCTTGGTGTTGCGGATGGTGTGATCACCAAATGACGTAAAACAAAAGATTCAAAAGACACTAAACAGTACCCACACCACAACACAAAAGCTAACCAACAATGGCTTCCACAACACCAAGAAACACCCTAAGTAATAGATAAAATATGAGCGGGCGACCTTATGGGCATTTAAAACGGCGAGCAGTAGGCTCGCCGTTTTAAAGCCCATAAAGGTCGGACGCGAATATTTTATCTTACTTGTGAAATGAAATCGTGATAGATTGTGTTTGTCATGTTAATCATGTGGGCGTGGAGTTGTCCCATAGGAGTTTGGAAATATCCAGCATTGAATTTAACAATTTATTTTCATAGAGCTTTTGTAGTAGAAACATGGCTGGTCGAGTTTCGCTCTCCAAAGAGTAAAGAAGAAGAGGTAAGTCTAGTGTCGGAAGCCACTCCGAAAGCAACACAATACAATACTAAATGGGGTAGAACAGTCTTCGACGAATGGCAGCAGCAATTAACGGCAAAATCAATGTGCAATGTTAGAAATTGTTCGAGTGGCCGGTCTCAAATGAGAAGACGTTGAAGATCTGACAGTTTCACTCGAGCACATGTCGGCAACTACGCTGAACTTTTGGTTGACCAAGTTCGTTTGTGAAGTGGCCAAACAAAATGGAGAGCGTCATCCGCCCAATTCGCTTTATTCGTTTGTGATTGATTGATAAACTTTAGAGAAATTTACAGGCCAGTTAGAGATCTTTAGAGAAGTTAATCCTATTGATTATTCAACTAATTCATAACCCCTGCCTTTCTCTGCTCCTTTTAACCCCCCCCCCCCCCCAATGCTTTCAGACAGTTGATTTTATTGGGGTTTACAGATATCCAACAGTTTACCGACACTTTACCGACACTTTACCGACAGGTTACCGAGAGTCTGTTAGAGAAAAAACCGCTTGACTGAACCTATGAAAAAAAAAAAAAAAGAAACAGGAAAGTCTTTCCAAACACTTACTGAAAGCGTAGAAAGCTTACCGTAAACACTGGCGTATAACCCCGAGTTTACTTGACTGAAACACTTACTGGAAGCGTAGAAAGCTTATCGACTAGGAACGTAAACATACTGAGTATGGTAACTCTGTATCAAGTTAAGTAACTCAATATGACTCATATTGACATGAGTTGCAAACTGTCTTGTCCCATCAGAGGGTTGTTGGATGTTGCGTTTTATATCACCAGAAACCCATAAGTGGGTTGAAACGTGTAACGCGCATTCACTGCTTCGGAATATTCATTTTTTGCTTAGTACCATATTTGCAAACCCCTCGGGTCCCTCGAGATTGGAAGCAAGCTATTCTAGCGAATTGATTGGTTAATATTTTTATCTTGATTTTCCAAATATGACTGTAACAACTTCTTAGCAAATTGAATAATCGGAAGCTTGTTTTGAAGCAAACAAAAGACAGTTGCACGTTTCAACCCACTTATGGGTTTCTGATATCACACAAATTTAACACTAATACAAAAACTACGGTTCAATATTGAAAGGCTTGCCACTTAATAAATGCACAATTCTGTGAAGCTGTCGCAAAAAAGTGTCCTTAGGTATGTAAAAAGAAACTACCGATGAGTGTCTGCTTTCGCGGTTCCCCGATCTTAAGTTCTCTTAAGATACCAGACACCTTGGAATCGAAGTGATCAGTTAGCGCCTACATGAAACTGTACTGTTCAGACTCACACTTCGCTTTTGTTTAAGTCAAGCACAGTTAAAACCATTAAAATCGAACCTATTTTGTTAGACATTTTCTTGATATCGTTTAATGTCCGCTTACCCACTTACCCCGAATAGGTGTCCGTGTCCGCTTATGGGAGGTGTCCGCCCCGGGGTGTCCGCTTACGGGAGGTTCAAAATGTAGTCTTGGAGAGGATAAATCGCCGGGACCGCGGTTTAAGGGAGGTGTCCGCTTACGGGAGGTGTCAGTTAGTGGAGGTTCGACTGTACCAATTCTACCAATACACCCCCGCCCTCCCCTTAATTAGACTAATTAAACTGGAATACTGAAGTTGGTAGCAAAATCCAGATAACGAGAAGACGGAAAGGGAGGCTTGTGGACCAATCCGAATTTCCACAGTCCATATCTCCTACATTGTCTGATACTACGTGGAACATTTAACTCCCGGGATTTAACGCGACAGCGACGTGATAGCCCCAAACTGAAAACAAATGCAACCGTGGACAGCTGTCCAAGGTTGCATTTTGGCTTTCGGTTTGGGCTCTATCATGTCGTTGTTGCGTTAAATGTTCTACGTAGTATCAGCCTTGCTTACTTTTTTTACTTGTCTTATGACAGTGTATCAAGAGAGGATAAAGGGTAAGAGAGGCTATCACCCATTCCATAGTTAATCCGTGTCTCAAGCTATTTCTATTCCCCAGTGCAATGCATTTGCCGCCATATTTACGATAAACGCATGCTTTAGATGCCAGGCTTGGCTACATAGCATATCGAAAAGATGGTCGAAAGATGTCGCCTATGCACATAACACTGAAAGCGGGTGTAAAATTTCTAATAAGTTCTTACAAAGTCGAGCGTAATGCATTCATAGCAGCGCGAAAGGTTTAATTGAGTTATTCTAATTTAAAATTCATATTTTCTTGAATGAAAAGTTACAGAATTTACTAAAAGAAGGTAAAGACTGAGAAATTAAAGCATACAAATCGAGCAATGGAGTGAAAGTACGAATCTCTTAAAATCCGACCACGAAATCCGAAATGGCGTGTAAATAATTGACAACAAACAAGTACAAAACTAGAATGACAAATTCAAGCTAGACTTTTTAATGAAAATTTGCAGAATCTTTATTAGAAGAAAAAAAAACAGAAAAATAATAACACTTAAAACAAATGGAATCAAAACCTTTGTAAAAAAAAAGCGCTAGATTGCATTAATTACAGTAATGTTAGGGTTAGGGTTTTTACAAATAACGCTTTGTAAAAAACAACAAAAAACACAAAAACTATAAATTTCAACAAATCATAAAATCCAAACTTGTAATTGCCTTTTCGAGGAATAACCCCGAGGGGGTACTCCCTATAATGGGCTGTACGGAGATGCTCCGCCCGAAAGGGGTACCTTTTTGAGGCTGAAGGTATATAAAAGGATCGGCATTTCACGAGTTGAAGTATATGAAAGGGTAGAGATTTCAAGAAGAATAGGAAAGGGTAGCGAAAACACGACTTGAAGTATAAAAAACCCTCCTCTAAAAAACGTAGGGAAAACTGTGATTTAAGTATTATAAAAGGGGCCTTTCATCAATGAAGAGTATGTGAAAGGGGTACCTTTTCCCTTTTCCGTCAAAAACGGTATATGAAAGGGTAAGGGTTTGGACCTCGGGGCGGAGCATCCCCGTACAAAACTTTGTTGAGTACCCCCCTTCCCCCCCCCCCCCGGGGGGGGAATAACATTGGCCTTACGGCTGATTTCCCTTCTACTATGAGTTTGATCTTTCTTTCTTCATTAAGTCTTTTTGGTACCTCGTTCTAGTGTCATTTAGATCTTTAACGTGTTTTCGGATCTTTGTATAACACGGTTAGCCGATGTCAGCCATGGTGAAACTTTGCTGGTTTTCATTATTTTCTTCATTTGTAGCGTTAAATATTTTATGTGGTCAATACAAATTCACTTTGGTAGCTTTCGTCTGGGTCCATAATTTACGAGAAAATTCAACGATCACCGTAAGCAGTTAGACAACAGAAAATCAATTCAGTATCACAATCGTGAAAGTACTGTCAACAGGATTTAGGACCAGCAAACCCGGTCCGTATCGCAAAAAGCGCGCGTAATTAGCCAGCAATTTATCTTTTTTTATAACTGTTAAGCAAGATCTTTGTTCCGCTTTTATTTACACGAACAATCATTTCTTTCGAAGCTAAGGTCGCACCTGTCTCATGAGAAAACGCAGCCATGTAAATATCCATTCTTCGTTCGCACCTTTGCTATTTTGATGGTGGCTGACAGTCTGGTGTAATTGTGCACGTGACTCGATCCACAATACACTTGTGAACTGATAAAGTCGCCGCGCTATTCAATTACCGTACGGTATCCTTCTTGGGCGACAAAAGCAAGTAACAGATAAGCTGATTTCAATTCAGCGTGTTCTTGTCAATAGGTTTGCGTCGATTGCTGTGTCAGGCAAGTTGATTTATTTCCTTAAACGATGGTGATAAAAGTTCGAACTGGGAGAGCAAAGAAAAATTCAGTTGAGGTAAGCTCAAATTGACTTTAATATTTTATATGCGAATGAATGTTATCAGGTGAAGACAAAGTGGAATTTCAACAAATCTGACATAGAAGCTATAAAATACCTGAGGCAGTTATTAAGTTCGATAATGGTGAAAAAGTACTAAAAGAAACGAAAGGAGACAACAGGTTAACATTAGCAGCAGGTCGAAGCAAGGTTTTTTAATGTCTGAAAGTTTGACAGCTATCAAACATGATCAAATGGTAATCCTTCACAATTACACCTCTACAAAAGATGGGTGTTAGTTTGTTTGCTAATCTCTTTCTTAATTTAAACAAACCGATAACCGAATCAAATACAGTAAGATTAATAACTGGGCGGGAGACCATCGTCCAACCGCGTTGATCACGACGCTTTATTTTCTAAGTTACAAGTTTTCTTTTGTTCAGATGTGATCACAAGACATGTCGTTTTGAGTGCATGTTTGTTTTGATTATAGCTTATATCCTGAGACAATTTTTCTCTCAGTTCATTTCAAAAGCGACGACGTAACATGTAAATAGCCCTGCTATTTGTCTGCATAATAATACTCTGTTTGCTGTTTGTTCAAATCAGCCAAGTATTTCGGTGGTAATCACGTAATACTGTTTTGGAAAAGTCATAACTCAGGCTCATTTTTTTTGTCTTACAAATGTTTCGTTGCATCGGTTTTGAAAACTAAGGTTTTGAAATGCCGATTTACAGTAAACTGATGACAGGGAGGTTAACGACAATAAAATAAGCGTTTCAACAGGAGAAGCCAAGAAGAAGAAGAAGAAGTGCCTTTATTTACTATTCTTTTAAAAATAATTTATTACATAATCAATAGGCAGGTGATCCAGCAAGTTCTGCTGAGCTTTTCATAAGATCCCCACTTAATTCTATTTAGTACAAGAGGCTTCCCGTAGCCTACACTCGTACCGAAAATGTGAGTTACTCGCGGGGAACACTTACGTAGCACAACAACAGGCAAATAAAACCAAAATTAGTTTCACTTCGTCTTGCATGCGTGCGTATTCTCGTATCTAATGCGATGCACAAATAAGAGACGAAAACAAAAAGAAACACGGAGGGCAAACTTTACCTCGTTGCCGTATCCGTCACGAGTAAACAGCAACAAACAATAAAACCCAAATTTGTTTCGCTTTTGCTTGCAAAACGACGCCGATTACACCGAATCCCAAGTACCGTGGGCTCAAAATTTCTCGTAGTGCATGCGTGCGTATTCTCGTACCCAGATCTAACGCAATGCACAAACGTAGATACGAAAACACGGAGGAAAACAAGGAGAAAAACAGAGGGCAATCCTTAACTCGTTGCCGTACCGGCACGAGTAATAAAAGTGTTTACTTACTTACCAACTTACTTACTTACTTACTTACTTACTTACTTACTTACTTACTTACTTACTTACTTACTTACTTACCTACCTACCTACCTACCTACCTACCTACCTACCTACCTACTTACTTACTTACTTACTTACTTACTTACTTACTTACTTACTTACTTCAATTACTTACTAACTAACTAACCAACTAACTAACTAACTAACTAACTAACTAACTTATTTACTTACTTATTTACTTACTTACTTACTAACAGATGGCGAACTTCATGTTTTATATTATTAATATATGAAAAAAGCTGTTTCTTGATTAACATATTACTTATTACTAAGAAAACCTTTATAAAAGATGATTTTGAACATACTCTTTAAGTTTGTTTTTAAAAATATTATGCAAACTTATGTTTCTAACGTCAATGGGAAGGCTGTTCCATGTAGTTGCTCCCTTAAATCTTATAGAAAATTTGCCATAATTCGTTCTTCTAAATTCGATATGTACCTTTGATGCCTTTGGGAAAAATTACCAAACGAAATCAAAGATCTTAGCCATTTTGATTAAAAAAAATTAAACAGTATTTACTGTCGAAACAGATATACAGTCCAAACCCAGTCGTCTTCTAATTTTCGCTATTTTTTGCTATTTTTGCTATTTGTGTGCAGTGTGTGTGTTTATGTGTTTGCCGAATAGATGTCATGGGATTGTGTTTTATCGACATTTAAACGGATGGCTTATTTGCAGTTAACCATAAAGTTACTTGTTTAAGTTCTTGATTCATACTTTTGTATAAAGTTTATACGTCTTTATGACTCAAGAATAAATTCGTGTCATCTGCAAATAATATGAAAGACAGTATCTGAGAGGATTTAGTTATATCATTAAAACAGAGCCTTGTGGTACTCCACATTTCATCGTTGAGCTGTTTGAAGTAGTCAATTTATATTTAACAATTTGTTTTCGATTTGACAAATAATTCTGAAACCATTCTAATACAATTCCTCTTATACCCTAGTGCTCAAGTCAGGAGGCTCAGGTTTATGTAATAGGATATTGTGATTCACTGTGTTGGATGCTTTTGAGTGATCTGAAACACACCCATAGTATATTCTTTATCGTCAATTGTTCTTGAAATCTTTGTTATAAGCTCCATTATGGCGAGATTTGTCAAACGCTTTTTCCGAAAACCGTACTGATTTTCACTTAGAAAAATGACGGGCATAGGTTCATGGGGCTTGGCAGCGGGCCTTCGGACCGCGAGTGCTCCACTATAAATCTACTAGCGTTCTATCACGAATGCTGTTCTCTTATTGGCCACGCTACTCACTATCTATTCTGTTGTAGAAAGTGAGTAGAGTGAGAAGCCTAATGCGGCCGCTTGTTCGCGTTTTCGAAGTGTCTGTGAAGTGTATTTGTTGTTAAGTTTTGAACGTCTAGTAGATTTATACTAAAACAATTAGATTATTCGCTCTTGATTTCCATCACGTGATAGTTGATTCGGGCTTCACCCTCATCAACTATCACGCGATAGAAATCTCGAGCTCATAATCTGATTGTTAATTATGTGATCAACCTCATCAACACTGCTAGCCCTGGAGGTTAAGGTGGTTCGATACAGTTTTCTGGAGACCATACCGACATTTTCCAATCACCTTTTAAGCGGCCTTCTCCAAGTCAGATCAACGTGAAATTTTCACCACTTACTGGTTTTGAATTGAAGTTTGGCAAGATATATTTTCTGGTAAAATCGATATTACCATGACGACGATAAACAAGAAACTTAGAAATCAGTAAAAGTGAAATTTAGCGCGTTTAAGATTTCGCATTGCAAATCCCACATAGGCATCTTAAAATATGGTTTATGGCATATATATTTTGCAAGAATAAAAAAATTCTGTATGTTTGAATTAAAATAAATCGCAATAACATTTCAAACCTTACTATTTGTGTACTGGTATTAAATTGATCGAGAGGTTAACACTGGTTTTGTGAAATTACTTAATGATAATGTCAAAAAGTAGCTTGATGTTATGTTTGTAAACTTTGAAAGCTTTGTTTACTTTCCCTTTTGCGATCTTGAGAACTACCTTTTTTCCTAACATCGCATCATGAAGGAGGTGCAGCGTGGTCGAGTGGTTAGGGCGCAGGACTTGAAATTCGGAGGTCCCGGGTTCAAGTCCCGCTCTGACCACTAGATGGAGTTGTTTCACGGTACACCCGAGTTCAACTCCTCGGCCACGCTTGTAAAATAGCCAACTGGTTTGCCTCCTGCCAGTTGGGATTTTTAAAAATATTATGTTTAATTTGAATGCACTAGCAATTGTGCTATTAACACAGTGAAAGATATATGAAACGGGTACCATTTTCAATGAAAGATATATGAAAGGGGTGCCTTTTTTGTCAAAAACGGTATATGAAAGGGTAAGGGTTTGGACAACGGGGCGGAGCATCCCCGTACAAAACTTTGTTGAGTACCCCCCCCCCCCCCCGGACTCGCGGCGTACCACGTGTCAAAAGCGCCGTTTCTAACTCGTGAATATGCGAAGAGTAATGACTGGTTGTCGCAGACGGTGGCAAATGCAAATTGTCACTCACTCACTCGCTCTCTCAATCACTGGGCTGTAACCTTTTCTTTGCAATTCCGCTGATCGATCAGTTCATCAGGCTTTCGTGACAAATGCCAAATGTAAAGCACAGATTAAAAGAGTGTTTTCGACATGTCTCACAGCTAAAAGAAGTAGTACTGATGTCGATTTACGCCTTACTAAATGTTTTTGTTCACCCTTAGCCGCCACTTGAGAGCCAATCAACTCGCAAACCTTGCCTTAGTGTTATTGTTGTGATTCGGAAGAAACAGCGTGACAGCTGCGTTACTCTTTTAACCCTTGAATACGCGCATGCGTAATGAACGGGTTATCGGTAACGGAGACAGGTATGCAAATGAGCACTCACTCGCTCACTCCTTCCATCAGCTGTAAACTTTGTGACGTAATGTTTGTTACGAATGCGTTTTGTAACAAGAATAACGTGAATCCAGCGATAACAATAACTAAATTGTTGTAAACGAATATAAATAACAGTGAGCTTAGAGATGTTTCGCATTTGGAGTCTTTAATGCAACGATAAAATCGATCTAAAATGATGTTTCAACTGAGATACGCGTTTTGATGCGTATCTACCTTGAAGTAATTAAATTTATCCTGTTCCAAGGCAGTCATCACGGTGGCCGAATGGTGCAAAGGCGGACTGTTAGCCGAAAGGCCCCAGGTTCGAGTCTCGCTCCTTCCGTCCTTTTTTTTTTCTTTTTCTTTGTTTCTTCTTCAGACTGAACATTATGAAAGTGATGTACCGTATTTTTTTTGCGTTTGTCATAAATCCTTACGTTTAATTTATAAAAAGGATTGAACCGTGTCAGTGTGAAAACATAAGCTTAGCATTTTTTATTCACGGGTTGGCTCTTAGGAGCCTTTGATTATTGAGACGTATTCAGGTTCGCATTTACTTAGCTACATGCAAATATATATGGAATATTCGACTTAAGTCATAAGCGAATAACATTGAATATTTGACAGAAGTACATACAGAACAAGCAGCAGCTAGCACAGATGAAGTGATTCAAACATAAGACTTAAGCTTACTCGATGTTCGATTAAGATTGTCCTATATATTCTTCGATTTTTATTGTCCTATAGATTCTGCTCCTATACAAGAGGGACGAAGAAACCGATAAACGAAACTATAGGCCTGTCACTGTTCTACCCTGCTTGAACAATATTTTTGAAAGACTGCTCTCGGTTCACATGCAGGATTTCTACCAAGGTCTACTGTCGGACTTCACATAAGCTTACAGGCGACGTCACAGTTGCGAGACCGCGCTTCTCAACCTTACGGAAGACTGGCGCGCATGCGGCGATAGGAAGGAACTGGTAACTGTCGTATCTATGGATTTGTCGAAAGCCTTCGATACGATTTCACATCATCTTCTACTTGCGAAATTAAAAGCGTACGGTCTTAGTAACAGCGCATGCGCATTGTTTAAGGACTACCTGAGCGGCAGGACACAAAGGGTAAAAGTTGGAGACTCTTTCTCAGGATGGCAGACAGTCACCAGGGGAGTTCCGCAAGGAAGTGTGTTAGGGCCGATGCTATTTAACATATTCCTGAACGATCTATTCTATCACATAAAGGACGTTAATGTTCACGCCTACGCTGATGACGAACAACTTTATGATTCCGATGTGGATCCCAGAGCCTTTGAACAGCGTATACTTTATCAGATCCAATTGCGAATCAGTGGTACACAGATAACGGCATGATCGTGAATCTCGACAAGCACCATGCTATGGTTATAGGGACCACTGACCACCAATTATCTTTTCCTGTCGAGGACTCCTTGAACTTACTTGGAATGACCATCGACGATCAGTTAAACTTCAATGAACATGTATCTTCAGTATGTAAAAAAAGTCAACAATCAACTGAATGTCATGATAAGATTTCGTAACCTTATTTTTACCGCCACCAAGTTAAAGTTGTATAATGCTTTCATTTTGCCCCATTTTCATTTTTGTTCTACGGTCTGGCATTTTTATAGTGCTAGAATTTGTGATAAATTAGAATATCTTAATAAGCGCGCCCTACGTATTGTTTTTAATGATAAAGTTTCGTCTTATCAGCGGCTATTACATAAATCAGAAGGAACAACTCTGTACAACCAAAGGATACAAAATATGTTAATCACTATCTACAAATGTTTGAACTATGACAGTTTTCCTAAATATCTTAGAGACATGCTTACTCTGCGTCAGTCAGAATACTTTTTTAGAGGTACTAATATTTTATCACTATGTAAGCCTGTTACCACTACTTATGGCCTCAACTCCTTTCGTTACTTTGCATCTAAGACCTGGAACTCCCTACCTAATAATGTAAGATCTGAGCCTACTTTAACTGGTTTTAGAAGACTCTTGAAAGTAATCTCTTTTAAGACATAATGGTATATTGATATTCTTCGTGTAAATAGATGTGAATTAGATTTTTTAAAGGAAATAGATTATTCTCCCTTTTTCATTTTTATTTTTATACCATTTATGTTCTCGAAGATATTAGCCTTTTTTTTAGGCTACTCTGTAATTTCGAGTTTAAATAAAGTTCATGTATGTATGTTACAGTATGTATGTAAATCTGAACAAATTCATAAACAAATCGTGTCTCGGTTGAAAAATCCTTTTAGATCGATTTTAATGTTGCATTAAAGACTCCTAATGCGAAACATCTTTAAGCTTATTGTTGTTTATATTCGTTTACAATGCCGAAACGCATTCGTAACAAAGCATTACGTCACTAAGTTTACAGCTGATGGAAGGAGCGATCGAGCGAGTGAGTGCTCATTTGCATATCTGTCGCCGTTACCGATAACCCGTTCATTATGCATGGCGTATTCACGGGTTAAAAGGTAACTGTCTAATCACAGGACACCCAGGAATATAAACACAGACTACCCATTCTGGAGATAGCGTCAACATCCGGCACATCCATATCTGGAATATATCAACGCATGATAAAAGCAGAGATTTTCTAGTGAAATTCCTAAGAAAACGTGTTAAAATATCAATTACTTATGAATTTGATTAAAAGATAGTGAAAATATGCCAAAAATATGCGAACTTTTAGAAAAGATGCCGGGAAGTTGATCACTCTCCGAAAAGTTGCTCAGAATCAAAAAAGTTGCTCAAAATCGTAAAAGTTGCTCAAAAGTTGCCGAGCAGAATCTGTCTAGGCCTACGAACGACGAACGACCAACAATTAAAAAGATGTCTACTTGGCTTCACAGGACAACCAAGATTAGGATGCGTTCTCCTACGTCGAAAGCCGAAAAAGTGGACATTATGAATGCGCTGCCTTGATGTTTTGCATTTTGAAGCTTCGAATGCGGCCAAAAATTTGGAGGTGTCGCGGTTTACTGGAAAGAAACAAAAAGACAAAACCTGTTTTTGTCTTGTGGAAATTTAAAAAAGAATAAAATATATTTTATAACCAAGGAAAATACAGGCAATGTCAGACCTGTACAGCTGTTGGTCACATGACCTTTTGGGAGCAGTGAACTGATGGTTGCCGATAATAGAAACGGGTTTAAAAAATATATGGACAGGAGCCCAAAGAAGTCATAAAAAATTAACATTGACATGTTTCTACTCACATATAAGTTATTCAATTTCCACTGCAAGTAAATCTCTGTGTTTAAATTTTAAGTCGGGAATATAATATATTTCCATAGCTCCTTGGTGATTCAGGAGCTCGTTACGAATAAACTTTGTGGATTAGTGGTTTAAACTGTTAATGTCAACACATCAATTTGAGATGACCTGTCTTGGAGTGTTCCTTTCAATTCCGAGTAATGTGTCACTCTTTCTACAATGGATTACTCTCTCATTCACGAAAGCCTTATCTTTTTCTATCACGCGAGCAAATGAGCTCGATTTCGTCCCAAACAGCACTACAAATCTTTTTGTCGATACTACAATTTAAGCTAAGAGATTTCTTTGAGAATTTTTATGCCCTGGGATGTTTTATTTTTCTCTTGGATCTTCCAGTATTCAAAGAAAAGGTCAGGGAGCAGGCTTTTAAGTGCTCATTTCCCGTCAAATAAATTATTCACTGTTTATTTTACTAATGGAAAGCTCGCTGGCTTTTTGTCATAACAGCGTAGGAAAAAGCACGCTATGAAAAACGCACTAAACGTCGGGTGATTGTGACATACGTGCGTGCCAACAAGAACGACTTGCATTCGAAGCAAAGAAAGGTAAGTTTAATCGAACGTTAAAAGTTACATAAACCATGAGTAGTTAATGAGAATTCGGCGACTGAACAAAGAAGGAACAAATCCTCTTAGGTCAGTCAATGAAGTATTATTGCTGCACGCGATTAGAGTTGTGTTGAAACTAGGCCATTTGCGTGCCGAGTAATCCTGTCTTTATAGTAGCCACTTGTTAGAAACTTGGCTTCAGTAATATATCTAATCCAACTGAATACGACCTGTTACTATGTTTATCCGTTCATATCTTTGCAATTGCGACTTAAAAAACATGGCCGATCTGTAAAGAGCGGCGTACTTTCAGTACTTTCGACGATGTTTCGTCGAATCTCAGTGACAAACTTGAGGATCGAGTAGTCCATTTGTATCATCTTCACGGTGTTAAATTTGACTACTCTTAAAATCTTTAGTTGTTGATCCGTCGTTTTTTGCTAAACCTTGGTTTAAAAGCGGTCCAGTAAGCGGATTCAAAATCACATTTTTAGTTCTGATATTATAGCAAAAAAGGAACTCAATCGGTGCTTTTTGGTGATTCAGTTGTATTTCCAGCTTCTTACAGAAAGGCCCAGTACAAATAGTGTATCTTCTATGATATTCTAAAAACTGCTGACTGTTTTCAACGTCACGAGTATTTCGTGTTTTGCTGCTCGCTGAATCGAGTATGCTGGAATTCTTGGATCAATTCTTTAGTTGTGGAATCCACTTTTTGATACAGCCGACTGACTTAAACTGACTGGGAGGTCAGTATTGGCACCCATTTTATATTCCTATGGTGCTGTCTGGTTTGGTTACTGTGGTTCAGATTTGGCAAGTGAAGCTTTCGGTCGATTTGTCAGATTTGCAGAGGTCAAAAATTGCTCTCCATGTTATAAGGTAAACATTAAAATGTATTTCCGGCGCTGAAGTGAGGTGCGTTTTGAAACTCCGAAGCATTTCAACTTCACTGCACAACACATTCAGTGCCAGACAGCAGGATAAATTCAGTGCAATATATTGACTGACAAATACAGCATCAACGACAAGTCAGTCAAGTGCTACTTTTAAACCAGTACAGCGTAGTTATGGCTAGTCTGATGGCTAATTAGAGAGCGCCAAAAAACTGCACTTATTTGTTTCACAGTTCCTTCTCACAGCGTGGTAGCCAGGGAATTACACTTTCTACGCTGCTCTGTCATGCACACCGGTGGGTCAGGTGGGGGTGTCTGCCTAACATCGTCAATAGATCAGAATTTACTCAAAAGCCATCAGTTCACATTAGAGGGTTCAGGGGCCTATCATATAGTTTTTAAGTCTTTAATACTTAAATTGTAATCAAACTAGCCAATCTCATTCACTGATTAGATCAAGGTATAATGCCACAACTCTATAGGCGTAATTAAACGGAGTAAGAGTACTTCAATCATATTACATTTCATTATCCGTGAAAACGAATAACTGGAACACATTTAAGGAGGCTCGACGGCTGGCTGGTAAGGGCATTTTGGAAATATGTTGCTTTATGCAAATTATTTGCTTTGTTACTGTAGTTATGGATGAGTCAATTCCAGCAGTGCCCATCCCCCGCCCGGGCCATTTACACATGTTGCTATCCCGAGGGTGGGGCATTTTTTTATCTTGGCCCGGGGGGCGGGTATTAGCACACCTGTCATTTACCCCGGGGAATTTGACAGCCACGTGGCTTCGGCCTCGCAGTTTGACAACTCTTCAAACATGGCATCCTTCAAGGACTTCTATTGGCAAGCACGAGGAGTTTGTCGGAGAATGGCTGGTCCAGCAAGGGCTAGAAAAGCTTGTAGACATTTTTAAATTTATGTTTGACTGTTTTGTTTCTTTTTAATATATCGTAAATGTTTTCGTTTGAAAGGCAAAAGAATTTAAGAAGATGCATACGTCTGTAGCCGCTTCTTGAATTGATAGCCGTTCGAACTACAGTGGGCTTCGATTTCTTGAACCCTCGGTTTCTCGAACTTCCGGATAACTCGAATCAAAAGCCGTTTCCCTTCTATACAAATATTATAGTTTCGTATACACAACATTAAAACTTGTACTGCATGATTTAATAGACAGTGAAAACGGATGAATATATTTAATAAGCCTCATTTTTTCTCAACTTAGAGTACTCTGGTCTGTTCACTGGCTCTAGCTACAAGAAAAATATTATAATTTAAACTTGAGCTGTATGAACCCGGGGTGGGACGTTTACCTTTTTTTTTTGTCCCGACCGCGGGGAATTTGAGCGGCTTACTTGTCCCCACCGTGGGGAATTTACCATTAAAAAAAATGCAAATGCCCGGGGATTGCCCCGGGGGGTGGGGGGGGGGGATGGGCTCTGCAGGAATTGACTCATCCATTACTCATGCCCTAAAACCTAAAAATGATTTTTGATTTGCTCGAAAACCGTCCTATAATTTTTCTTGAAACGTCGTATGCAACTAGTGATACGCGACACTGCATAATATGAAAATTTCATCTGAAGTGTGTTATTAAATTTGGAGAAAAACGACATTGTTTAAAACAAAGAGCAATAAGCTGAGCTAAGCTGGCGTCGCTACAGTAACCGCTGTCGCTTGGAAACCGATGAGACATAAACCTTTGTTCACATTTCATAAACGTGGTGTAGTACATGAATCAAAGCATGTCTCCCTTGCGAAATTTTGATTTCAAAATTTACACTTGGTGAGAGCGGGACGAGAGTTGGGGGGATTGGTCCATGGAAGATCTGATCGATGCTCTGCAGAAATAGCTCAGAAGAAACAAAGTGGAAAACAGCACCGATCATCCAAAGAAGTCTGAGAAGCATTTATTCACGCAGAAGGGAGAAAGCCAACCCAAGTCAGTATTGAAGGAGAGATTTTTTGGGCCCTGGACACTGGTTCAGGGCATTACTTTATTTCGAGCGAGACGGTCAAAAAGTTGAAGTTAAAGCCAGCACGAGTCCCGCGAGATCTTTGCAGTGAACGGAACCAAAGTCCAGTCCATGCCAATCTTTGACACCAGTACTGTCTCTCTGGATGGTAAAGTATGTGAACAAGTTGAACTCACCGGTTCCAGGTTAGCTGATGTGAGAATACCAGACATGAACCAGCTAAAGCTTCTAAACTTTAAAAAAAGTCGCTCACACACGCAAGACAAGAGGTTTTACTTGACGTGTGGAGGCGAGTATTACATACCTTTTGTCCTTGGCAGACAAGAATTAGGACGGAGAAAGAGTTCAAGGGAAAGCCTGGAGAGCCCCTAGTAGAAGAGACCACTTTCGAATGGGTGGTTCATGCGGGAGACTACGACTATACAAGTGACAGTGTCTGTATGTATCTGAGAGAGGTCAATGACTATGACAAGCTTTACAGTTTAAATGTACTAGGGATCGTGGCCCGAGGGGAAAATGACCAGTTGGATGTACTGCGTGATAACGTTAAGGAGAACGTTACGAGAAATGATGATGGGAGGAACGAGGTCGGTTTCCCTTGGATTCCAGGAGCCAAATTACTGAACACTAACAAAGCGCCGAGCACGAAGCGATTGTACAACGTAGACAGGAAATCATTGAATAATGAAAAGTTGAAAGCAGAATATACTGACATGCCAAAAAGCATCTGAGCGCGGGCATAGTAGAAAAAGCTCCCCAGACGCCAGAAGGAGAACGGATTTTCTACATGCCACATAAACCAGTCGTGAAGCAGAATGCAGTAACCACAAAGGTCCGCATGGTGTTCGACGCTAGTGCTTAGCACCACCCCTTGGCTAACAGCATCAATGATTGTATGTTCCTTGTACAGCCACTGGCTCTGAGATATAATGGTTAGAGCACGCAAGTCTGCAAATCTACTCCTTGGTGACATTGAGAAGGTGTTCCTCCTATTTAATAGGCGTGAAAGAGGAAGACGGAGATTCAGACTTCTGTTCAATGTCAAAGGAGAAAAAAGCACCTGAGATTTACGCGAGTACTTTTTGGAGTAGAAGCCAGCCATTTCTTGTTAAGAGCCACTTTGCAGTATCAGCTTGAACAACAAAGACCACGGTTTGATAAGACAGTTATAGCACTGAAGGAGAACACCTATGTCGACAACCTTATGTAAACAGGAGGAGATCAGAAGCAGATGTTGCAATTCCGAGAAGAGAGCACGGCCATCCTTAAATGTGAATTAAACGTCAAATCCCTTGTGAGTGAGAACGTGCCGAACCCCAGCATGATTATAGGACATGCGTGGAACAAAGAAGAAGATGCATTGGAGTTTCCTGCAAAGCCTTACCCTGAAGATCAGCCTGTGAGCAAACGAACTATTCTCAGCTGCTTGGGAGCCATCTGCGATCCACTCGGGATAATCTCGTCCACTATGGCTGAATTAAAGCACATCTATCGAGAAGCCTGCGATGAGAAGAAGGGTTGAAATGCAGAAGTCTCAACCCATTTGAGAGAACAATGGTTTAAGTAGACAAAGCAACTTGAAAATGTCCAGACACCCAGAAGTATAGCTACCTCAATTGGAGAAATGGCAGCAGTGCACATTCTAATCATCTCTTTGCGGATGCCAATAGTCTAGCATGCTCCGCAGTGGCAGTTGCTGTTGTGAAACAAGGCGAGGGGTCTTCGGAGAGGCAAAGGGTCTTCGGACATATTATAGAGAAACACTTCTATATGGCAGCAAACATACCGAAGAACCTGTACGGTGCTCTCCAACGTTGGTCCAATTCTGCAAAAGCGTGGAAAATATTTGTGGTCAATAGAGTGAAGAAGATAGCAGAAACCATCAGTGAGAACGAAATTACTTGGAAGTACTGTCCAAAAGATATGAATCTGGCTGACCTTGAAAGCAGAGGGGCAACCATTGCAAAGATGGAGGGATGAAACTGGCTCACTGGGCCTAACTGGCTCTTGGATGAAAAGCAGCGTCCACAGCAACCAAAGTTGAAATTCACTAAAGTGGCAGATGAAAAGTGCAAGCCCGACAGAGAGAATTCTTCACACAAAAGAACGCAAGCCGGAAGAATGGGATGCATTGTTAGAGAGGAGTACTTACTGGCGAACCATGAGGATGACAGCGTGGATGTTGAGATTCATCAGTAACTACATAGCGAGAAAGAAGAAGTTATAGAGAAGATCAGGTCCATTAGTAACCGAGGAAATTGCTACTGCGAGAAACTACTGTGTGAGGCGGGTCCAGAAAGCAGATCAAGCAAGTTTACACAATCACCAGAATAAACGTTGGTGGAAGATGAAGATACAGGTGTTCTTAAGCGTGAAAGCGAAATTAAGAGGTACAGGCCAACCTACCTTGAGAGAGGATCATTGAACAAGATAGGGACAAGCTGACGAAGATGAGTAAGGGATTGAACGACTCCAAAGAGCATGCGTGGAGACGATGGAAACGAGAGTATGTTAACAGCATGGAAAGTCATTGATTGGACAAGAAAGCAGGAGCAACACCTGAAGTGGAAGAAGTAATACTAGTCGTCGGTGACGAAAAGAATCGCGGAGAATGAAAGAAAGGAAAAAATCTTCGCCATGTCCGAGGCATGGGTGGTGTCTCAAGAGGTGTGGTGCTGCTGCATAAAGGACACACAATTGAGCGACCTCTTTACCTATTTTGCGTCTGGGGATCCGGGGAGAGGATCACAGTGGTCACGTGCAAGATAGGAGTAGTCACGAAGTTCAGGCCAGGAACCAGAGAGTGAGGAGACTTGCAGCTCAAAAGGCAGCTGAAAGGATTGAAGTGCAGATGCAAGCAGATGAGAAGTATCGATAAGTTTTAAGGACGTTCGCGCGAAAATCTTCCAACATTGATTTTTCTACAAAACATTTGCTGCAGCTGGATAATGAGTAACTCTGACAGAAATGCCAAAAAATTGGGGGGTTACCGACGACATCGTTTCGGAGATAAGATATGTCAAAGGCGACCCTTATTTTGAAAAATCGGTCATCCTTACTCGACTGACCCTAATTAATGTGTGTTACTTGTCTAAAAATATTTTAAATGAATCTCTAGAATGGAACTTTCTCTGGAAAATTTTATATGAGTGGGTCTAAAAATTAAAAAAAAAATCAACTGGTAACGTCCCTTAAGTAAACCTTATCTTTAAATAACAGCATTTGTAATCCCCGACAGTCGCATGAGTCAAAAAAAGGAGAGAATTTCAAACTTCCTTCATTTATTTTTTGTTCATTTTTTTGTAATCTGTCGAGAATTAGTAGAGAAAATTGTCTATCCAAAACAACAGGGATGGGTCACAGACCATCCAAGCAAGTTAAATCTAAACAAAGTTAACGCAACGGCTACCCTCTATTTTATGTACGCGCTCGTGCATGACGTATATCATTGTGCTGCGACGACAGTACTGCAGTACAGTACAGTACAGTACAGTACAGTACTGCGTGCGCAGTACTGCGTGCGCAGTAAGGATGTACATAAACAATTAGCGCGAATGTCCTTAAATCGGCGGCGGAGTGTTGTATGACCTTTTAGGTCTCTTTTCTGGGTGCGCCTCTCATTTCTCTTCTATTTTCGCCTTCAAGCGGCCTCACGAAAGCGTGCCGCAAGAGAACCTTTGGTACCCAGGATAGCTAGCATGGTATTTCAGTTGTTGAATTATGAGTTCCTATAAAATGGTCGAAGTATCCATGCATTGGATATAAAAAACAAACTAAAACCAGTCAAGGCCATGGGTCAACATCGTCATCTCGACACTGAATAGAAATACCCAACATTCGCTTCGTTCGAGTTTTTGCCCTGTTATCAACAAAAAGGCGGCGATCTTACAAAGACTTCAGAATTAATGTTCAATTTATGGAGAGCCATTTGTGCCACAATTACAAATGGCTAGTGTTAATCTACAATCGATCGTTAGTGAAAAATTACAAATGGCTAACGATTGTAGATTAACAATAGTCATTTGCAATTTTGCACTAACGGTTGCAGATTAAGGTCGATTGACACTAGCCATTTGGCAGTGCACTAACGATTGTAGATTAACATTAGCCATTTGTAATTTTGCTCTAACGATAGTAGATTAACACTAGCCATTTGTAATTTTGCACTAACGATAGTAGATTAACAATAGCCATTTGTAATTTTGCTCTAACGGTTGTAAGATTAATACTAGCCATTTGCCATTTTGCACTAATAATAATAATAATAATAATAATAATAATAATAATAATAATAATAACTTTATTGAAGTGTCGATGAGATTTAGCAACAAATGAGCTAATTGGGGACACTATAACATAAATCCTACTAATGATTGTAGATTAACACTAGGCATTTTCAATTTTGCACTAACACTAACCATTTGTAATTTTGCACTGACGGTTGTAGATTAACACTAGGCATTCACTTTTAATTTCACGGTTGTTGATTAACACTAGCCTGCCATTTGCAATTTTGCACTAATGATTGTAGATCAAACACAAGCCATTTGTAATTTTGCACTAACGGTTGTAGATTAACTAGCCATTTGTAATCTTGCACTAACGGTTGTAGATTAACACCAGCTATTTGTAATTTTGCACTCACTGTTGTAGATTAACACAAGCCAATTGTAATTTTGAACTAATGATTGTAGGGTATCACTGGCCATTTGCAATTTTGCACAAACGGTTGTAAATCAACACTAGCCATTTGTAATTTTGGCACAAATGGCTCTCCATATCAATTTTCTGCAAACGAACTCAATGCAGAAACTCAGAATCTTCGATGCCCGGGGGGGGGGGGGGGGACTCCCATATAAAAATGAAGGGGGCACTCATCGGAAATTTTCGAAAAACGTCCTAAAAGATACCAGAATCTTGTTTTGTAGGCGTGGTTCAAATGAGTTTTTACCCCTAAGAGGTACCAATTCTCAAACAACACATGTCATATGCTGTCATATTTTTTTCGGCATTATGGTAGTCCCCCCCCGGGCTTTGATGCGCAATGAAACAGCGTTATTTCAGAACTTCAGGCGAGTTACGTATTATATGTCAGGTTACAGACTAATGAGAACCTCGACTGTCTGTCAGAAAAGGAGGAATGGCTGAGGAAAGAAACGATGAACACGGAGAGGAGCCGATGGTTTGCGCCTTTGGCCGCCATTTTCTTTTTTTCCGGTTATGTGCGGACGTCAGCGGAAACACAACATCCTTCTGATGAAATTTTCACGGGAATCTAAAAGCCCCCTGCAGTAACACAGTTATAAACATAAAATAATACGGGAAAGGGTTTGCTCAAAGTTATATGGAAGAGTAAGGCTCCGGCTAATCGACTCCTGGCTTCTTATATTGTTTCCTTGCAGACAATATCGACTTTTGGTGAAATGTCGGGGGTTTTTTTTCAGAGAAAAGTACATTTCAAATCCCCCCCTACTGTGTTCCCACCTGCTTTTAAGAGTATGAATAAGAAGCTTTTTCATTATCATTGTATTTTTCTTGAATTTTATTTATCTAATTAAAAAATGCATCCTACAATACGGTGAATACCTTTTTAAAAAATTGCTTTCTATATTCACATATTTCTCGGGGTTTTTAATTCTTACTCAAGGTTAAAAAGAGAGGCGGTAAGTTGTTTTAATCAGGTTTGAATAGTTAATATTTGGTCAAAGGTTTTTTGTTTGCTGTAAATTTTTAATCTCATTCCTGGCTTGATGAGAGATGAATAACAAAACCTTTGTTCAAGGAAATTCCGCGGTAAACGTGTGTACAGTTTACATTGCAGGAAAATATAATTTTTTATAATGGCACTGTTAAAGAAAGGATTTTAGGTTGTCACTCGAAAGAAAATACATTTTTGTACGTTTATAATCACTGGATTTGGTTTGAAAAGAGTTTCCGAGGCGAGGTCAAGTAATGAAACACCAATCAATAACACGTTCACCGACAAATGTTTTTCGCATCTCGTTGGTTTGTTGTTTTGAAATCGTGATGAAAATATTGCAGACGCTTCAACTGTATCGCGATAAAAATCGCGATGTTTATGTGAGCGCGGTACCTCAGAGAGCGATTTGTCCTTTATGGACATTTGCAATTAGTTAATTAATTCGCGCTCTGTTTCAGCTGCTGCTGATTGGTTGTCCAGTGTGTAAGTATTTTCTAAATTCATATCAAATATTTGTGTATACATGAACAGAAAGATTCTAGCGGATTGGGTTTCAGTCAACAAGCGCTCATTTTACATTTTGACGCATTACTCGATTGCCTGGTGGAAAATTGTACAGACGCTAATCCGTACGATCGACACTTTTCGTTATCGATGTGCTCTTTATGTAATTCACTTTCGCCACATCAGCTATTCAGCATCTGATCTGACCTCCAGACGAGTATCTGCGATAGTGAGAAGGCTGTGGCTTGTGTAGCTGTATGAAGCTTCCGTTGTCTATGTGACATTTAAGCCTTTCAATATGTGGCCACGAATGCACGAGAATCACTTGGCTGGCTTTTCCCAGTCGCGACGATGCTTCCATTTTAAACCAAGCTTCTTGTTTATTTAGACATCGCATCCAAGAAAGCAAGAACAGAGTAGTTAAGGGAAGGAAAACAGATTGCATTGAGACCGCCTTTTAAGTTGAGCTGGGAACTGTTTGGAAACAATAGGTTATCTTTGTGTTGTAATCTGTAACTTGACAGACAGTAATTGTCCGAGTGATTGGCGTGTGCATTGCCTCGAGCAGCGAGATGTTTTCTTGGCTGGATAGTGAAATCCTGAGAGACAAGTCCATATTTTTAACTTCCATCAGTTGAAGCATCTATTCTTTGCAAACGACCGTGTAAGTATCGTCTTTAATTTGCCTTGTTCGGATTTCCGTCCTGTAGGCGGTACTGTTGTAGTTGGGTCAAACACCGATGAAATACGTAGCAACTCAAATTTGTCTGGCTCTCTAGCGCCGGGGCTTTTTAATTTCGTTCGCCATAACGTACCCAGATGCTGGTTTGACGCGGATCGCTTGTTGCTGCTCGGCTCTGCACTGGGTGAAGGTGTGTTCCGACTGAGCGACAGTGCTTAGCATGTCTTTATTCAAGTCGGAATTTCAACAGGACATTTTTCATATTTTTGTGAAAGCTTTCTTCAGAAGTGGCAAAGTCATGTGGAATGATTGATGACCATTCCTTGATTACCGATCGAGAACGTCATAGTTCACACGTGCTCTTACTGTTACAAATTTTCAGTTTCTCTGATTCGTTTTTCGAATTGATAACCGCAGCACTGGATGTGAAGTTTTGTGATTATTCATCGCATTTCGTGTCGGTTTCCACACTGATCATGGGTGTTTGATTCCTTGGCAATCTGTGACCTATTAGTCCATGTTGAAAACATGGGTTAACTTGATTTATTACTTTGGCCTCCATGCTATCATAGGATTACATCTAACAATGTTTTTTATTAGTTAGAATTTCCTCCAACTGATTAAACCTAACTACATAGTACAAACCATTAGAGAGATGATAAAAATGATTTCATTCAGAAATCGATCACTGACGAAGCAATTTTCATTCTCTCTTCCAGCAAGGGTCTTCGTTGACAAAAACAGGATTAATTTCATCGGCGTTTTGGAAATAGAGTAGCAAAGCGGTTTTAGATTTCTTCTTCTTTAGAATGTTTTACCGACATCTTCGCAACTCTTATAAGCTAACGCGCGCAACAATGAAAAGCGTTCAGAATTGTGACTCCACGTCTCCCTAAATCTCTCAATAAATTTGAACGTGGATAGTTAAGCATTGCTGTTTTGAAATATAGATTAGATGGATCTACAATCTTCCAGGTGGTATTGGTGTTAGGTTCATGTAATATACTAAGCCGTACGTATAATTGATCCGACCTTGGAAAAGCAAAAATTTTTCCCTGTGGTGCGGTGTGTTATGGGAGTATATTTCTGTCTTGACACCCTTCTGAATAAAAGGCAATTATTGCATACGCCTTTCTGTATGTGGTCAGCTTCAAGCAAGGTCACTGCAGCCAATCGATATCTCTATTCATGTATGAATATACTATATATATTTATATATAAACCAGCGTTGCTTCTTTGTTTTTTTTTAGTCAACAGAGTTTGCTCTGAGAAGGACCCCGGAGCGCAGCTGTGCTTGATGGCGAACGGAAAACCGCTTTGTGGAAGAATGCTGCTTATCAAGACTGTCTCACTGGAATTTGTTTTATTTCTTTTTGTGGTCGTTCAATGTAAAGGTATGTTCTTTGACCGACTAGTGCCTACAATACATTGTGTTATGATAAGCGAAGCGGTAGCTTCATTCAAATGCGTGCCATTCTCTTTGTTTGTAAATATCACTTTGTTTCAACTCTCATTCCTATGTTAAAAACGCGTTTTCTATATAAAATGTCTCAGTTTTTAAATCGACATCGAATGGAAATAAAAGAGCTAAGAAATAGGACACTGACTACCTAGAAACTGACGGGCGATTGGTTGTGACTCGGGCGGCTGCCTCAGTCTCCTTGCCTTGTTGTTTCTAATTTGTTATTTTGTTCAAACCTCGGGCTTTTTGTTGCATATTGATGTTTAAAAAAAAACTATGAAAACAGAAATCGGAAACACGTGATTGGAACTGTCATTCTAAAACACGACAGCACGGAACCCCGTTTAATTAGCGACCAAATCGGAGGACACATAACATGATCCACTGTTCAATGTCTGGATTGTCCGTTGCTATTTCTAAACAACGTTGCAATCAAGAAAAGAAAACAAAAAAGATTTACGAAGTTACAACCATGTAATGAAGCTCGGCGATTGTGGATTTGTTTGTTATTGTTCTGTTCGTGTCCACAGTTAAGACCAATTTACTCGACACTCACTTTATACACAGGACGATAAGAAAGTAGTGTAATATTCAATACCAACACTTGAAGTTGCAACTCGTTCCTGAGAAAAAATATATTCTTGAAGATAGTGTTCAAATGGAAAACAAGCGTTTGAGTGTATTGAAGATGAAACAGAAAGCTAGTAGCCGGATCCTAGTACATGTCTTTGGAATCCAATTAGCACCTTGGGCGTCGAGGTTGATTGCTAATTGTTTTAGAATTTATTTCGTATCGCTCAAAAGTTCGAAGTGGGCGTTAAGGGCAAATCGAGGCCATTGTTACAGCTTAATAGACCCTTGTTATAGCGCTTCAATGACGCGACTCTTCACAGAACAATAGGTTAACTCGAAACTTCAACTAACATTGGTTGACCATCTATGTTTCAATCTGTTGTTTTATTTCAAACGGTATCTTTTCTGTCCGTCGTGGAGATCGATTAAATGAACTTCATAAACGCTGATCACATGCTTTCCACTCAAACTGCCTGCAAGGACGTACACCTTCACTCTTATATTTGTGAAAGCTTATCCACTTTTTGCTGATTGCCTTCGAGAGTGGTTTTAGCTCGTTGGTTTATATTTCGCTATGTTTACATAAAGCAAATCTTAACAAACTGTTGCCGCCAAAATACTTATTTTAGGTGCAATAACACAAAAATCCTAAGAATGTCATCTTTGTGTAGAATTTTCTTTTTCTTTCTTAAAAATGGAAGTGTCTTCTTTGAGTTGTTCTCAAAATAAAATAACTCTACGAAGTTCAGGATGGTGTAGTGATCGTTTTAATAGCATTTTATTTCATTACAGCTGTTTTCAAAACTCTTTTCTCTATTTTGTCTCATGTCGAGTGCATGTCGCTTTTCTTTTACAAAATGTTATCCGTTTCAATTTGTACCCAGAAGAGATATTGGAAAGAGAACACTCCAGTCTATTTAGAATAAAAACTTGAAGTTAATTGCATATTTCCACCCGTTGTTTTAAATTTAGTGTTTGAAGCGTTCGTTCTTTGTCAAAGCAAATCTGGTGGGGCTCTTGTGAATCTACAAGTGGCTCCGCTTCATGGTTGCGCGCGCATTTGCTTCTTTCGGCTTCTTAGAACGAAGGCTCTCAGTTTAAATCTAAAACTTTACCATCTACAAGTTTTTATTATTATAACCACAAGTTGTAAACTTTGATGCTGAGAAAGCACCAACCACTGACATTAAATGAAGTTGGAAGCGTTTGTTTCTATCGTTTTCAATATTATCAGCACCCCCACTGCTGAACGCAAATGAAAAAATTCAAAATATTTACGTTTTGCAGAATTTGATCAATGGAGTCTTTGATATAAAGTTTGGACAAATGGCTCTTTACAAGCTGCCAGTGCTTCTAAATTACAATTCAAATTACTATCATCAGAAATATGCGGTTATTGTGAACTGATACGGTTGCAAGGAGCGGTAAATGGATACCCCCCACTTTGTGTGTGGCCCAAGGTCAGATTGCTTTATGGAACACAAATATCTTTACAGGCCAATCACCCACAACTTCTTATTGAATACATTAGTTACAATTTTGTGTGTTCTTTTAAAATATTAAATGAATGCAGAGAGCTTTACAATATCTGCATGCCCATGGACAGAATCTATTAATAGGTTTTTTAAAAAGATTGCTTGTTTAAAGATATAATTAACTAGCTATAGGTCATATAATATCTTTCAAGCAAATCTAAGTGTTGTTTATTTATAATAAATTTGAACAAAGTCAATCCAACTACCAAAAGCAGAACAGGTGCAGAGAAGGGTGAGGGGATGGGCGGGGAGGGTATGCACTCTTCCCATAATGCCTCGCGGCAAACTACCGTAAAATGATGGTTATAAGCCCCCCGCCCACCCTGCGTGCTTATAGGCACATCTAACTGTAAAATACTCCGGTTATAAGCCACCCCCCCCCCCCCCCATCTTCAGATAAAAGCCTTCCTCTTCTTTTCCTTGTTTCCTTCATATGAACACTCTCACAGAACACTGTACAACTTTAAATAAGGCATAGAGTGCAGAACAATATTGAAATGAATTATCGATTTATTGTGACGTTGAAGGGATGTACCGTTAGAAATGTGACGGGTCGGGGGGAGCCCAAAAACTAAAAAAAAAATCCTGCAAAATGAAAAATTTAAGAAAAAAAAATCATGTATTGCAATGGAACCAGAAAAATATCCTGCGTGGATAACCGATGTGACTGTGTTAATGTATACATATATATTACACAGTGTGAAAAACAAATCTGTGATCTGTAACAGAAAATCCTCTTCTCCTAACTTCCTAAATTCATCCCAAACTGCATTTCAGTCATCTCATTTTATAAAAACTTTAGTTTTAAACTTTTACTTTAACAGTGCCGTTGGTAGGAGCAAAGTCATTACTAACAATCGTAGAACGGTTTTGTTTGGAATTTCAAATCGTCTTTTTCCAATCATAAGGAATTGCGGCTAGGAGTCCATTATACGTTAAAAATTAACTGACGGTTCGTTTTTCTGTTGGAATTCTGATCTGGGTAACTAACGTTTTTGCTTTTATAAGGTGACGTATTTTAGTTATCAGTTTTGACAAAGCGATTATTCCAAATGATTTCATTTTCATATTCGTAAGCAGTGGAAGGGGGTTTTGAATTTAGTTTTTGCCTTGTAGAATGATGGTACGTGTTTGTTGATCCAGGTTCAAATCTTGTATATCAAAATAACAGTCAAATACGAATTGGCCTCCATATCGAGATATAGATGGATAACTTTATTTCCACTCGGGTTGATGAGGCTGATTAGGCCTCCAGCAAGATTATGCTAATTTACCGAGAAAAATAATACAGTACAATAATAAAATGAAATTAAAACATTACCCCAAAAATAATTATAAAATAAGATAAAAATACAGATAAGAAAAGGCGGCTTCGTATAAACATTAACCCATGATGCTTTCAAAGCTTTATTCATCATTTTGATGTCGATCATGTTAAGACCACCCTTGTCAATGAGGCCAATGAGAGTGTTAAGTTTGACTTTGTCTGGCATGAAGTTCCAAATATACTTAAAACACGACTGAATCATTTACCTCTTTAGAGAAGTCGCGTGGTGTTTTTAGAACAGACGTATTGTACACTTTAAAATTGCAAGGGACTCTTCCAATGAGAATAAAGTTCCTGGCTGTCCAGTGACTTCAGTAATTGTTTTCAACGTAACAAGCTTTTCCGTTAAGTTTAATGTGTTACTAATGAGAGGGTCGAGGCGAAAGCAACGCCAAGCACAACCACATATTTTTCAGGCCATGCAATGTTGAAATAAGAGTGTTTGCCAGGATTGCGTTATGGGCTGCCAAGCCACATTTTTTCTGTTTTACATATACATTTTAGAGCAGTCTCCTAAATCGTTTAAAGGTGGTTTGCGGACTTATCGTCACCAATGAAGGCCGTTATATCATCTGCGTACAAACTTAGCTTCAACTCAATTCCGTTTACTTTCAAGCCGTCAATATTTTTATTTATCATCGTATTGCCTGAGCAAGGACCACAATTGCTAGAACCAAGGGCGTTGGCTTGGGTTGTCTTAATTGCAAAAAAGTTATTTTTAGTAACTATGCGGACCATGCGGAAACATATTCCGATAGGCTGGTTGACTTCCGGAAGACCTGCTTTCTTGAATCAGCGCGTCAAAGCGAGGCGCAATCAACAAATTAAAAAAATTGGCGACCATAGCGGTGGTAATTTCGCATGTGAAAAAGAAAGTAAAATGGTTCTGTTTGAGCAAAGAACGTTATATAGTATCACAGCGGCTGGATACATAGATCTTTATCTGTCTTTATACAAAAACCTTGCAACTGAATCGGTAAAAAGGGGGCTGGAGAATTCAACGTACCGGACAGATGCCAATCAACCATCTACTCCAATCTCTTGTAAGCGTCGTTTCTAAAAGTTTGAAGTCGCTTTGCTCGATCGATGGCCTGCATACTGTAGAATTCAAAGTTGTTATGTTTTAATTTCTGTAGCTGAAGGATAGAAGGATGGTCTTATGGGAAAATCACTTTTTAGGGATTTCAACACGGCAAGAAGTTAAAAAAAACTCTAAAACCGGCTTGCATGCATGCATGGATTTGTTTTCTATAAGCTTTTATACGTTTGGAAGGACTTTGTCAGGTGCAACTTCTTTCCATGTTTTCTTGGTAGCTGACTTCATCAGAACTGATATTCATTTTCCCTCTCTGTCCAAATATTTTTCTCTTGCTAGAACAAAAAGAAGCCTTGATATGGGACACCCTTGTCTGACACCTCTTTGAAGAAGAAAGAAATCTGATGTAGAACCCTTATATTAGAATAAAAGGTGTGAATCCATTGTAAAAGCATTTATCCGAAGTTTATTATCTCAAGGACTTTTTAGAGGTACTTCCATTCGAGAGAATCTTAGGCTTTTCCAAAATCTTAAAATTATAACAATCCAGGTAAATTTTCTTTTTCATAAAAATTTCGATTCATTAGATATTAATCGGATATTTTCGCCAATGAATCGATTTTTAATTTATCCCGTTTGATCACAATTTATCAGTATCGGCAAAACTTTCTCTAATCGTTTTTGCTTTACATTTCGCGGCAATTTTGTTGTGGTTGTTTAAAAGGGAGATTGGTCGCCAGTTTTTGAGAAGAAATTATCTTTTTTATTGTTTTTTTTTGGTGTTTGTAAAATAATACCGCTTCCTTGTAAGGTAGACATTTTACCGCATTAAAGGCGTCATTTGAAGCTGTCTACTAAAGAAGAAGCGACATATTCCCAGAAGCACAGGTAGAATTCTGCAGTTAGACGGTCTAATCTTAGAGTTTTGTTTTTCGCAAACATCTTGATAGCCGATAAACATTGTTCTGCAGTTATAAGGTCTTCACAGATTTTTTCTGTTCTTCATTAAGTTTTGGAAGTACATCGTCAGAGTTTGGAAAATGGGAAGATAAGTCGTTTATATCAGATATTTGTGAGGTGTATAGAGTTTTGTAGAAATTTTTTGTACTTTATAACAGTCTATAGATTAGGCGTAATTCAATGTTTTTGCAAAATTATTATTCACTAAAGGCGAATCCTAAAATTCGGTTCAAAGAACTAATTAATATTGGTAATTGAACTGAGTGGAGTGCAATTTGGTCTGAAATCATACGCGTGATTTCAGCAAGTTTGATTTGAAATCACAAGTATGATTTCAGACCAAAATTGCACGACACGAAGTTCAATTACCACTTAATTACATCCATTTTGAAATCCCCCAATATTGCACAAAAAAGTGTAATATTGTAATAAGAGGATCACCAGTGATTTCAAATGGTGCAATTTGGAAATTGCACCATTTTAAAATGATGCGATTTAGAGTCCAAAATGGTTTTAAATAATTAAATGATGCGATAGAGTCCAAAATGGTGCAATTTGGAAATAAATTGCACCATTTTGGACCAATCAGATTCCAAGGATCACCAGTGATTTCAAAATGGATTTAATTAAAAGCTAAACCAAGTTATCGGCTCTGAAGTTGCAGTACCTCTTTTTTTACATCGGTACGGTGGTTCAAAGCGAGTGAAAGGATTTTGATAAGCCATGCAATAGATTTTGCGTCACTTCCTGATCATCATCGGCAATCCTCGTGGTCGAGATCTGATTAGAAACATTTAATTTTATATAAAAATATCCAAAACAAGCCCATTTCTTAATTCTTTTTGTTTTGGACTACCAAAATAATGTCAAAACCATTTTTCAGTGGAGGTAAAAGGAGGTACATTAGGATGGTAAAAATCTTCAAACTTTTTTCGTCTTTTCAAAACACCTGATCTAGTTTCAGTAAAGCGAGCCCTCTACCCTTCAAGCGATTAAAGCCTAAATTGCCCAACCACTTCACCGTGAAATCGAAAAGAACATGATGCATGATGGCGACCAAAATAAGTTCCAATTGTTTTAATAATTATATCTTCCAGCACAAATCAATCATTAAAGAAAAGCATCAGTAGATCATTACACGCCACATTTTCCCCTCCCCCACCCCCTTGGATGCAGAGCATGTGTCTCTCTGCCTCAGTAATACTCACGCTGCGAACAGGTCAACTTCTGCCGAGGTTTATAGAACTGCAACATTTTATGATAAATTATTTGACCGGACTCGGAATCTGACCCACCCAGTTTGCATTGCGCGCCTACGTTGGTTCATCCGTCATTTTCAGGGCCCCCGAAAGTCCATACTGTATTGTAGATGAGAAATTCACTCGTGCAATAGGCGATATGCTTGCCCAAATATGGAAGAGAGCCGTATCATAACAATAAGAGAAGCACGCAATGCAAACTGGTTGGGTCAGACTCTTTCGGTAGGGTCGTACATCTCATAAACTTCTATTTTCATTGGCCGTTCTAAAACAGTACCTGCTATTGTTTATAGGGATAGGGGCATTGTTTAGGTCATTCATCTATTGTTTTGGTGAGCCAATAAAACAACTCGTTCAAAGGAGGTACGACATGACCGACTCTTTAACGTTGTGAAAGTGACTTTGGCAGGAGCCTATATAGACTTGCCTTGGAGTATTGAAACTGAATATCATTAATGAAGCTATCTCTAAGTAATGTAGCTTGGCGACACTGAGAAGTGAAATTATATGTTGACAATTTTAGGTCCTCCGGCTATAATTGGACCAATAAAGTCAGAGTACACAATTGGAGAAGGACGAACAGTCAAATTACGTTGCAAGGTGTCCGGAACAAATGAACCCTTGGTGAACAGAACGCTCACCGCCTGGAAAAAACTACCAAACATCGTTATCACTAAAAAGTTTTCCAGATTTAAGATGCGGATAGGAAGATATCTGAAAATTACAAAGGTGAAAGTTGCAGACCAGGGGACGTACCTTTGTATAGCATATAACCCTTATGGAAAAACAAGACGAGAAATAAAGCTTGTCGTTCAAGGTAAGCGGCTCCATGTAGGCTTGAACATAGTACAGACTCAAGCTGACAACTGATTAAGGGCCGGTTTAAACGTCGTATTTCATATGTTGCCGAATCTAATTCAGGAATTAAATCATGTGACGTTCGACGTTGAACTCAAATTAAATTCGACAATGCGACTTCTGCCGCATTTCGACTGAGCCAGTCGAATATTCGACAGACTTCCACAGTTGTTTATACGTCGAATTTCACATGTACCGAATCCAATTTTTAATTTAGGTTTTACCCACAATACTTTATAAAAAACTCGCTCATGAATTCAATGCGACTTCATTATTCGACGTTTAAACCCAATGTTTGAATTTAATTATTTGAGTCGACCCAAATAGGTATTCTTGTCTTTCACTTACGTCATATCAAAATTCAGAAGCATTAAAAAATAGATTTCGAATCGAAAATGTTTATGGAATTGTAGAGAGTTTAAAACTACACATCTTGGCCAAATGTTGAAGCGTAAAAGCATTTCGTTCAAGAGTTATAGGCGAACGAGTATTAGATATTTTTAGTAAGAAATATATGGAGCGGCGATCTTTGTGCTCCACTCAGGGGCACAAAGATGGCGGCCAAAAATTCAAAGTCTTAATTTCGTCAAAAATCACATCCAAAAATATTGTATTTGCTATATGCTCAATTAACTCGGCTTATAAGCACTTATAATGCAAACAATAACTTTGAGCTGATTCAATTTTGTTTTTTTCGCGGCTTATCTGAAATAGCGTGACGCATTGCGTGACACATTTAAAACCTTTGTAAATCGGAAGCAAACCATCGTTAAAACCTGAAACTTTTTGTGAAAGATTACAACACTTGTATCCACATACCATGCTAGAAACAGCTTTGTAGGATGTATACTTTAGATTTTTAAATTTTTATGACGTCATGTGAAAACCAAGAATTAGATTCGGCACATGTGAAATACGACGTTTAAACCGGTCTTTACATATCGTGTCTTGTTGTTAGTTTATATATGCGGTGCCGTTCCCTTTGTGTTCAGTTTAAGGTCTAGAATCTTGAATTTTCGCTGTTGTGTCAGGCCCTCTTCCGTCGCTTATCAACCGAGGAAGGTGCAATGCCGCCCAAATACCAATCGAGTCAATATTTTGCCCAACACTACCCACGTCCAGCTGATATAAAATTCTATCAAATTCTAATTTTAACCCATGTATTCTTGAAATATTCTCACTGCTCCTTTAATTTTTCACAGCGTCAAACAGTAATATTACAGTACCGACGGCGAACTCAATTTCACCTACAGGTAAACATGGAAATAATAAACAAATATTTTTAGATCTTGTTTTGATAGTTTGTTGCGTACTCCTAACTACTCAAAGTGTAGGTAAACAATTTGGCCAAAAGTCTGTCCTGTATTATATTTTTCCTTATAACATGGCGGACAAAATTACTGAATGCTGATTGGCTGAGACAGAGGGCATTTTTTTCTTAATCACGAGGGAACTTTTCATAATCAAGAGGGCATGATTACTTGATCCTCACTGGTCGAGCATAAAAATTTCTCACTTGTGATTGGTGTAGTGCGTCGTTCTCGTTGCATTCAGTTGGCTTGGCGGGATTTTGAAGAAAATTTACGAACGGAGCACTCGTATGTTTCGCCGGAGATTTTTCTATAAAAAGGAAAGAAATTGGATGATGCGTAAGAAAGAAATTCTACAGGTGAATTACAGCATTTTACGCCAAACAGGATGCGATTATTTGTGTTAAAACGTGGATTAACCAGGCGCCTGCAGGCCAGTTTGCGACGTTGAAGATCTTGAAGAAATTCACTCATGGCGACGAAAGGTTTTAAAATTCCATCACTTCATTGAATATATGCGGATTTCTGCGGACCGAAAGAAAAGATTTTGCTGCAATGGACAATTAATATATGTTTAACGGGAGAAAGAATAAGGCTAAAAGAAGTGAAAGAAAGCAATTAAATTGCCAAACGTACAAGCAAGATTGAACTCGGCATTTGTTGTTGTTATCAAAGCGGCAAAAACTTCAAACACAGGTACGCTTAAATAAAACTTGTTTTGTTTTGTCATTTAGTGTCTTTTATCGATAAACATTAGGTTATGTTCTCTAGATGTACATAACAGCCAAATGTATTATTTTCACTTTCGGGTAATTTAAAAGTCTGAAGGGTTTCCCTATAATTTTTCCCTCTAAATTATAAACAAGTAATCACATGTTCGTTCGTAAAATGAAGGATTAATATCACTTGTGTTTTCAGAACCTGTAGAAATCAGCATTCAGTAATTTTGCCCGTCATGTTATAACGTATACTAATTTTCCGTAGTGTTAGCATTGCATTTGAAAATAATAAATAAACGAGCAAAGTCATTACAGTAATACTTCTCCCACCATCCACAGAAATTACCCAACTGTGTTAAAATTGTTAAAGAAATGAAAAACGCGCCGAGTGCATTATTGAGTTATAAAAGCACGCGGGAATTTTTAAGAACACGAGAGAAGTGCAGAGAAGCACGAGCCAAAGGCGACTTCTCGAGTGTTCTTAAAAAGTCCCAAGTGCTTATATAACTCAACAATGCACGAGGAACAAGTTTTTTTAATTTCTTTTATAAAATAAAAACGGTTATAATCAACCTTACGTCACGCGCGTGCTTTATCGAGTTATAATGAACACGGTTTAACCAATCATAGCGCGTTGAGCATTTTATAAACCTAACTATTTATTGTACTATAACTAATTATAAAATGCTCAAGGAAATGCGCGCGCTACGATTGGTTAAACCGAGTTCATTATAACTCGATAAAGCACGCGCGTAACGTAAGGTTCATTGGCCGTTTTCACCCTAGAGACGGACAAATCGTCTCAGACGGACAAGTCGTCTAAGTGTAAAACGGGATGAACAAAATTTTGGACGTAAAAGTCGTCTGATTTTGTCCGTCGATTTGGCCGTCTATTAAGACGATTTTTCGAGGACGATTTGTTCGTCTGGACGGATAAGTCGTCCAAAGTCCGACTTAAATTCACACTGGACGAACAAATAGTTGTATCTCGGTCCCAGTACTCGCTAAGGAGAATGGAACTAGTAAAGGAGTGATGGTTTATGGGAAAATCAAAATGGCGGATAGAAAGCAAGGTAACCAAGCCTGTTAGTGCCAGGCCCCTTGCTTTCAAAATCGTCTGTTCGTTCAGATATGAATTTACGATGACCAACACAAGGTGAGTTGTCCGTCTAGAATTCACATTACACGAACAAATCGTCGAACGACTTGTCCGTCCAGACGATTTGTCCGTCTTCTAGTGTGAAATGCGCCATTATAACCGTTATTATTTTATAAAAGAAATAAAAAACTTGTTTCTCGTGCATTGTTGAGTTATATAAGCACTTGGAAATTTTTAAGAACACTCGGGAAGTGCGAGAAGCACGAGCCAAAGGCGAGTGCTTCTCGCACTTCTCGAGTGTTCTTAAAATTCCGAAGTGCTTAATATATAACTCAATAATGCACTCGGCGCGTTTTTTATTTCTTTAAGAAAGGGCTGCATCTGTGCGAAACTTTCATTTAACTCGTATATTTTACGGTTTTTACACACAACCTTTTATTCGGTAATAAAATATAGAGGGTCGTGAAGGGGGGTACCAAATCCCAGTTCCCAGCCTAAATTTGGCCCAAATCCCAGTTCCCATTTTACCCCTTCACGACCCTCTAACTATGCAACCGTGTAAGCCTGGTAGCTAACCGCGGGCGCGAAGGCGAAAAATACTGATTTCACGGTCTCTACTGTCTCTACTGAGGAGTGCAAGGTCTATTGCTACGAAATTTTATTTTTCTATTTCAAAATATTGGGCAAAGACCGCTGAAGAAAAGAAATCCCATTCCCATTTTATAATTGTTCATCCCATTCCCAGTGGCTAAATCCCAGTCCCAGTGAGTAAATCCCATTTTCCCAGTCCAAAATAAGGCTAATCCCAGTTCCCATTTTACCCCTTCACGACCCTCAATATAATATTCAACGGTTTATGGCGATTGTTTTGTCCCTGATTTAACAGCTGTTTATTTGTTGTTCGCAGCTTCAGTGAGCATGAGTGCAAAAGATAGCACCAGGACTACCAAACTACCAAAAACAAAAGGTAGTCTGAGGAGTTCAATTCCATTGAAAGGTTTGTTGCCAGTTCAGTTCATTCGTTTGTTTTCGTAGATTACTTCTGTGATTATTTAATGTCTTCCATACTTTGTTTAAGTGTCTCTTTTCATGTTCCATTTTAATTTCATCGGCCATATCATGTTCCTCATGATCACGTCTCATGTTTATTCCTGTCGCCATCATCATCATCATCATCATCATCATCATCATCACCATCATCATCATCATCATCATCATCATCATCCCAGCACAGCGTCGTTGTTCATCGTTGTTCTGTAATCCCATTTTTGTTTTTTTTTTTAACTGTTTACTTTTTGTGGATGCAAAAACGCGAATTTAACAGGCCCATATACTGGACGTAGGGGTGGGGGTGGTAGTAAATAGGACGAGACCCCCAGCATTTGAAACCATCCTTGACAGAGATATCGTGAGAGACAATTCGCAGTGAAACCACAAACTTTATGACCACATTGCAGTGGTGATTTTACACAGTGATCCAATAACGAAATTTCGTGCATCGAAGGACTAGCCTAACGAAGTGCCTATTTTTATCAAAACTGGACAAATTTTCTTTTCACGTTTTTTTTAACGTTCTATTCACTAAACGTTCTGGTTCTTCATTTGACGTTCTGGTAATATTGATTCCAACAGTTCGGTTGACACAACTATACGGTCTTTGGTCCTAAAGCAAAATAAAAAATTTTAATCAGCAAATTTAACATCCATTTTAGATCCTCGCGGTGTCCGTAATTACGGAGTTCCACTGTGTATATCTCACAAATTCTCTTTTTGAATTTGCTCGTACAGTTTTGATAGATAAGCATCACCTTTTGGAAGAGAATAGCCTGCAACGCTTGAGAACAAAAATTATTGAAAATAATGAACATTTAATTGATCCCAATACTTTACACAAAGGGGATCGCTGCATTTAGGCAAAAAGGAAGCATTTAAATGACGTTAATGTTTTAAAATGCAAAAAAAATAAATAAATAAATAAATAAATAAATAATACACAATAATCAGGATCGGCTCCTGACAATAATGTATAACTTGTAGAAGTGTAGAGCTATTGTTTTGTTAATAAAACTTTATGCTGACTTTTCGATATTTCCATTGCATTGCATAGACTTTACATGTATACGTCAGCGCTGTGGTTGGTTCATTTTATTTTTAAGCCGGCAGATATAACAAAACACTTTCTAAATTCAATGTTGTTTATTGCTGGCCCTACAGAGGTTTTGTTTGTTTCCTCTGGGGACAGTCACCAAGTGTTAATTAAATCTACTGTTGAAATGTTTGCAGATGGCCATCCACCAAAGTTCAGAAATCCTTCAAATCGTTCTCTTGAATATGCTCCCGGTTTGCCGATCAAGCTCAAATGCCGCGCGTATGAAGAGCCTTCTCTTAACATCACGTGGCTGAAGAACGGCAAGAGACTGGGAAGAGGATATCGGAAGAACCTGAAATCAAGGGGCTGGGTTTTAAATTTTCACCAGCTGTCTTCTAATGACGCTGGAACTTATTCTTGCATAGTAACGAATGCATTTGGCAGCAGCGTTAAGACGTTCGTTATCAAAGTTGTTGGTAAGTTATTTTCTTCATCCTATCCTTTCTTTCAACTTTAAATTAAACCATTCAAGTTAGACATATAATAGTTCTTTGCCATTCACGCACAAGAAAAACCGCTTGGTCCACAGTTTGTGTAAATAAGACGCAAAAACCACGAAGATCAATATTTGTTGTGTTCCATTTACCTGAACAAAGTTTACTCCGGATGCCTGAAAACGAGTCATAACTGGTGTAAGGTCTGAAAATGTCCATTTGGGAATGTTAGACTCCCTTTCAAGAAGTCCTTTTCTTCTAGGAATTTACCTTTTGGGTAAACCAAATTAGTATTGCAAACAGAAATTTCCGGAATTTTAGTGTAATAAGTTACAATCAAGTTCAGTTTTATCCTTGTGGCAGCAAGTGATGCTGGTGTTACTGTCTTTAAGGAGCTGATTTTTAGACAAACCTATTTTTAGATATAGGGCACCCAAAAAGAGTGGCCCAAATATCTCTGTATCAACATCGTCCCTAGTGTATCTCTTCTTCCCGCCCCTTGGAGCGAGAGAGAGAGAGAGAGAAAGAGAGAGAGAGACCTGGTCTGGTCTGGTCACGTATCTATTGGATAATTATAATCCTAAGGAGGGGTCGACAGTGTTTGTAACTTTGTTTCGTTTTGTTTTCAGTGGTTCGTACTGTGTGCGAGTTGGTTGATGTCCGGAAACGGTTCAATCAAGCGATTCCGATCAAACAAAAGCGTATGAACAATGGGTTGCGCAAGGATAACATTGTTGTCGTTCAATATTTTACAAGTGTATAAAATGTAAAGAGTCAAATACGCTATCTTGTATAGACATTCAAACGACTGGAACTGGTGAATTATTTTTCCTACCACGAACAGTGCACAGTTGATCTTACTGAGGCAGTTCTCTAACCGTTAATTTACAAATCCTAAAGCTAAAGATTGACGATGCTTAGCTAGAGCGAACAAATTTTACACTTTGCCGCTCCTCTCTCGAATCGCTTATTTGTAATTACCCAGATTACACACGTGACCAGACCAGGGAACGAGATTGTCTCTCTCTGTATCTCTCTATCTCCGAGCACACCGATAGAAAAATATCAAGTGATTTTTCGAAGAGGTAACACACCGTCAACAATATTTAAACTATTTTCCCAAGACACAAGGAAAGAACTGGTTCATTATCTTTGGCTTTCGTTGATATAAATTGTTTTTCTTTTGCTCGTCATAGTGACACTTTTAAATACGTGACAATGTCCCTTTAAGACGTTTGACTAACATTTGGACGCACGCGTTACTTTTTATGAAAAACTTTTAAATCACTATTCCAAGAATTTCCAGTCGCTTAAAATAGAGCACTGGTCGGCGTTCTGACATTTGACTTGTCCCGTGTCATCGGAACACAATAGCAGTACAATATCTTTTTAGAAGATTTGTTAACCGTGGCCAATGCCATTTTTTGACTTTAAATGCTTTCAATATTAGAACCGTGGTTTTGTCATTATGAAAGAAAGAAGTTGTGGCTTCGTTCAGCAACGCCTAATCTCTACATACTTGTACACTCGGCATACGCCCAGCCAACAAAACGAGTTCTGTCTTTGCCCACATATAAGAATAAAGAAATATTGACAAGGAGGGAGGGGTGCTTCTATTGGTTTAATAAGTCGATGTCCCATGCAGTTTTGGTAACCAATGTGTGTCCTATGGCACTATCGAGGCTTAAGGTCGAAAACGCTATCATGGATGACACCTTGTTATTTTTTTCTTTAGGGTCAACAATTCAACCACCGGTCAAACCTGTTATTTTGGAGGGAGTTCTAAAGAATGAAACGGCAACAAAAGGAGGCGAAGTCACGTTTGTGTGTTCGGCTTTTAGCAGAAGTTATCCAGAATTTCACTTTCTCAAATGGAAATCAGCAAAAAACGTTTCAAACGGTTCGGAACCGTACGAATTTATTGACTTTGGAAAATCAAAATTTGAAGAAATTCGTGAGACCGCCAAGCCACACATTGGTAACCGCCAAGTATACACTCATCACCTTGTTATCCGCAATGTGACATCAGCAGATGAGGCCAAGTACACATGTGTAGTGGGGAATACCGCTGGATGGGTATCCGAGCACGCATTTCTTGCTGTACTAAAGAAAGGTATGTATACTTCAATACAGCAGAGAATTAAGGCGGACAAACCAAACATGTGTCACAGTACCTACAACGTAAACTATATTTAATTAATTATTGCGATCATTTTTCCTGGCCATGTATACTCGACCTCCAAAATGCAGACAAATGGTCTGAGCATTTTTTATGTCCCTTATTTTTTGTTAGCCAATCAGTTTTAGAGTAACTATTGGAATGGGGAAGGACGTGGAGGAGGGAGGGGGGGGGGGGGGGGGGGAGAGGGGCGTCGTTCGTACTATTCCTACCCTTCGAATTCATTATCCTTGCTATGATATGATATGAGACCAAGCATGATGCATAACCACGTGATCGTCCTACTCAGTGTGACTTTGCCATTCAGTTACAAGACATCACTACCTCCTTCGCATCAAAATAAACATTTCTTATTGCCTACAGAGTTTCATTCTAATGGGTATTTATTGTCGTAATTCTATTATTGAAAATTATCAATAAAATTTTAATACAGTGGAACCCCGCCTTACGGTCACCTCGTTATTACGGTCGCTTTTTTTGTCCCGGCGAAACGCCCATACATTTTCTTATAATAAAACCCCGTTAATGCGGCCACCCCGTCAATACGGCCAACGGCCACATTCTGAAATCCCAACCTGTATAATCCTTTATAATTTTACCCCGTTAATACGGCCACTCGAACCAAATACGCATTAATTATTGACCAAACAAAACAAATACTGTTCATGTACAGTACTTGAGAAACAATACTGTATTTATTCACAATGCCTGTAACTTGTCATGTCATTGACCTCTGTCGTTAACGTAATCAAACAGCAATTTACTTTCCCGTCATGAAAAAGAAACATAGACCAGTCATGCAATTTGACCCTATCCCGTTAATACGGCCACCCCGTTAATACGGCCAAATTTTCATGGCCCCTTGGTGACCTATTAACTGGGTTTCATTGTACAGTGAAAATTTGGCCGTATTAACGGGATAGGGTCAAATTTCATGACTGGTCTATGTTTCTTTTTCATGACAGGAAAGTAATTGCTGTTTGATTACATTAACGACAGAGGTCAATGACATGACAAGTTACAGGCGTTGTGAATAAATACAGTATTGTTTCTCAAGTACTGTACATGTACAGTATTTGTTTTGTTTGGTCAATAATTAATGCGTATTTGGTTCGAGTTGCCGTATTAACGGGGTAAAATTATAAAGGATTATATAGGTTGGGATTTCAGAATGTGGCCGTTGGCCGTATTAACGGGGTGGCCGCATTAACGGGGTTTTATTATAAGAAAATGTATGGGCGTTTCGCCGGGACAAAAAAAAGTGACCGTAATAACGAGGTGACCGTAAGGCGGGGTTCCACTGTACATGGCATGTTCCACAGCCCCTCGGTTTAGGCGCGGTAAACTGTTCTTGATGCTTGTTTCCACAAATCGATACCATTGTCTACAACATAAGAAACTTAAGAGCCAGTGACTGTAAATATCGAGAATCACTGGACAGGCTTGTTCTGTCGTGAATTGTAATACCGTCGTGAATTGTAATACCTATCGTGAATTGTAATAACAGTTGTCGTGAATTGTAATACCTATCGTGAATTGTAATAACAGTTGTCGTGAATTGTAATACCTGTCGTGAATTGTAATAACAGTTGTCGTGAATTGTAATAACATACCTATCGTGAATTGTAATAACCTGTTGTCGTAATTTGTAATAATCCAAGCTGTCGTGAATTGTAATACCACGTTGTCGTGATTTGTAATAAGTCTTAAGAACAAACAATTACAAAAGAAAATAACAATTAATTAGCTGGATTTATCCAGGAAACTCGTGTTTGAATCTCGTGATGTAAAATTACTTCTCTGCTGGCCAACACAACAAGGGCTATTCAATCAGTAATATTCCCTCCGGCTTTTGTCAAGTCCGCAGTAGTAAAGCCGGTACATGTCAGTCGGTGCGGGAACATTTGAAGAAAGTCCTCAAGGAACTGTTATTTACAACCGAGTGTCAAGTATGTATGTGACTCTCGTACGTTGAGACAACATGCTTGCAGAGCATTTTAAAAAGAACGAGACTTCCTTGTCCAAATGTAGATCTCTTTCGTATTTTTTAAAATACTTTGTTATGAAATAGCGTATTTTTGTCGTATTTTAGAAAAGTCAAGCAGTTGAAATACGGTCCGAAGGCCCCAAAAGCGAAGACCCCTGTTTTTTTCTGTCGTACCATCCTGAAAAGTCACAAAACGTCGTAAAACATATCTCATACGCTAAGAGGACCATTTAGCGGTGAAATAATCAGGGTCTTCGTTTTATAGTTTACCCCCACCAAAACTATGCATGAGGGATTGTCTTCATCAGTTAAGCTGTAAAGGTTTAACCAATGAGAGTGAGCGTTTCCCACGACTTAAAACAAACAAAAGTAAACACGAGATACTCCACACTTTTTACAGTGGTATCAAGATGGCTTGTAAATGGAAATGTTCCGTGCTTTTTGTATTATTCTTCGCTTGCTTTCTTTGTTGCAATACGGCGAAGCCTAGAGACAGAGATCCACGAGAAGTGTATATTCATCCTATCAGTGATGAGGTTTATGACACCTTGTTATTACTTGTCCAAGGAAAATTTGATGTGCCGGTAAAGAAGCGCACGCGTGTCCAAAAGAACGCCCTGGTACGATTTTGGAGAAGACAAGAGCAATTTCATCTTGGGAAAGAAAGTACTCCTACATTATATTTCTCAGGAAAAAAGGTTGTAAAGAAGTCCTCCATATCAGCCGTCGTTGCAAATACCTTTGATCAGGCGAAATCTGGAGGGTGCAAAAAGCTACGAGATCGAGCTGCAAGCAGTTATGCCGGGTTAAGCGAAAAAAAAATACTACAAGTAACGAACAACGAATTTAAATACCGAGTTCACAACGCGAGGTTTACGAACAAGGCGACTCCTAAACCCGTTACAGCAAAGCATGTGCAGTCACAGCACCAGATTGATCTTATTGATCTCAGTAAGGATCCCGTTAAACACAGTGGCAAGGTGTAGTAAGTATATCTTATCGGTAATTGACGTATTTAGCCGCTTTTTATGGCTAGTTCCAATGGAACGCAAGTCAAGCAGAGAGGTTGTTCGATTGTTGCGACCAATTTATGATGAACATGGCCCCCCTGATCGACTTCAGAGTGACCGTGGCCCCGAATTTCAAGGAAAACTGCGGTCTCTTTGTACTCACTATAAGATCAAAATGATAAAATCAAGACCTTATCATCCCCAATCACAGGGAAAGGTGGAGCGATCACACAGGAGATTAAGAACAAAGATCATGTACGATCTTATCAACCTGGGAAAGAAGGGTGTAAACTGGGCGTCTAATCTGGGTTCATACAATCGCATTCTTAACGAGGAAAGTAAAGAAGAACTGGGATGGAAAAGCCCATTCGAGATTTACTTTGGTCGGAAATCAAATATTCTTGTCAAGACAGCGTTAGAGGAAGAAGAAGCTGATACGGATCATTGCATTATTGCGGCCCCCAAAAGAAAGGATTATCAGTGTGCGAGCGTAGTAGACTCAGCCCTCCCCCCATAGTCGTTGTTGTTATGTAACATTAATCACGTGCGCTTTAGTTCCCAAATAAGGCAATGACATGTGAGCGAGAAATTGTACTGTGAATTGTGAGTTGAGCAGCGAGCCAGTTTTTGCGAGTTTGCCGATTAAAAAGTTGAGTAAAAACACAACGCAATCGAGTGAGTTTACGGTTTACCGATAGGGTGTTCGGTACATCAGTGCCATTTCAGTAATGTCAAAAAATTGCGAAAAAGGGCAAGGCTTTACAGTAAAAGAATAAACTGTAAAAGAATGCTTAATCGACACGCACGCCTTCACAAAACTCCAGCATATAAACCTGGTGATGAGGTTTTAGTGCGCTACCGACCAGAGAGCAGAGGAAGTATTCCCTCCAAACGACGCATTGTTCTGAAAGGAACGATCGTAAAGAAAAGTAAAAGAAGTGCTATGTACAAGGTTCGCATTGTACCTCCTACATCAGAAAGACAGATAGAGAAGTGGGTTTCTGTTGAAGATATCGCATATCTAATGAGCAAAGCTGAAGAAGAAAAGAGGGCAAAACAAGAAAAAAAGCTAAAATTGAAGCAACTCAGAGAAAATCTCTACATTCCGATGACACGGTACGATCGTTATGAATCATTTTCTAGCATGTGTTATTCAGTGGTCTATGATCCAAAAGGTGACGGAAACTGTCAGTTTGAAGCGTTATGCTACTGGCTTCAGAGGCTGGGTATATACCGCTCAGTGGAAACCCTTCGTGATGAAATGTTGAATACCTTGCACAGCACCCCTATAATGCAGATGGGGATCCTTTAGAGTATTTCGCTTCAATACCATGGGATGACTATCTTGAGACAATGGCAAAGAACGGTGAATATGGGGATCATATAACATTGCAGGCTGCAGCTGAGATTTTCAATGTTGAGATTCTTGTTGTTTCGTCCCTTGGTCCTGACGGAACAACAGTGATTTCTCCAACTGCAAACATTCCAGTAGCAACGGTTCAGCTAGGTCACTTTGCTGAGGGAGCCGGTGAACACTATCTAATGCTATGTTCAAGAAAGCTTCCATTCAAACGAAGAGGCCATGGAATATGTCAGTCAAGTACGCTATGAAAACAGCGAATTCTCGAGTCATGATGAAACAGCAACGATAATTTGAACCGATCAGAACAACAGATCACAGAAGAAAGACATGAGCCACACGAGAATGAAGATGGTGACATCTCAAAGAATCAAGAGGATTCAGGTGCAGAACTACAGAACAACGACGTACGAATTCGTTTTGTTCCTGATAACACTTTGACGATGAACAAAGGAAGCCAAAACTTGCCAGAAATGTCAATGGCAATTCAGCTTCCTATTGAGCTTATAGATTACATAATCAAACTAGCAGTATATTCATCAGATTTTTCTTGGCCGAACCACATTTGTTATGTGTACAATCAGATTTACAACGTTAATAGTCAATTCCGCGAATGTGTTAAGAAGCTGCGCCACAGGCTTCCACGGGTACATTTTCCATTAGGCAATGCTGGCTACATCAGTGTTGCAAAACTGATCAGACAATTCGGATCTGGCAGTGGCCTATTATTGGAAGTAAAGAAAATAATTTCTCATCCGCGGTGCAACACCGCATGGCTGAAGCTTTACGCCACTGGTTATGGATGGTTTACAATTTTAAATATTATCTGGCGAAAGAAGATGGCTCGAAAGTAGCGCAATAAGCTTGGTTATGATTATTAAGGCGACGTTACACGGGACGATTCGCAAGGACGATTTTTAGCGCAACAATGTTGCGTTATAAGTTGCGCTAAAAGTTGACGCCGTGTAACATGGGTGCGCGGACGGTTTTCTTCGAAATTTTTGCGTTGCGAGTTTTTGAAGCTGAATCAAAAACTCGCAACGCGAAAATTGCGAAGAAAATCGTTCGCGCACCCATGTTACACGGTGTCAACTTTTAGCGCAACTTATAACGCAACATTGTTGCGCTAAAAATCGTCCTTGCGAATCGTCCCGTGTAACATCACCTTAATGCAGGAGATGTTTGCTCTGTTTTTTTTTTCTTTCCTAGTTACTGTTGACCTACGCCGCAAAATGAAAATGATTAGCACGGGGCGAATCTTTTGTACTTTATTATTATCATAGAACATTGAATTTTGAGTAATCTGCAAGAACCTGACAAATTGTACTGTTCGGGTGTTAAAACGTTGTGTTGCTTCAATTTCAAAGCGTAAACATATGTTACGAAAGTAAGCTGGATTTTGTGTTTCAAAATTTTAAAAAATACACATGGATCAAAATAAAGGTTGGTCTTTTTGCGTCATTTTTGTTATTTTCTTTTGTAATTGTTTGTTCTTAAGACTTATTACAAATCACGACAACGTGGTATTACAATTCACGACAGCTCGGATTATTACAAATTACGACAACAGGTTATTACAATTCACGATAGGTACGTTATTACAATTCACGACAACTGTTATTACAATTCACGACAGGTATTACAATTCACGACAACTGTTATTACAATTCACGACAGGTATTACAATTCACGACGGTATTACAATTCACGACAGAACACAGGCTCCCAAAATCGAAAATCCTGATAATTTGCCAAAAAGTTACTTTTGGGGAGCTATGTTCAAAAATATTATTGCAACTTTCTAGAAATTTATAATTTTCGAGAAAAAGGGGAAAAACGAAAATAGAGGATTTTGCCTAATTAATTATGCAAACATCACAGTTAAATTGGTCAACTTCAGTACGCTTGTGCTGAAACAAGGTGCAACGCTAGAAAACGGGGATACGTTTTTTCTTTAGTATAAATCATCTACTTTCTAGACATTGTCCTTTTCAAAGTTTTGCAACGATTTAGAAAGTTTCACGGTTTCTTTAAAAAATGCCATCTCAAGCGTTTTGTGAAAAGGCAAAAATTGTGCAACTTCAGTGGCATGAAATCCATCTTGGTATGTCCGATATCAAATCAAAATATATACAAGGATAAAGTTCCGCCCTTATACTGAAACAATATGAAATAAAAAATCTGGGCAATTCAGATTCGTGTTGACAGAACGAAAACTCCCCGACGCGCTGTTGTCAAATTTGCATAAATTAGCAAAATTGTACTAAGACTAGACGTTCTGAGGAAATACGATAAACTGCCGAATCGACCCATGAAAACATGCCTTATCTATTCTTAGATGGTTTATTTGTATTATCTTAGCAGTTATCTATATTATTTTCGGCTTTGAGATATCTCAAATATAGAGGAAATCGGTAAAATTAGCCGCTTATTATTAAACAGTCGACTGTCGGAGTAGAGAGGGAAACGCCATGAAGCGGCGTAGCTGTTTAGTCAACTACATTTTTCAGTTGCAGTTTCTTCATAAAATGTTAATTCTCCTTTGGAAAATTTTTTTTCTTCAAATATATTCTTAAAGGGGTTGTTTAGCGAGTACTAAGAGACTATTAAGCAATGTTTACTAAACTCTAACCGGAAGTCTTATTCTAGTACACCTAACTGGCAAAGTCACGCAACATCGCGACCACGGTTTGTTTTCAAACGTGATGTTCAAATGTTTTCATGTTAAGAGCTGTGGATAGTTTTTTCATAGTCTGATCACAAATAGAAACAATTAACCTCTAAATTATATGTGTTTCTTACCTCTGAGTTATAACTACATGATCAATTGACACGCCATTGACACGACACCGTGACTACTAATTGATTACCTATTTCAAGTGACTGTGACGCAGTTTATATTTATAACTATGGCGACCTTAGAAGCCCCAACAATATATAATACAACATACATTTATTGTGACCATTGTTAGTATCAGTATTTATTTTTATTTTATTTTATCATCTTCCCTGAAAGACATTTCCTCGAAATATCGGCTGGAAAGCCAGCATAATAAACCAGCCTTTGAACAGACCGCGCCCGGAGACCAGGTCACGTATACAGAAAGATATTGCAAGTTGGGTGTTCTATTTTCCAAAGACTAAGGTGTACGGTACCCTGTGCGGGAGGTTTTAACTTGTAAACAACTAGAAATAAGAATGTCTTTTTGGAGTTTTGCTTCTCTTGTGATGCAAGCTCCGAAAAAACAAAAGCGGACAGTTTTGAAGGGTTACAATATCTTGACGAACGTTGAAAGCGTCAACGACGAAAGAAATTTATTACTTGCACGTGCAGGTGAGTAGTAACACATGACTTTTCTTTTCGCTGATAAAACAAGCCTTGGAACTGTTGGATTTGAACCTAATTATACCGTGTTGAGGGTTTCCTTAACTTTACTATAACTCGGATTTTCGTCGCGCAAGAATGTCAGTTGCACTGGGGCGGGTACGGCATTCGCTGGCGAACTGGCAAGACACAATGGTATGACTCCCCTTGTTCTCCAGCTATAAAACTAAGAGATTTAAGAGTTGTGAGACTGCGAACAGTATCTTATTTTTCAATGACCTGCTTCAATCATGCGAGGAATAATAGCGCATTTGGCAGCCCATAGAGCACGAGTAAACTTCCAGCTCGTGAATCTCTCATCGCATGCTCATCGCCCACTACTGCACTATCACTGCAGTGCTCGTTCTTTTCTCCGAACAGTATTCAGTGTAGCTCAGCGTTTTCTCTCCTCGCCGAAAACTTCCTTTGAGCCTCTGCGAAGCCTCTGCACGTGCAGCCTTAGCACCATTAATGCAACGCACTCAGCCGTTAGCTGGCAGCGTGAACAACGAGCGATTGCAGAGCACTTTGTGTTCGTGTCTTGAAAGGCACCTGTTCTGGCGCAGTCTTATCCTCAAATATTGAAAACTGCGTTGCAGGTTCATTGTCTGTACGCGAATGCAAAGAATAAGCAAAAAGCCACCGTGGATAGTCGAGTGGCAGAGCTCATCACGCGCGCAAAGGATCAAAACTTGTAGCGCACACGAGACTGGATCAATCCCGGCCCAAACTCCCCTCGGCTCATGCCCTACCCTCCCTTGATGAAAACCTTGAAAATGCACCTCAACGCAGGCTACAATATTTAAAGATTAGACTGCGTAACAAGTGCCTTTAAAGACATGAAAACAAAGCGCTCTGCTATCGCTTGTTGTTCGGCTTCTGAGTATCCCTTAATTAGTATCCCCGTCTTGAGTAGTAGCAAACCGCAAAAAAATGCAGGGAAATAACGACTTTAATTTGAAACGGTTTTCTGTGCTAAACACAGCAAAACATCAAAAGTGTTTACAGAGCTGACGTGACATTCGGTCGTGTAGCCGCGCGAAAAACAAAGCCTTGCTTTGGTTTTAAAATTGCTAAGATCCCGGATGTTGTGTGGCGTCATATGCGCATGTTTTGTGACGTCATACGCGCCGCAAGCTCGCCTTGCGCGACGCTCCGACGCTCCGACGCAGCGACACACATGTTACGGACGCGCGCCCAGGAAACATTCCGCTGGCCATGACCATGAAAAATGACGGGCATGGGTTCTATGAGTATGGGGCTCCGCGAGCGGGCCTTCGGCCCGCGAGAACTCCGCTATAAATTACAAAATCCTCAAAGAAATGCGCGCGCTTTGATTGGTCAAACCGAGTTCATTATATCAAAAACGCACGCGCATATGTCATGCAGTACTTTGTCCCTTTGTGGTCTTTTTTTATAAGAAATAATAAAAACTTGTTCCTCGAGCATTATTCGGTTATATAAACACTTGGCATTTTTTAAGAACACTCGAGAAGCACTCTCCTTCATTTCGTGCTTCTCTGTACTTCTCTCGTGTTCTTAAAAATTCCGTATAACACAACAATGCACTCGGCGCGTTTTTTATTTCTTTAATAAAAAATAAACGGACAAGCCCAAGACCAGGCGAAGATGGAGCTGAGAGGATCAAGCCCGGCTTTCTCGATCGGGTGGGAGTGTGGATTGCCAAGCTCTTCACTTTTGCGGCCTCGAG
>JAJGOT010000983.1:0-123913 GCA_022457155.1 Cladopsammia gracilis
TTGTGGGCACCAGATCAAAAAAATATTTTTTTGATCTGATACCAACCCAACTCTAATACTACTTTCCATATGATGGTAATCAGTTTTTTGTTTCCATTTAATGTAAACCAGCTTTTGGAAAACTATATGTTTCCATAAAATAATTAAACTATATGTTTCCATAAAATAATTAAACTATATGTTTCCATACAATAATTAAACTATATGTTTTATAAAAAACAAAGTGCGTTTATTCCATTGCGTGATTCCACATAATAGAATCCTTTGCGTGACACAATTCTCGGAAACACAGGAAGTCGATGATGTCATACAATAGGGGGTTCCCCCAGGAAAATGAGTTATAATATTGCGTTTCAAGGTCATGAGACAGTCGTATGATTTTTTCAACCAATCAAAAGCTTCACATTTTCACTACACAATCAATTAATTTGTGAAACTTTTTAGTGAAAGTCATTTGTGAAGTTTAGAGAAGATGCCTTACTCTCTGAAAAGAAACAAATATCTTCTCCAAATTAATGAATACTGATATGTTAAAAGGTAAAGAAATATTATTTTAGTTGTTAATAGCATAATGCCCATATGCGTGACTTGTCGCACCATTATCGTGAATATATCGTTTGTCATCAAAGCAACTGAGTGATACTTTATTGATTTCATAACTTCCTAATTGATGATTTTGACTCCTAATTGTTTTCATTTGATGGTGCATCTGTTTATTATTGAAGAGTGTGTCTTTATAGTTTTCATGTTGGATTTCATTTTTAATGACATTCTTTTTGATTCCTTTTGCTGTTTTTCCACCTTTTTGATCGTCTTTCATGTAGCTATACATTTTTGATCGTAGACCGACGAATTCATAAATGGGAACTCCTGCGGCTTCATCTTTGAATTTACCAATTACTTTTTTATTTAACTTATTAAAATACGGTGAGCTTTCAGGGTAGTCGCTGTTATCGAATTTATCTTTATCGTTCCAGAAATCCCTATAGACGTCTTCGGTTTCGATTTCATAGGTTAGGGAGTCTGTATCGGTAAAGAGCAGCTTAGCCTTATTACCATACTTATCTTTGATATAGTTATAATGAAACTCATACATTAATGTCTTACTAAGATCTAGAATACACATACCCACATATGCCGGCCTGTTTAGGGTTAGTGTTTCTTTGATCTTATGAACGGCTACAAGGTTTTCATTGAAGATCTTACTACTTACATAAGTAGGTTTAGCAGCCATTTTTAATAGTTTCTTTTCATCAGTTACTAATCTGACATCAACTCTCTTTCTTAAGTTTTCCATTGTTTTACCAAAAACACTATTATTCATAAGTTTGAAAAAATCTTTTTCAAAAGCATTTTTAGCATTCTTTCGTTTGTTGGTGTTGAAGTCAATGTATTGTTTAAGCCAAGGTGACTGATTAAATTCTAATACTCGATGAACTTTAATGACTTTTAATCCAAGATCTGTATATAATTGAAGGTTTCTATAATGTAGAACGTATTTTTCTTTGTTTCTTAAAGTTGGAATCAGTTTTTGTACGAGACCTATTGATATATTATATTTATTCGCAATGTTTTTACAATATTCAGACAACATGTCTTTAGTTATTTTTATCTTTTCCGGTCCTAGTGGGTAGTCGTTATGAAGGTCATGCAACTCTTTGGGGTATTCTAAATCAACTTCTAATATTAAACCTTTTTCGCTGTTTTCATTGTATTTAGCTAAATCTATGTTGTTAATCTGTTTATCTGTCATCCATCTAAAACCACCAGTTGGTAGGTATTGTGACATAGCCCAACCATATAAATTATTAGCGTCTAGATACATGATATACTTTGAGGGTGTCTTCTCATCGTATGATTTCATATATTTATTGTTAGCTTTACCGTATCGATTGGCTATATACGATATACCACCACGCATACCCTTTTCAATGAATTGAAACATATCAATATCAACCATAAGCTCTAATTTAATGTTAGTCATTTTTAGCATAGCATCCCATGACAAACCAGGAGATGTGAAATAATGACATGGATCAAGTTTATAGTATTCTAAGCATGTTTTCCTAAAGTTTTCAAACACATCAGCTAATAGAAGGATATCAGATTTTAAATACAAGTCATGATACTCACCCATTCTTTTAAGCATGAATGTTTCCCATACAGTCTGAGCATGTTGATAATCTTTATTGCTTATATGCTCATTATTCATGATACTAAAAAAGTCTTCTTTTGTTGGTAGTTTTTCATTGAATTTATCAAAACTGTCCATGTAGTCATAAGGATATACTCCTTTTCGAGCCATTAAATCAAGCTCTTTACCTTTAAATTTTTGAGAGGTATATTTTAATGATTCTCTTGGTAGATTACTCACTAGTTTTTCCAAGCTAGAGCTCATAAATTGGAAACTATCAATGAAGGTTAGATGATTGCCCAGCATAAAGGCCATATACTTTTCCATGTTGTTAGGTATGGCATTAATATTCATCTGTATCTCCTCTCCTTTCTTATTTTTGTATGTATGTTTCTTAACAATAGCTCCAATCTCTTGCATTATAAAATGGCTGTCATAACCTCTCAAATTATGGAATATAACAGGAATTTTTATCTCTGCTGGATTTACTCTGAGTTTCAGATTACATTCTTGATGAGCAGAGCCTCTGTATTTACCAGTGATGTGACAATGGTCTCGGACTCGAATGTCCTTATCAGTATATTTTGTATTACAAATATGACATTCTTTAGCTTTTTGAAATTCCTCTTCATCATCTTTTGTCATTTTTAATGGTTTGTTAAATTCCTTTTTCATAATAGTTTTACAATATTTAACTTCTTTTATCATTTTTTCAATGAATTTGTACACAGCCTTTTCACCTCTGTAAATTTGTATTGGTTTGGTATGTTTATCATCATAACAACAAACGACCTTATATCCATAACCACAGTCTGTATGCTTCTGATAAGCCTCTGTGTATGATTTATCATTATTGGGTTGACAACCATGTATTTTTTCAGTAATAGCCTCAAAATCTGCATAAATGACGAATGGTACTGGTAGTTGTTTATGAAAGTTGTTGAATCTTAGTATATTATTATCCTTCTCAGGCATTTTTATCGCTTGTGTGCCATTCACTTGTATACAGTTTTCTTTATGATCAGTTAATACTCTTTCAGAGCTGAAGCATTGAAGACAATACATGCAGAAATGTTTTCTTTCTTTGTGTTTTGTCTGATTGTACATTAACTTGTTAAAATCTTTAATCAAGACATAGTGCTTGTTTTCATTTTCTGTTATAAGAAGCAGATTCATACGGTCTGCATATTTTTCTTTTGAGACATAAATTGGATATGGTTGTTTATCTTCATAACCGAAAACATTTATGTTGATATTATTTTGTTTTTCAATCTTGTTGTACTGTTTGGTGGTGACTGGGAATTCAATCCCCGAATAATCTAAATTTTCAATGAATTGCTTGTCAACTTTTTTAATTCTCTGTGGGTATTTGTCTTGAGGATTCAAATGTCTAATGTGACACCATCTAAAGCATTCATTGTCTTTATTTTTCATGTTTATCAATCCCTTAGCACTATTTCTTAGTTCTGAAGGTAATTGAATGTAAGATGATCCCTTTAATGGTTCGTATTTAACAATATTAATATAGTGGTTGTCAATAGATCTAATTGTCCATCCAGAACCCTCAGAAATCCATTGAGCTACACTATTTAATATCTGTTGTTTAGACAATTGTAACGCTTCAGCGATTTCTATGTGGTTAATAATCGTCTGAGCCACACTGTTAAAATATGCAGTCTTAGACACTATTTCATCACCAGCTAGTTTCTCAAATGTGACCTTTAGTGTTTCAACAAATTTAATTCCTTTTGTATCACTTAGTAGGGTTTTAAAATGGTTTTCAATACCTTTTCTTGTTTGTTGTAATTGTGTTAAAGGGTCTTTATTATTCTTTAATGTAATTTCGAAGGATTTAGTATAACCTTTTAGAGCTTTGTCTGTTTGCTCTATCTTAGTCCTTGGAGCTGGAACAGGTTTAATTGTTTTTTTAGTCCTTGGTGTAGGAATTGGTGTCTTTTTTAATTGTTCTATTTCTTCTAACCATTCAGAAGGTGGGGGTGGTAATCTTTTCCTCTCAAAATAGTCAACCAATTCTTTTACTGTTTGTCTTGGTGTAGGCACTGGTCTCCTACGTTGTTTTTCGTCATCCCCTATTATAATTTTAGGAGCTGGTTTAGCATTCTGTTTCATTAACAGTTTAATTAGTTCTGACTTCTTAAGTTTCATAAGTTGGGATTTTTCAAAATTCATTCTATATATATATAACTATATATAATATTTCTTTAAGTCATTTTCATAGTGCGTTTATTTTTGGAATCATTTTGGAAATAATTTGAGATAATCATATATGATTGGTTATATGATTATCTTTTTATGATATTCTTGTGTTATTCGTTGTTGTATTTTTGTGAATTCAATTGATGAATTCTAGTTTTATTGTGTTTATATTTACTTGCAGGATGGAAATATTTATTGCATTCAATACAATGATATTTATTCTCTGGGTTGTTATTATACTTCTTACAATAAACACGTCCCATAATACGTTTTTCTTCATCAGTTATATACTTTTTAGGTCTTCCCCTTGATTGTTTTTCCATTACTATATAGTATGATTATTTTTTTAAGTCATTTTAGTGCGTTTAAATAATTTATAGTATTTTTAATTTATATCCATATTTCAGTTTTCAATTCAGCTATATTATCAACTTTGGTTTGTTTCAACACATTACATTCATCATCATATCTATTGTTTTCTATCTCATTGCAGATAATATTCAATAACTGTTTCAATGTTATATCTTCATCAATTTCATGTATTTTTTTATGATAAAGTTTCAATAATTTCTTTTTATATTGTAACAGATCCAATCTACGCTCATTATCATATATTTTATCATGAAGATTGTCTATTTCATCTTCACATTCCTGAATTTGAAAATTTATTTTTTTGATATATTTCTCAATGCCACTCATGATATATATAAACATTATATATTTTTGACATCTTTTAACGGTATCCATGAATTAAATTCTTTTGGATAACCAGACCATGATACCAAAGCTTGTTTTTTCTTATAGTCTCTTTTGATAACCTTATCTATACGAAAAACATCTTGTTTAGCTTTCAATAACTCCTGTTGATAGAAACTCCCTTGTATCTCTTCATCATTGAGATCCTTTAGTTTGTAAGTGACTGGTGTTGTGTTTTGAATTTTATCAACAATAAATATTTCTTCACTAAAATTGCTTGTATAACCCTTATCAAAAACTGGTCTTTTGTATTTGCTTATCCTAACCTTATCGCCTATTTTGAATTTCGGCTTCTGTTTTGATGTTTGCATATCACCGTATAAATTGAAATATACTAAACCTTCATTCTTTTTCATAGATGCTTCAATAGGTTTCATTTTAATACTTGAATGCTTTGTACTGTTGTATTCATTTAATAGTTTTGGTAACATGTCTAAATATTGTGTTGTATTTTGAGCTGTAAATTGTTTCCACATTTTAGATTTTAATGTTCTGTTAAATCTCTCAATAACAACAGCTTTACCCTCATTGAAAGTAGAATACATCTCAATATTATTTTTCTTTAACCAGTCTTTGAAAGTTTTATTATAGAATTCAGATCCTTGGTCTACCCAAATAAATTTAGGTTTCCGTTTGGATTTTTTAATAACATCATCAAATGATTCAGTGATTGTATCACCTGTTTTATTTTTAATAGGAATGCTCCAAGCAAATTTCGAAAACACATCAATGATGTTTAACAAATATCTATATCCTTTATTCCATTTTGAAAACTTCTGCATTTCTACAAGGTCAGCACTCCAAATATCATCTATTCCATTAACAATAATTCTTCTTGTTTTAAATTTTCGTTTGATTGGCTTATGTAATTCATCGGCTAATTGTTGAGCCCAATCATTTTTACTCAACGCCGCTTCAAGTTTTTTGACTTCCTTTTTTGTTTAACACCAAGACCTAATCCAAGTTTTTGTTTTACATCAATCGTGTTTCTAGCCAACCAATGACCCCATTGTCTTTCATTGTATGGTACGTTGTCTAAAGCTTGAACCATTTTTCGGTCTGCCTTATTTTTACATTTCCTATCATCCTTGCAGACTGAATAATCGACATCGTGCTGCATGGCAATGGCATCCGTTCTTCCTGTAGGTTGGTCATATATTTCTAATATTTGGCCAGTGGTTGGGTTATATTTAACTTGACTCTCTAAATCATTATAAGGCCCAGTATATTTATGACCGGGTAATGTCCACCCTCCTTTTGGTTTCGGAAGCTTCCCAATGGCCTTATGAATATCGATCCCACTACCTTTATGCAATGGATCTAGTTTCTTACTAATATCTGAAGTTAAACTATCTAAGGCTTGATCCAGATATTTGTTAGCCATACCTTTGATCTTTTGTTTAGCAAAATCTGATTTAATAGCCTTTGAAGCACCAATTCTACCTAAATTATACAAACCTTTTAAAGCGCTTTTAGCTGCAATTTCACCAAGACTGTGGGAATTTGCTATATCAAATAAGCCCGCCCCTTCAGACGGGCCTTTTAGTTTCCCTTTTTTTTAACAAATTTAGTCTTTGTTATACCACATTCAGCACAAGTGCATTTCAACATAGTTCGACCATTTTTAGTTTTCACATATCGTTCGCTTCCTGGAACACATTCAGTGACTTTCTTCTGTCTAACACAATATGATTTTACCATTATATATATAAGTTAGATATTTCTGAAATAATGTTCGAGGAATCTCTCATTCTTCATTGTATCATATATGTCAAATACTTGCAATAAATTATAATACGAATTCCCCTTATTCATTTCGTTCAGAAAGTATAAACAGAAGTAGCCACATGTAGACGTTTTTATGTTTTGAATTTGATTATTTTGATGTAACAGAGTTAAATTCTTTCTTTTTGCATGATTTACGATCTCTTGAAATGGAGGCATACCAAAACTGTCAAAATAATTTATCACGTTGTCTTTTACATAAGTTGTAACCCAATGAGATCCTGCCATATAACTAGGTTCTAGATTGTAAATAAATAATGCTTGGCTATGATTATGTGGAACTCTTTCATCCCTTGACAGAACATCACTGATTGGGATGTTTAAATATCTGCACCATTTTATTAGATCATGATTACTTAACGGGATGTCTTTGTGGAATTTCGGTTTTACAGTATTGCTCCTAGAAGTGGGATGCCATTGAATGGGCTGTTTTTCCCTAATAGCAAGCCTTCGCCTCTTTTTGTTGTCTTTTTTTTTTGGTTGTTTTTTTTTTAATCCCCATACCAATCGTATTATCAGGCCAACTCCCATAAAATGGAGGTGGTTGTCTGTATATGCCTAGTCTTGGAGCTCCTCTACCAGCTTTTTTCTTACTAGTTCCGAGTCTAGGAGCACCACTACCAGTTTTACCAGTTAAAGCATTTAGAAGGAGTGGGACACCAATGCTTGCCAACAGAGTGCCTAAAAATCCTCCTGATTGTGTTTTTGTCGGTGTGATATGAACACCCGAACCTGATTGAAGGGCATTCAATATATCCTGTTTTTGTTTCGTCGATAAAAGATGCTTATATTCTATCAGCTTATTGATTTTTTCTTGTGGTATGAGAAAACCACCAGACTGTATGCCTTTTCCAGATATCGCTTTAACAACCTGACTAGCACCTTCTGAAGCCAAACCAGCAAGAGCTGAAAGACCAAGGGTTTTACCAATAGTAGGTAAAGCTGCACGTCCAAGGGTAAGAATGGTAGTTAACAAACTTCCACCGACTTGTTTTCTAATATTTGTTTTCACAAGCTTAATGTCCATACCCTTATTCAATAGTCGATTATTTTCCAATCTTTTTTTTACCATCGCCGGGACATGTAGAGTATCATTACCACGAAGAGAGTCCTTCGTAAGTCTTAGAACAATTGTTTCCCTTTTGTGGTAAGCATTGCTAAGATTTTTCTTTTGATTGTCAGACAATTTCACATTAATCTCATAAAGTTGAGTCATTTGTTGTATATAATATACGTTATATAATTTTCTGGTTATAAAACATATATGAAATAATGATATTATTTGATTAGTAATTTATTACTTTTTACACTATAACCAATTCATTGCCAACCTTATCAATAACAACTTCTTCCTTATACAAAACTATAGCATGTACATTAAAATTTGCAGCTGGGTTAGCTGTTAATCTATATCGAAATATAAGCTGTTTTGGATCTCTTGTTACTTTTTCAGTTTGATATGTAAGATCAAAATAAATTAATCCATATAGAGAATTGTAATTTGCTAAATTCAATTGAGTTCCACTATTATAGTCGTTTTTCCTAAAACCGTATGACATTAAATCATTAAATATTCTTACTTTTGATTCCGAATCATACTCAGTTTCTGGATAAAAGACTCCGTTACCATACTCTAATCTGCAATTTAGTAATGATGAGTTGTTATCTCCTACATTTAATTTAAAAGTGTCCATTAAATAAGGCGAATCTTCAACCATTGCATCATTAGGTGGGTTGGTTCTTTTTAAATAAACAAAAATATGTTGAACATTATCAATACTACTTGATATTTGGAAAAATCCTGATGATTGTGAAGGAGCTGACAATTCATACATCTCCCTTAAATATTTCCATTGTGTTTCTTTCAAAAATGAACTAACAAATTTATCATACAGAGAATCTTTTGGTGTTAATTTTGGAACCCAAAGCAGAAACCTATTAACAACAATTCTGCCAGCATCAGTACCATTAGCCATGTGAATTAGTTCATCATCATTTTGTAGCTCAATGTTGAATTGTAATTGCATAGATACTAATATTTTATCTTCAAGTTCTTCAAAAAATGAAAAACGATTTAACGGAATAATAATATTGATGTTTTTAACGCCTCCATTACCATCGTTTTGTACAGCTTGAGTTTGTACTCGTCTAGCTTCATATCCTGTATTAGTATTAGCTGTTGTATTATCAGTATCTAAATACCAGAAACTGTTTTTAGCTACTGATCTGCTAAAATCATCAGAGTATTCTAACAAATTTTTTACGAAAGTCACTTTATGCAAATTATCAGTATCATAAACTATTTTACCTGCAGATTTAATCATAAGATGATCAATTAAACTATGTGATCCATTTATAATTGTAATTCTATCCATCTGCTAGTTTTTGAAGCTGAAATTGAACTTCAAAATATGCATTATACCAATCGTAGAAACTCGATCGATCATTGATCGTGAATTTATACCCATTTTTCACTTGGTGTTGATTGTTAGCTGGGGCTCTGATTACATCATTAAGTTGGAATCGTACCAACTCATATCTTTGCAGATATTCACTTGTTCTAAACGACATTATATTATTATGTTAGATAATTTTACAATTATATACCATAATTTTGTAATATATAGATGTTTTCAATCATTTTATTGATTCTATACTACTCTTACTCTACGCCTTCTTTTCACACCAGATCCTGATATCAATCTATTGAGTATCATATCAGTACTTTCATCTTGCTGTTGCTGTTTAATGGGTGAGGATGGAACATTTGCCGTTTGTCTTGTAGCTCCTTTTCTCAAATTTGCCAATCTTTTCATTATTAAGTCTCCTGACTTCTGTGATACTGCCTCACCCAATCGCTTACCTGCATGCGATATCCCCGATTCTAGTGCCTTCTTTGCTATTGGCTTAGCAAATTTCTTAAAAACAGCTGATGCCACACTCTTTAATGGTTTGAAAATATTATCAACGATAAGCCCAGACCCTTTGTGTTGATATACAAATTTACCAAGTTTTGGATGGTAAAATCTTTTGAATTCATATGGTTTCATTTATACTATTATGTTATATTATTCTAAACTTTTCAGGATTAGTGAAAATGATGTATCTGCCCCATTCAGGGTCAACTAATCTTCTTTTTCCATCGGTGATATAAATCCTTATACTAGAAATCGTATTCTTATTCACAGGATTATAGGTGATTCTCCGGGGTTCTAAGGTGAATGAATAACTAGGTTGGAGAACACTGGTTGAGAAGGAATAAATTATGTCCGTATCTTGACCGTCTACAAGTGAATCATTAATCAGATCACAATGGATATTCAATACATCTGTATCTTGTGATAGATTAGGCACTCTTGGCCCTATATTCATCCCACTTTGTAATAATTTCTTATCAAACCCGATGAGTTCATTGAAATTGGAATGGGTTAGATCAAGTTGGTAATTCTGAGCCAATACTATCGTTACTCTGAATGTTGTATTATCGAATTCAAGAGTGATCGGATACGTATCACCAGTCTTTGTTATCTCCTTGATATATGTGTTGAAGTCTGTATAATTCCATACTCCAGCTGGAAAGGTGATGTTGTTAAATGTTGAACCACTATCGGAGCTATATTTGATTAATTGATTGTTGTATCCAGCATTAATATTAAACCATGTAAAACTCATATTGATGATTCTGTTAAGACCAATAACATATTGCATATTTCTATCCAAAATTATAGGTCTAGTAAATTTTGTTGTAAAATCCTCAGGTTTATTATTCCCTTGATCTTTTACACTATAAGATGATAATACTATCTCTCGTTCCTTTTATATAATAAAGTTATATTAATTATATTTTGAAATATTGACTAAACAATTTATTATATTGTGGTCTATTGATTGTTGATGTCTTCAATAATGTGTCCAATATAACTACTCCTGTATTTCGCATATCAATGCTAGTATTTCCTGCCAATATTTCACCAATAATTAATTCCAATTTTTTCGCAAGCTGCTTTACATCATTAAAAAACATAATATTTCCACCTCTCTGTTTTCTTCCTCGGCCTTTGATCCCGGAACCTTTTATTGTTTCCAGTTTAGTCTCATAATGTTTTATGTATTCATTTAAAGTAACTCTTGCGTTGTCTATTCTTTTGTTTTGCTCTTGCCTTTCACCTGATGATATCTCCCCCTTATTGTATTGTTTTGTAACATTTGCTTTATAGCCACTTAATTGGCTCCTTTTTGATTTGGCCTCCTTTATAATCTTATTAAGATATTTCTTAGTCTTTTGGGGTGTCATTGTTGATTGATTCAATATCTTATCCGCATTTTCATAATTCACAATACCAACATCATTCAAAATCTCATTACTTATATCTTCATCGTATAATCCATAGTCGATCTCTTCGTCGTCATCATATTCTGGTGGTAAATCATCAGGTTCCTGAGCTTCCATAAGATCTTGTAAAGATTCTTCATATGTTGGAGGTTTTGGTACCAGTTGTTTATCTTGATTTGGTGGTACATAATCACCAAACAGATCATCAATTTCCATTTCTTCAAAAGGATCAACTTCAGGCATATAGTCAATTCCAGGCTCACCTTTCTTAGGTGGTCGTTTTTTCCTTGGAGGCATCCTTAAATCTAAATTACTGTCAATAACATCATCTAATTTACTAGTCACTGGTTTAAATACCTTCGCCAATGACTGTTGGCTTGTCTGCTGACTAATATCATGTTTCGTAATTCTATCATGAACATAATTAATCTTATTCCCTAAATCAGATTTACTCTTTGCGAGTTCTTTCCACTTAAGTAAACTCATTTATTGTTATATTATTACATTACATAAAAATGAAAATCATATATAAAAAATAACGTTTAACACCGTGTTATACACCGTGTATAACACCATGTTATATTAAAATAATATACCCATATAATATAAATGAAAATACCAAATTATGACGTTGAAGACGATGTTGTCTCAAACTTTAAACAGTTATATGAATTCATGCCTGATCGATCATTTCGGATGTTGATTTGCGGACCCAGCGGTTCGGGGAAAACTAATGCACTAATGCATATGATCATCCATCTGTTGTATTTTGATAAAGTATATCTTTATGCTAAAAACTTAGAGCAGTCCAAGTACCAGAATCTTATGGATATGTTCCAACCAATAAGTGATGAAGTTGGCTATGAAGTTATTGAAGCAAACAACGATGAGATTATTCCCGTTGAAGACCTTGACTGTGACTCACAGAAATTAGTAGTATTTGACGATTTCGTATGTAATAAAAACCAAAAACCATTGGTCGACTATTTTATACGAGGAAGACACAAAAATTGCAGTGTGATTTATCTGAGTCAAAGCTACTATAAGACACCAAAAGACATAAGATTGAACTGTTCACATTTCTCTATTTACGAATTCCCAAGTGCTAATGAGAAGAGTCTAATTTGCCGTGAAAACAGTATTCCAAAAGAATTATATGAGAAAGCAACTAAAGAACCATATTCCTTCGTATATATTGATAAGCCACGGAAATTCACAACTAAGAATTTCAATGGAAAAATATAATATAACTCAATTATATATGAGTTACTCAAATGGAATTTTACCATCGTCACAATCTACTAACCACCCACAACATGGCTTACGTGGCTTACCTGGCGTAGGGTTCAAATTAACAGAGGATGGTGATTACGATATGGAAGGTAAAAAAGTAGTAAATATAGGACAAGTTACTGGCTTGAACAACGTTGTTGATTTCAATTTTGTAAGAAATACATTTGTTAGTAAGCATTTACCATTCGTTACCGCAAATCTTGATATGAAAAACAATAATGTAAGACATTTAAAAACACCAATTTCAGAAAAAGATGCTGTTAATAAAGAGTATGGAGACACGCATTATTTAAAGTTAGATGGAACAACTCATATGACAGCAGATTTAGATCTGCGAGGAAATAAATTAATTCTACCCGGGGAAATTGATATGGATCGAAAACTGATCACAAATATGGATACGGATGAAGACAATGATCTTTCTGCCGTCAATATGATCACTTTGAAAAAATATCATCCTAATGCTCCAGCTCACACTCATGAAGTGACTAAAGATATTGATTTGAAGGAGATGTACAATATTAAAAACAGTAAGCAACAGACATATAAAGATTTGGGAGCCAACTATTTGAATTTAATCAGTTATGACGATGCTAAAAACATTTTTCTGAGTCGGAAAGAAATGCTTCCTATGGAGAATTCAATTGATATGAACAACCACGTGATATATAATGTTCAAACCCCAACTGTAAGCGATATGGCTACGAATAAAGGTTATGTTGATACACATTTAAACGAAAAATTAGACAAAACGATTTCCAGCGATCTTGATATGCAAAGTTATAAAATTACTAATTTAGCAACACCTAAACCAAATGAGAATAGCGCTGCCGTAAATGTTTCATTCTTCAACGCCGAACTCAATGATTCTAATACAAACTTGTATACACGAATAACAGATGATTATAAGAGTTATGTTAACAAGTCACACATAACTTCCTCTACTGCAGAAAAAGACGTTTTCAGATATCTGATGGAAGATGTGGACGAGAGCTCGTCAGAGAGTAATATTGTTGTTAATGGAATTATCAATTTTGCATCAAGCCCACACAAAATCAATAAAAAAGCCTATGATATGACTCTTACGACAGACAATAAAGATGACTTCAGGTCAAGGATAGGTTTTAATGCATACAAACTTCCTCCAGGTGAGTACACTATGGTGATTGAGTTTTTCGTTCCAGATAAAGTTCACATTGGTTCGACATCTGTCAATGTTGTCTCAACAGTTCTTAATATCGGACAGCAAACTACAAAGATATTCAACACTGAAGGATACACAAAAAGCATTGTTCATTTACATAAGTATCAAGTCTCTCCACCTGAATATATAATGATAGACCTTCATGGAAGTATATCGAATGGTAATACAAAGAAAGCACATCTAATCGTTTATGGTGTTCAAGGCTATGTCTCGAGTGTCGACCCAGATGTATTTGATACTGTTTTTGTAATTGAAGGTGGAAAAATGGTTATGGAGACCGATATTGATATGAATGGTAGAAACCTAATTGGTTTACCAAAACCCAAACAGTTACAAAAATTCATATTTTTAGGCAATTATATGAAAAATAAGAACAGTTATGATATCATATTCAACGGTTCATCATCATTTATTGCATTAATCAATTTGAAACTTATAAAATTATGGCTGATGATATTGGACGATAAACCGCCTGAAGGATATGAAAAAATGTTTATATTAATTCATAACACTTCGTTCGCTCCGCAGAATTGGGAAAAAACATCAAATAAAGTTTTATACACTTTCAATATATCAACATCAGTTATCAATTTCAGGGAAGATGCAGACGTACAAATCAAATTGATATCATTTGATGATGACATTACATTTGCACCTTATGATTGCCATATCAGTGCACTTTTTGAAGAGTTTTAATATATAATTATCTAATATATTGATATATATATAAATGGCAATTCTCACACGGTCAATTAATTTTTGTAATAAATTTTTCACAGCCCAAAAAACCCTACATCCTAATACTAAAGATGAAATATTAAAATCGGCTTTAATATATCAATTTTTGTATGTAAACTATATGAATGAGTCAATATCAATGAACCAAGTATTAGAAAAACACCCTAATATTGGCTTAATAGGACCGGGTGCTTGTACTATAAACACCAAATACCAATTTTTAATTAAGCATGCTATTTTTCATGATGCATTCGGAAGATTTTACAATGACTATGAAAAGGGGCCTGGCTACACATATTGTTGCCATTCATTGCCTAAGAAAATAAAAAGATCTCCAATAATGGGCCAAATAAGTGGTGTATTATATTGTCTTCTTTCAAATCCTAAAATATAATTATCCAAATATATAATATAATGACTAAAACAAATAAAACAGAAATATTCGATTTCAATCATATTGATACAAACATAAGCCCAGAAAAATTATCTGAAATCAAAGCATTGTATAAATTTTATCATAAACGCTTTTGGTGTTATAAGAAGGCTTTCAAATATTTCAAGAGATTGAATTTAATTATTAATGTAACTTCAACAGGCTTAGTAGTTATTGGTACAGTAGCTGGTAGTATCACATTAAATCCTGCTATACTAGCTTCTATTTCTGGAGCTGGTTTAGTTCTAAAAACAGTAAGTGACATTAATAATTATTCGAAGAAAATAGAAATGTCTAAATTTGCATACACAACATATGAAAAAGTATTAGTTGATTTACGGTCTTGTTTAAGAGGAAATCAATTTAACCACACTGTTTTCATCAATGAAATGAGACAGTTAGATGAAATAATCATCGATCTTTGTCCTCTTGCCGATAAATTTGATAAACAGTATGATAAAAAATTCACTTCCGAGTAAACTTTACTAACAAACTTTACTTTTACGATAAACTTTACTAACAAACTTTGTTTAATAACTCATTCATAGGGAAAACCCCCGTGGTATGACGTATGACTAATTTTAGCAGCATCATCCTTTATTAATTCATATATGTTGTCCCACCAAGTCTCATAAAATTTTAATGTCTTCATTGACTTCGTTACTTTAATACTCTTGTATGGAAGCTCAAGCATCCTAAATAATTGCTTGATAACAAATTTAATACTAATCATCCGTTTACGTTTATTGTTAACCTGCGATAATACTTCATTAATTAAAGCGAATATTGTCAGGATTTTCTCTCTATTATCATTACTGATTTGTACATGATTCTGTTGTGCTATATCATTGACAACGTTTAAAATATGATATTTTCTTATATACACACTCTTTCTCGTCATTTTATATTTGTTATCATGGAAATCCATATATGGAGCTTGTAAATCATATCCATTAACAACACCACAATTTTTACAAACATTCATACCATCATCTTTAATCAAATCTATTTTTTCACAACATGGGTCCTCTTGTTTCAATATATCATCTACCAATTTTACGTGACAAAAATCACAAATAAAATTACCCATTGCTTTCAACTCATCGTGAATTTTATCACAATTCATTCTATTCTATATATTATTAGTACAGATTATATTTTTAAAACAATAGCTATAAGCGGTACGTGTCTAAATTCCCAGACTGATGAAATGAATTCCCCGTAGACATAATCGAACTTGAACCTCGGATCACCAACCGCTGAAATAATTTCCTTTTTCTTATCGTTGATATCACTAATACATGAATCAATACTCGTTTCAAGTTGCTCGATAGAGTGTGGCATGGTTGCTGAAAATCAACTTGTACGCCCAAAAAGTATGTATGTATTTTCACATACAAACCGAAGTACATGTACAAACGAAAGTTTATGAACAAATATGTGAAAATACATAAAAAATGAAAGCATCTGATTGGTTAACAATCATATAGCCACCTCGTGATCTGAAACAATAGCTATAGTGATGACTCATTTCATAGGGGGCTTCCCCTGTTTTTTTTTTCCGAGAATGTCACGCAAAGGATTCTATTATGTGGAATCACGCAATGGAATAAACGCACTTTGTTTTTTATAAAACATATAGTTTAATTATTGTATGGAAACATATAGTTTAATTATTTTATGGAAACATATAGTTTAATTATTTTATGGAAACATATAGTTTTCCAAAAACTGGTTTACATTAAATGGAAACAAAAAACTGATTACCATCATATGGAAAGTAGTATTAGAGTTGGGTTGGTATCAGATCAAAAAAATATTTTTTTGATCTGGTGCCCCCAACTCTAAAACTACTCTGGACACTCATTTCAGAGACATTGCTTCCATTATAGAACTGTTAACGATTATTGTTTCTAAATCACTATTCGCTTGTTGGCCGTAGCCATTGTAGGCTTAGTTCTAGTTTTGTTAAAAAAAAAGAAGAGGTTGCGCCAGCGGGCAATGTTATCCGCGTATGCGTATCATGCTCTCGCTCTCTCGCCCTCGTGTTCTCGGTCGCCATATTGCCGAGTTGTTAATTGTTACTGTTGTTTAATAAACCGTTTGGAGTTACATGTACGTCCGCTGTTTCGGGTTGTCCTTTCCTCATTACTGGCGCAGAGCCTTTATTTACTCGATAATCGACATGGTAGAAATCGATGCCTTTTGATACCCGAGACTCACCTGATTCGCCATTTCTCACCATGGTTTTCTACCTATTATAACCAAGATGTATTCAAAATGGCGGCCAAGGAAAAGAGTGAGATTGCAAACCAAGAGGAAAACAAACAAAATGGCGGCCAAGGAGGGATTTTTTTTTGAAGCCAGTGGAACCATTTTATCGACCTTTAAGTTTTTCCTTTGCCTTGCGTTCAGGGATCGAGACTAACGGTAGCCGACGGTAGCCAACTAGCCCAAGTCTAGTAAAAATTCAGTTTTGGCTTGTGGAATTTTGCTTTCACTAGCCATTTGGGCTAGTAAAAATCGTTAGGTTAAGCACCAGACTAACAAGACTCCAAACTGAAAATCATGTTTCTCTGTACTTTCGTTAAAGCATTAGTCTTACATTTTCAATGGTACATTCGTATGTTCCTAAGGTGTTAGTCTTATCTTCTCAATGTTTTCCCGTACGTTCGCAAGTTGTTAGCCTTATCTTCTCAGTTTCTTACATTCGTACTTCTAGTCGCGTAAGTTGTTTCTCAATGTTGTTTCGTACATTCGTATGTTCGTAAGTTGTTAGCCTTATCTTCTCAATGTTATTTCTTATATTCGTAAGTTGTTAGCCTTAAGGGGTGGACCATTAGAAATCCTAGGAGGGAGGTCAAAAATTTTTCAGTGTATAAATTTTTTTTTTCGGCCTGAGTTTCCTGCAGGATTTTTTTGGGGGGAGGTGCAAGCCTGCAGGTTTTTTTTCTCCGATCTTCTTTATAAATGTATGCAAGCTCCAAATTTTTTTTATACTTGACCCAATCTATTTTTGATATTAAATGCTGGAGTGTAGATTTAAGTCAGACTGTTGAACATTTGAATGAAAAATGGCCGTTTTTATACTAGAGACGCATTATCCGTCCAGACGAATGTTATGCGTCTGGTGTAAAGACGGGACGAACAAGTAGAGACGCATTATCCGTCTGGACGAACTTGGGCAAACATTTGTAGTTCGTCTGGTTATGCGTCTCTAGTATAAAGACGGGCACAAGACGCATTATCCGTCGAGACGAACTATCTCTCATAGTGCGTCGTTCAAGATGCATTTCGAAAGATAGTTCGTCTAGACGGATAATGCGTCTTGTGCCCGTCTTTATACTGGAGACGCATAACCAGACGAACTACAAATGTTTGCCCAAGTTCGTCCAGACGGATAATGCGTCTCTAGTATAAAAACGGCCAATGGGGAGAAATAAGAATTGAGATGGAGTGGTCGAGCGCCGAAGGCGCCAGCCGCTAGGGGGGTCTGGGGGCATTCCCCACCAGACAATTTTGAAATCTTGATGCCCTGAAACTCTAGTGTTCTGAGACAACAATTTCTGTAAAAAATGTGTGGCAAATTGATGTGGCTTCTCGTCGCTTTGCGTCTTTTTGTGTGGCTCCACATACAAGTACTCGATTTCATTTTATATTTCTTGCTGTTTCTTTAGTTTATCTGGATATCAGAGTTAAGTATACGCAATTTCGTCTTTTTGTATAGTAAGTATTATGAGAATTTGACGAAAATGACAGAACAGATGTCAAAATCGTGATTTTTCTATCCCGATCACATATTGGTCGGGATTCGGGATTTTGAAGTAAAATCGGGGTAATCTCGACGAAATGGGGATGGTTGGACGTAAACAAGGTTTTGGTTATACAGTATTTTTATTTAAGATATTGGTACATGTACCAGATAGACCTTTGACCTGAAGTTGCTTGTTGATGAATTTTACTACCAGAGAGCATGTCATACTCTCATATGTTCCACTTTAAAATAAATATATAATTATATATATATATATATATAATTATATATATATATATATATATATATAACTTCATGAGAGTTCAGACTTCAGGAGTAATCATCGTTTTATTGCGACAGCTCTGTTTCGTATGGTCCAAAAATTAAAAGGACCACACTCATCAGGCAACTTGAACGAATGACCGGTAAAATGGAATACAAGCAGTAAAATACGAAAATTCAAAAATGGTTGCTAGGTAGCAAATGCGTGCCGTTTGACAAAATAAGGTGTATACGTTGAATTAGGGATTCTGTTTTTGCGATCAGTGCTTGAAGAAACGTATTTTTACTTGCCAGCGGGATGTTCTTGGTCGAATACTCGAAGTCCTTCACTTGGAAATTCATTCTTGACAGCGCTCAACTGAAGTACAGGAGCTAATAGACAAATTCTTGAGTAGAATGGATAACGTAGAGCGCTCAACTATAGAGGAGCATTGACTATAACTTCATGAGAGTTCAGACTTCAGGAGTAATAGTCAATGCTCCTCTATAGTTGAGCGCTCTACGTTATCCATTCTACTCAAGAATTTGTCTATTAGCTCCTGTACTTCAGTTGAGCGCTGTCAAGAATGAATTTCCAAGTGAAGGACTTCGAGTATTCGACCAAGAACATCCCGCTGGCAAGTAAAAATACGTTTCTTCAAGCACTGATCGCAAAAACAGAATCCCTAATTCAACGTATACACCTTATTTTGTCAAACGGCACGCATTTGCTACCTAGCAACCATTTTTGAATTTTCGTATTTTACTGCTTGTATTCCATTTTACCGGTCATTCGTTCAAGTTGCCTGATGAGTGTGGTCCTTTTAATTTTTGGACCATACGAAACAGAGCTGTCGCAATAAAACGATGATTACTCCTGAAGTCTGAACTCTCATGAAGTTATAGTCAATGCTCCTCTATAGTTGAGCGCTCTACGTTATCCATTCTACTCAAGAATTTGTTTATATATATATATATATATATATATATATATATATATATATATATATATATATATATATATAATTATATATATATATATATATGTATATATTCAGTTAGCTTGCAGGATTTTTTTTCAGACAATTTTCCTTTGCAGGATTTTTTTTTGGTAATTGTCACCCTCCCTCCCAAGATTTCTAATGGTCCGCCCCTAACTTCTCAGTGTTGTCTTACATTGAATTTCGTGTTTGTAATTTATTACTGCCTTGTCTTCTCAATGTTGTTTCTTGACTTTCTTTATACATTCGTCCGTTCGCAAGTTGTTAGCCTTATCTTCTCAGTTTCTTACATTCGTACTTCTAGTCGTAAGTTGTTTCTCGATGTTGTTTCTTACATTCGTATATTCGTAAGTTGTTAGCCTTAACTTCTCAGTGTTGTCTTACATTGAAATTCGTGTTTGTAATTTATTACTGCCTTGTCTTCTCAATGTTGTTTCTTGACTTTCTTTATACATTCGTCCGTTCGTAAGTTGTTAGCCTTATCTTCTCAGTGTTGTCACAGGTAGCCCAAGTTCAAGTGATGTTTACAGGTAACTGTTGCGTAATAGCGAATTTATAAGGATTTGTATGGGGAAAATTCAGAGACAGTTGAACTAAAACTCGCTGGAATCGCTTCGAATCGATCCCAAAACCACTCAAGGCACAAGTAAACACACAAAGAAGTTCAGGTGAGCCAGTTTTATTCAAATATCGTTCCTAATTTTATGCTCAAATTCGAAGTGAATTTTCCCCATACAAATCGTTATAAATTCGCTATGACGCAACAGTTACCTGTAAACATCACTTGAGCTTGGGCTACCTGTGTTGTTGTTTCTTACATTCGCGTTTGCTGCCTTATCGTCTTAACGTTTTCCTGTACGTAAGGACGTTTGTAAAGTGTTAGTTTTAGCAGGTTCGTAAGGTGTTAGTATGAGATTTATGAAGAAAACTAAAAATATGATCAAGCTTTGTTTCCAAGTCTTGGAGTTTTTATCTTAAGGTTACAGTGTACCTTCAGATCGAAAATTTATCGAAATTTTTTTTTTTGGCGTCAAAATAAAGTTTACAGAATGAACTCTCATCCAAAAAAAAATTATCGAAAAATAGTGAAAATTGACGGAGAAATGACAGTATAACTTTTGTGGGCGGAGTTTGTTTATGAAGCGATATGTTTTTTTAAGCGCTGTTTTCTCAAAGTTAATTTTTCGCTTGTTGGGGACACTTTAAAGGGCTACAACTCAAAGGAAATTTGTTCGATTTTCCTCAAATTTGGACAGGATCTAGGCTAACATACAATCACCAAAAACGTGTCGGCGAATTTCTTAATTCCGAAAACTTTTTCGTCAAGAGCCATTTCCGTGCGATCATTCCAATTTTTTTTCTCCCTTTTTCGAAAATATTCTGTAACTTTTCACTGCAATTGAATATGGGAAATCGCCGACACGTTTTTTTAGCGCTTCGTGCCTGGAAACCCGAGAACAAATCAAATTAGCAAAATACAATAATCGCTTTGAGGTATAGCGTTTTAAAGTTGATTCGGACGTTCGAATTTAGACGTCGTAAAAAATTCGACAGTTCACTTTATTACCAAATGGTTTCCATATTTAGATAGCCAGCTCTATAAGGTTTAATTTGATATCTGGGTTTAGGTATGTTAAGTGTAATCTTAAGACACTAGAGCTGTTATACTGGAGACACCCCCGAAGGTACACTGTAACCTTAATCAGTGCGACACACGTTATTAGAGACATTTAGCTACAGGTTTTCGGCTTGCAAACGTCAAACCGCAAACGTCTAGGAGTCACGTGACCAGGCTCTGACTTCACGTTTGAGGTTTTAAACGCACGTTTTCGACGGCAGGAGGTAGGTTTTCACGTTTGTTATTTCCCTCAAGGTCTCTTTGCTTTTCTTTTCAGTTATCTCACGTATTGACGGTACAAATATGTAAAGTAGTTATATGTCTTGATATAGAGAAGAAATTTAAGTTGAAACAGTGCATGTTGAGCATTTTGTCTTCTCTCGAAACACAAGGATTTGCACAGGAAGCAAATCCAATATGGCGGCGATCAACACCGAATGAGTGAAAGCCTCGAGCTAAACCGGTAAAAGTTGAGATACCCCGAACGCCAAACGCCTAACTTGAAACTGCCGTTTGCAGTTTGCCGTTGACGTGAAAAACCTATAGCTAAATGTCTCTATTGTCTCCCCACGCCCAATCCCCACCTCCACTTCCTGTACAATTTTGGCTAGTGAAAATTTATTTTGGCTAGTGAATTAAAACACGTTACTAGCCACTAGGCTAGTAAGCTAAAAAGTTAGTCTCGAGCCCTGGCCATTTCAAGAAAAATGATACACAGGCAATGACGGTAAAAAATTCAAAACGCAGCAGCTTAAAAGAGACATTTTTTTTCATCAGGGAAGCACGATTTTTCAAAGGAGAGGAGTTAGTACTAGTCGGAGCAAGCTTAAATTTACCGTCTCAGCTAAGGGACTTTTGGTTTCTTATATTAACGCCCGCAAGCAACAAAATAGCATGAAGTTTTTGTGGTAATATGTTTTGGATTTAACCGTCGATGCTCTTGCTGTTGCTCTTGTGCAGGTATCACCGTTTTGTTGGCATTTTAAAATAATTTACCGTCTTCCCCTCAATAAAACACTTTTACTGCTACTTGGTGTTTTACTCAGAGATGGTTTGTTGATCCAGTCAGAACACTAACAACAGCAAAATATGAATTATGTGCTTTTACTCATTTACTCATTTCCGGGAATATATCTCCCACCCAAGTTAATATTTGAAAGAAAGAAAGAAAGAAAAGTGAAGACAAGTCAAAGTATTTTTCTCATATTTGTTAGAGGTGTTTGTCACAATTATTGTTTCTGAGGAAAACATGTACAATTTATGTTGGAAATGACAGTTGGGTGATTTGTGTATTTTATTACCAATAAATCAAATAAAACAACAAAATTGAAGATTAAAGTACATTTACTCCATTTCCAAATGCAGCTACATTTGCCCTAAATGGTGACCAGGGGATGTGATAGTATTCTGAAACCAGCAAATAAACAAGTCATGGGCCAAAGCTACTCGTCCCCCAATTTAAAAATTATCACAACTGTCAAAACCTTTAATTCCAAATCTGCAACTTTCCCTGTCAATCCCTACCTAGATATTGCAAATGAAGTATACATATTGGTTCATGTCAACTAACTGTGACTGGCATAATAAATCCCGTCTGGCAAATTGTAAACCTGGGGATGAATTGATGAGGAAACCCTTCTAAAGTTAAAATAATTAAAGCTTTGGTCAACTTTAGAAGCTGTGTTGGGCTTCCTAATTCTAGCCATTGTTTACAGGTAGAAAGTTTTGATCACTTCATTACCTGATTGTTTTAATCAAAGCTTCCCTGAAAGCACCCAGTTCTCTATGGTCGTGTTAAAAACTAAAATGTTAATAAAACATCACAAAGAGGCCTAATGTGTCATACTTATAACAAGGATGGCTACCAAATAAAAAAGAAATCAGGACCTATTCCTTCTCTGTTGGACAAGTGACAGAAGTTCCTCATCAGACAGAAAAGTCCACTAGACCTGAGCCATGATTGTCAAAATTCATTAACATCTCTATCCTTCATAGAGGCTCAAAAAACTGAAATACAGAAAATATAAAATGAAAGGGGGTACGAGGAACAAAGGTATCAGTGAATGGTTTTCCCTATCAGACTCTCACACGGCAAATATTGCTTTTTTATATTGTAAATACTGATATTTTTAACCGTGTATAAGTAAAGATTTTGATTGATTGACTTCTTATTGTGGCATATAAGAGTGTTTCACAGCTGATTATATCCTACAATTTTTTTTTTATTGTATGAACCCAATGGCTTGCAAAGATTACCATTCTGAAATCCTGATAGTTCAAAGCCATATTAATCATATCATTCATTCAAACAAGGAATAAAAATTAATTTCATGCTTGGCATTCTACTCCACTGTTTTCAAGCAAACAGACTGGCTCTTAAACCTTCAAGCTGACTAGAGGCAAAAACATATTAACTGGCATTCTGCTAACTTGTGTTTCTCAAAAGTGCAGAAAACTTTTGAGCCAGAAAAGCTGTTATGTGCAGAATGTTTGCGAAGAAAAATTGAATTTTTAAGGATTTTGAAAGCCAAGGAAAAAAAACCCCTAAGATCATTGGTCCAAACAAGTTGGGATGTATGTACCCTGCATGGGGTGCCTCTCATTTCTCTAAAAAATTATATATTACATCTTATATTTTCGCGGGTGTAGACAAAACGTGGACCCCCCTTTCTGGACCCCCTTCTGGACCCCCCTTCTGGACCCCCCTTCTGGACCCCCCTTCTGGACCCCCCTTTCTGGACCCCTATCTGGACCCCTTTCTGGACCCCTTAATTTTTCGGTAAAAAAAAAATTAAAGTATATTAAAGCTTAAATAATTAAACAGGGCGCACGCGACTCACCTGAAATTCTTCGATCGGTGAATTCGATTTTCTGGCTAAATTCCAAAGGTTATTCCCAGTTGGAGCTGAAACTCCTTCTTTGCAATCAACTACTTGGTTAATTTCGTGATATATTTACGCGAAAAGTTGCGAAAACGTCAAAAATCCACACATACAAGTTCACCGATCTTACCCGCCATTTTGTTCCGAGCCGCGATATTGGCTTTGCCGCTGACCATGCCCGCGCTTCGACGCCTCGCATATTTTTGGGATTGCCAGGGGGGCGGAGAGGGAGGGGGTCTGTGTGTCCGGCAAACGTCTAGATAAACTGACAACATTGCCCACAGTAAACATTTACAGCATGTTTCCATCCCTGAATTATTACTCTATCATTCTTCGAAATTACTATGTAAAATTCACACCCTCTCCCCCCAGCTGGAAGATACATTTTTTTACCCAAATCAAATGCCCTTTTCCTTCTCGGAAACTGATTCTGAGTTACATAGCCTATAAATAAACAAAAGCAAGAAGCTGGGGCACGTGAACGTACAAATCCTAACAATGAGTAACTACTATGCAAGATTCAAATGTTTTAGGACAACAGTGACAACAGTACAGGGAAACTTACACGCTCTGAAAAAGACTGACCAAGACTGTTAAACTTTCTGGTTCCGAAATAGGGCTGTGAACATATCAAATGTTATTTTCTTAACAAAAGACAAAACGATTTCAAAGGATGGAAGAGTTTGTAGCCTGATTTTAATTGCAAATGAATCACTCATCATCCCCACCGCTCTCCATGTTCACCCGGTTCTTGCGACTCCTATGGGTGACGGCCGCTGAAAATGCACCAAATTACGCGGGCATCACCCGTTGTAGTACGTACTATAGTACGCTACCCATAACACACTGCATGATGTCACACAACTATATGATCATACGGACGGGTGATTTTATGCCGGGTGAATTTCTGTCAAAAGTGACATTTTAAATCCGCCCGAAATAAAGTCGTTTTTCGTTTATTCTATTCATTCGTACGTAAGAACCTGAAATGTCAACATCATAGGCCGCTGAATGGCGTCTAGAAGCCACAAAACGGAAATAATTTAGGTGGAGTTGCGTACTATATGATCATACGGACGGGTGATTTTATGCCGGGTGAATTTCAGTCAAACGCGACATTTTAAATGCCCCTGAAATAAATTCGTTTTTCGTTTATTGTATTCATTCGTACGTAAGAACCTGAAATATCAACATCATAGGCCGCTGAATGGCGTCTAGAAGCCACAAAAAGAAAATAATTTAGGTCGAGTTGCGTACTATATGATCATACGGACGGGTGATTTTATGCCGGGTGAATTTTAGTCAAAAGTGAAATTTTAAATGCCCCTGAAGTAAATTCATTTTTCGTTTATGCGATCAGTTCGATTTATCCGTACGTAAGAACCTGAAATATCAACATTTTTCGCCGCTGTATGACGTTTAGAAGCCACAAAAGGAAATAATTTAAGTCGAGTTGCGTACTATATGATCAAACAGACGGGTGATTTTATGCAGGGTGAATTTCAGTCAAAAGTGACATTTTAAATCCGCCTGAAATAAATTCGTTTTTCGTTTATTCTATTCATTCGTACATAAGAACCTGAAATATCAACATCATAGGCCGCTGAATGGCGTCTAGAAGCCACAAAAAGAAAATAATTTAGGTCGAGTTGCGTACTATATGATCATACAGACGGGTGATTTTATGCCGGGTGAATTTTAGTCAAAAGTGACATTTTTTAAGTCTGCCTGAGCATGAAATATTTTTATTTTTTAAGATTGAACTAGTGAGCAGCACGTCTGCGAACTCTTAGAGTTGTAAAACGATTTATTTTCTCCTACGCGTCTACGCTTCCACCAGAATAAGCGGGCCGATGTTCTGCAACTGAGTTGCGATTGCAGTACATTTTTTTCATCATCAATGGTAGGTGACTGGTAAGGAACATTGTGTTTTATATACTGTCTGGATTTTCACTAACTTCTTGGGTAGAGTTTAAAACGTTTTTAGTTGCGAATTAAAAGAAAAATATATACCACGGATATATAAACCTACAACGTCCGATTTAAATCGTAAAGCAAGTAAGCCTTAGGCCTGTCATGAAACCTCAAAGGGCATGACCAGGAGTCTTAGTCGACGTGTTGGACTCGTGCATCAGTTAGTGTCGAGTGTGAATTCCGTGTCTATTCTATTCTGTTGACTTCTTATTTTTCTTTTTTTAGACCCGAAGACTCACTAATGAGGTGAAGTCATTTCTACCGGAGTTTTGGCCAGATTTTAAAAGCACTGACACCAAGATGATAAGCTATGTTTTGTCAGTATTAGTTCCTGAGGTTAGTTACTTACTCCTTCTGTCCGGCTTCCCTTTCGTTTATTGTTAGTTACACTTTAATCACTGCATACTTAGCAACCTAAATTACATGCCTATCCACCTAACTACCAACCTGACTGCTCACGCTTCTATCTAATTTCTATATTTTTATCTTTTAACACACTTACTTATCACTAAAGGCAGCCTTTGCTGCATCTAAAGGTAACACCAATGCTACTACATACCATGGAATTGCTGAATGCGTTTTGGTTTCTCGTTCTGTTTTCTTCTTCATTTTAGGCAATAATCTTTGTGGCAATGATCAAAGAGGACTGCTCAAGACAAACGGCGGAGCGTTTATTCGCTACAAATCATCAGGATACTAATCATAATGAGGAGAGTGATTCGGACTGAGATTGATTAATAATTTTTTTAAGGCGTCGATATTATCAATATTCAACTGATTTATATAAAAATGATTGGAAGCTGTCCGCGCTCTGATCGAGTTAAAAGCTATGCCTAATCCGAGTACAAAGCATAAAAGATGGATAAAGATAGATAAATCGACTAAATTGCATGCGCTATAACATATATATGTAAATATTTAATTGTAATGTAAAAGCTACAACCTCGGACAAAACTGTTGCGACACTTTTCATCTATTTCTAAATTTTACGCCCAATTCCCGCGTCAACAAACATAAAGAAATCCCCCCTCCCCACCCCCCATGCAATGTTGTTTTGTTCTAAAAACTGTCTGATTCAAATGCAGTAATACCCAAAACAACATTGGAAGGAGGGGGAGGGGGAGGGCGCATATTTATATTGTGGTGTGGGAAATTTGTCTCAGAAGTATACCAAAATGAAAGGGTAATTTCAGTTTGTCTCAACTAATTTTGTCCGGGGTTGTAGGTTATTTGAACATTTACTGCAACTTTGAGTTTCATGCTTCTTGTGAAGCAATCATCAATGCTTCACACTTAGCATGAAACTCAGAGTTGCAGTAGATGTTCAAATAACCTAGCTTTTACATTATAATTAATTATCGCTCTAGTTCTACTATCGAGCACTTTATAGTAGATGAGGATTTCAATCCACTCAGTTTTGCTATTAAAATAGTTATATATAATTATATATACACCCTTTTGCAAAAATGTTGACACTTCAAAATATATATAAATATATATTCGTCCTTTGTGTTTATATCGCATACGTGATGACAGGCGGCAAATAGTTTTTAAGGTGGGTACTGTAGCAGTTTACAAACTCTACTGTACCCACTTCGAGATTTATTTGCCACCTATCGTCACGTATACGATATAAACACAAAGGCCGAATATATATTCATACATATTTTGAAGTGTCAATATTTTTGCAAAAGGGTGTATATATATATATATATATATATATAAATTCAGGTATATATATATATATATATACCTGAATTTTTCAAAATGTGATCGCTACTTTTTGGATTCTACAGAACCGTGGTGGAACCGCGGCCCTCGGCCGCGGTTCCACCGGGGGACTGGCTGATTAGTTTTGAGGGGGGGCTCCGTCAACCATGTTTGTGGTGAAGTCTACTGTAGTGGGGCTAACAGCCAACACTCATTTGGGGTCCCTCTAGTTAAATCCAGGGGGGTAGGGTGGGTCAAAACTTGTGTCTCCAGTTCAGAAAAAGCAACGTTTGACTTCACTGCTAGACTTGGTTTTACTCATTCATTTGCAGGGGGGTGGCGTCTAGCCTGGGTCCGGTGAACTGTACTGTAGTAGGGCTAACAGCCAACACTCATTTGGGGTCCCTCTAGTTAAATCCAGGGGGGTAGGGTGGGTCAAAACCTGTGTCTCCAGTTTAAAACTTGGTTGCTTTATAGGCCTTTTTGCTTACAATTCGCAGACCACCCCTGGAGAGTGCTCAGTTGTCTTAGCCCAGGAACGGGAATCAACTCTCAGTGTTTGTTTGGGCAAGCGGGGTCTGACGGAAGGTATTTTCCAGCCAAACCTGGCATTTTCCTGGTCATTTCAATGCCTGTACAGTTTTGGCCCAGCAGACCGGTTTTCAAAAATCCAGGCAGATATATGTATATATATATATATATATATATATATATATATATATATATATATATATATATATATATATTATTGACAATGAAAACTAATATAAATATTATTTACAATGAAAACTAGATAAAAAATAAATAATCAATTTATACGGCTATGGCTAATAATAAAGGAGTTCTTAAATCGATCTGTTTTTACAAAAAGACTCTTATTTCTTAGCTGTCTGTGATGACCTGACCTAGACGGTAATAGTTCTGCGAGCCTTATGGTCTTCTTTTTTTTTTAATATCATTAAATAAATTAAAACTACTAGATAGTGTGATTTACGCCTGTCAAATAGTGTAGGGATACCAGCCTTTCCTAAATCAGGAAAAACTGTTTGCACGACGCTCTTGTTTATGGCTCGATCGATTTTAGTTTTCCTAAAAGCGAAAATCCTTCGAAAAACCGAGTGCTCTTGTTTTGAGTTAGTTTTTGTCAAGTCAATTTTTTAAACTGTAGTGGGAAGAAAGAGTTTTTCATGTTTAATTCTGTAGTTACATTTTTTTGTAAGCTATATAAAAAATGTATAGATCAAGTAAAGTTGGCGTAAAACTCGTTTCATTTTAATTTTCCTTATAGCGAAAATCCGAAATAATATATCAAATAAAGAAGGTTAAGGCATTTATTATTGTCATAAAACATGACGGCCCTTAGAAAACACTCGAGAAATGGTGAATGCATTTGTCTCCGGCTCGTGCTTTCCATATATCACTCGTTTTCTCAGATTCCCGTCTCGTGTTTATGACAATATAATACATGTACATGGTTTGGCCTTCTATATTTGTTAGATATATTGTATATTATCTTTCAGTATTAAAACCGAACATGTTTGTCAAAGATGAATAGCTACTCTTTACACATGCTTCAATAAACCGTTACGATATGAATTTGTCTTTACCATTACTAATACTAATACGTTTCAGTTCGGCCTTTTTGCAATTCAGAGAACTGAATAACAGGCTGATTAGAATTAGCTAGAAGAATGAGATCGGACGTCAGCACATGAAATCATCTCAGCTCAATCTCCTCCACCCCACCCAAGGAAAGGTTATACCACTTCACTAGGGATTGCGTTCCCTACTCTTCTTCGAACAGTGAGTGTGAGTGGGTTCTTTAACGTCCCTATCATTAATTGTGATGGGTGTAGAAGACATGACCAATGGCTCAACGTCACCGCCCAATGCCGCGATCACCTGTATTGAGAAAAGGTGTTGAGCACAGCCATGTAGCATGATCTTACCAGTTTTTTAAATTCTCTCATTGGTGGTCCGGCCAGGATTTGAACCCGAGGCCCTCCGCTCTGCAGACTGGAGCTCATTCCACTAAGCTAACCGAGGGTTTTCCAAAACTCTGACAAATTTATGCAGAGCATTGTATTGTGTTATATGACCATAACAACAGTTTAACAATAGATTCTAGAACGGCACAATACAGCACAATGTATTACAGCACAATGCTCTGCCGGCATAAATTTGTCAGAGTATTGGACAAGTATGAGCTAACCAGGGAGCGGTTCTATCTGATCGCAATGTCTTATCCATAAAAAGATAAGACTTTTAACTGACTCAACTGAAACAAATGACCAGACTGCCTTCAGTAGCCCAAATGGTCCAGTTGACTAAGCCCGCTCCGATGTCCTTGGCTCCAATGGCCTAACCTCACCGAATAACTCAGCTATAATTTTGGTCAAAATTGTTGGGACACTAAACATTTTTCCCGAAAATTGTCTTTGTTGTCACATCTCCCTTCCCCACCCCAAATACAAAGTTGATTTTTATGCATTGAACCAAGCCACGATGTCTCGACTTTGTATTGGGGGAGGAGAGCCCAGGAAATGAAGCGATACATTTTGTCATTGCATAGTGTTTTTTAAGTGTCCCAAGTTGTTTTGTCCAGGACTCACTGTAGCTCAAATTGGTCAAAAGACTACAGTGGCCCAACCATCAAGATAATCCAACTATCTGAAACGGCCCAACATACTAAATGGCTAAATATATCAAACGGACCGATTCCTTCCAAATGTAATCGGTTTTAAACATGTCCTGCGATGATGTATGATATTTCAAATAGCCAAACCGGCCAAAATGATTCGACTGCTTCCAGTCCAATCATTTCGACTGGTCCAATTAACCCAACCGGATGAAATGTCCTAATCGCCGGCCAAAATATTCATCTTCTCGAATCGACCCAACCGATAGTTTTCACCAATAAGTCCAATTCTATCCATTTATCGTTCTATTGCGCTAAAAATATACGGTTTACCCTAAGCCTTACCTAAAGTTGATCCCGTTTTCCCTAAATGAGAATAAAAACACGCATTTCACAGAAAAAAGGAGTGGAGATTGAACTATTGCGCTAGAAATATACGGTTTACCCCAAGCCATACCTAAAGTTGATCCCATTTTTCCTGAATGAGAATAAAAACATGCATTTCACAGAAAATCAAAGGGCTCTTAAAGCCATCTCGTTAATGCGTTAGATTACAGCTAGATTTTTTTTAAGGTGCAAGAAAGGAGAAGATTTAGAGAACGTGTGTTATATTTTTGAAAAAAAAAAAGAGCTGTGAATTCATTGTGGAATTGAGACTAGAGGATAAGATTTTTCTGCGTTTTTGAATAAATTAGCTGAAAAATATGCTCTTGTTGTTATGTAGTATCAAGGGATTTGGTAAGTGTATTTAAGGAGTTGTCGTATGTTAATTCCTTCTATTGGTGCTCTCCGCTGGAGGCGGTTGACTTTTATTTATTTATTTATTTAGTTATTTATTTATTTATATTTATTTTATTTACTTTATTTCAATTCAGGATTTGTTTTGTGTCCACCCAGAAAGAGGTCAATTGTGCATAATCACTAAGGGACCGTCCGTGCGCAGAGAGTGTGGGACTATAAACAGTAAAGGACCATCTGTGCCCATTAAAAAAAAAAAAAAAAAGAAAAGAAAATTCAAGCACATTTTTGTGTTGAGTTTGTCAGGGACCATCTGTGCGCAGTCAGTGAGGGACCATCTGTGCCTTGTGTCTAGTCTGTTAGGGACCATCAACCTCGTTCCCAGGGCTTTTCCCTTTGAGAGAGGGGCGGCGGGAAAAGGCCCTGGCATCGGCTGGTCACGTGGTGTTCTTAAATAATAATTATAACACAAATGTATGCATTCGTGTGGTTTATCCGGTATTTTTATTGGTTGATGGAATTTGCTCAAAAATTACATTAGCATTGCGATTTCTAATTTCGACGTCGGTGGCTCATAAAATCAAGTATTAAATTGTATGTAATATGGGGGTAGCAGGTCTGCACGACTCTTACCTCATGTTAAATTGCGTTGCTAAAAAGGTAGCAACTAGCAAATACAAACCCGGCAACTGATGAGGTTCGAGAGGAGAATCGAAACCATTGTCTTGCCTGAATGAAATATCGGAGAAATAATGGCATAAACGAAGCATACTCGCCAGACTGTGAAAATTGACAACGGAGCGAGCTCCACGCAGCTATAGAGCGTAGCGAAAGGAAGCTAAAATTACAACCTTGACTGAGGTAAACTTCAACTCTCTACAAGTTGAATAGTTTATTAAGCTACAACTCTCTCTGCTATAAAGCTTGGATCATGAAAATTAAAATCCTGCAAAGACAAATCTAATATAGCTGGGTCCAGCGTGACATAAAATAGCAGATCAACAGATCATTTCAGTCTGTCATTTCAGATTCTGTCATGTCCGGTATTTCAGAGAGAAAAGTTAGAGAAATTCAAACCTTTCCTACATAAAAATCTACGTGCCAATACTAACACACAATCGCCAGGCAAAAAAGGACGCTAAATAAAAATGAAGTCAAAATCTACAAGCGCGACACCACGGGAAACTACAACCGAAAGACAGAGACTCTGGAGACTTGACGTGTAGTCCGTTGCACGCGGCTTTTGAAAGGTTTTAAAATTCAGTCTACACTCTACAGTCACTAAAATCCTCCTTAACAAACAGCTAAATGTAGAATACCCGTTCAAAACATCTAGAAGGAGCAAATGGCATTAAAATCATGAGCCATATTACACTCTCGTAACTCCCGTCTTGCTTTTGATTATGCAGCTTCAATTTCAGATCTAATTTATTACAGCCAGGTTTTTCGGGTGTCCGATGGGCACGTGACTAGCCGATGCCAGGGCCTTTTCCCGCCGCCCCTCTCTCGAAGGGAAAAGCTCTGGGAACGAGGTTGAGGGACCATCAGTGCCTATATAAAAAAAAAAAAAGAAAAGAAAATTCAAGGACATATTATAGTTTGAATGTTAGGGACGAAATGTGTAGGAGGAGTTTTCGAATGCAATATTTTATGTTTTTGTTAGTGCTTTTGTGTTTGCAGATGTATGTCGCTCTGAGATCTGGAGGGCGTTTTTCGCTTCAGTTCCTCTACATTTTTCAGCGGTTGCCGGCGAGCTTGGTTTGAGGAACCGTCCTCGCTTCTAGAGCGGACCAATGTGTGTTCTTACTTAGGAGGTTTGGAAAGATGGAAACAGTGGGGTTGGTCTAATCACATTTGTTACCTGCTTGTCAACCCTTTTCAATTTGCAGTTTAGTTGCAAATAATGTCCGCTACAGGGTTTTGGCGGGTTTTTCTGTTTCACTGAATTATGCGTTCTAAGAGCTTGTGATACTAAGTTTTTCCTCTTATGTTTCCATATTTTTAGAATCGTCAAAGACTGACCAGTTTCGTGATGGGGCGTGGATTGCGATTGTAACGACAGCCATTCGTATTTGTCCTGTGAAGGCCTTGGAGCAATACATCGCAGCTGCGTATATTGATCTCTCTGAAGATTTACCGCTGTTCAGAACGATTGCCAGGGGATTAACTACATAAGAACGATGGAGTTTATTATGGACGGTTTTAGAGAGTTTATAGACGTTTTGATTACCAGTGTTCATAGAGTTTGAGCCGGAGGGTCCACTGCTGCAGCGAACGGTGGCATTCAAGATAGATTTTTTAAGCGTCGCGGTCGATGGGCGAGTTAAAATGTTATGGCTATGCCAAAGACAATATCTATCACAGCTGTCAGTTTCTCAGTCATTTAGGATTTCAAATTCTTGTAAAGTTTTGTTTCGATTAAGCCGGGCAAGTTGGAGACAATTGTTTATGAGGCCGGGATTTTTCTTCTGTCTTTTCGTAGCGAGCGGTATGGGGTTTTTTCATGCTATGCATGCTCGTTCGTTCTCTGCAAAGTTCTGTTTGTTGTCGCTTCCCGTGTAACGATTCAGTCTGTTTTTACCTTAATAAATGGTGCGGTCTCCAGTGAGCACGCGATGGCAAAAGGTGTTTACTGTTTTTTGTGTCCTTGTGTTTCGGACGGGTGTTATGAAATTTGGGAAATTTAGTAAAGAGCTGTATTTAGTCATTTGAGAACTGTTAGTAGTCCGATGCTTGTATGATTATGTCACACCCATATGTTCGTGCTAAGAATATGCAAATTTAATACGCTTCGCGGTCGATTAAGTTTTCGGCTTGTAGAGATTCCGTCGTGTGGTTTTGTGGTTTGCATTTGTTGTCGTGTCATGTATATATGTATATGTTTGTATATGTTTTGTCAAGTTGAGTTTGGTTAATTGTGAAGATTCGAGAGTCGAGAGTGCCTTGATTTCAATAGAGACACCAAAAGGTATGAGAAGCCGTTATTTTTGTATAAAAGTATATTTTCACTGAAATATAGAACAGCTATTTCATTTGAGTTGTGGATCAGATATGTTATCTGAGCCGTTCCGGAGCGTTTTTAACGATAAAATTTGACAGCTTACATTGTTTTAAAAATGCACGTGGCGGTGCGATATGATGGTAGAGAATAGTCTAGATAGAAAGACGTCAATTTTATTTAAGGTAGAATTTAGTTTGTCGTGATTATTGCAGAAGAATTGGATGTTTGTAGAATGGTTTAGCGTAATATAGAACAGAATGTTGTAAGTTTTGGAAACGCAGGGTTGCAGTCATGTCTCGGGGGGGTGGGGGGGAGTTTGTTTTGTACACTATATAGGTATGTGGGGGCCTTGATAAGTTAGGGTTTTTGAGGTCATGGTCAGTCGTTAAATAGGGTATCGTTTTTGTTAATTTTGGTTTTGTGATGGTTAGAAATTGTAAAATTGTACTGTGCGACTGAATTGGGGGGAAGGGGGGAGTTCGTTATGTTTGAGAATGTTGGTGGCACAAGAAGAGGTAAAAGTTTAAAAGCTTGTCAATAAGTCTTCTTTCATGACGTTCTGTGACGTATATCACGAGACGTTCTTTTTGTCTCTGAAAAGAGAAATGCTGTTTGTTTAATTGTGCAAACTGTTTAGTTTAATGCTGTAAAAACTGAAACTCAAATCGTTTATTGCGTTCTGGGCGGTGGGGGAGGGCGGTGGGGGAGGGGGGTGGCTGAGGGGGGGGGGCGGTGGGGGAGGGGGGGGGTGTTTTCGAGGGGAGTGTGTTTTTTCCGTTTCTTAGATCAGAATGGTTGCGGGCGATGTCTTTCAGGTTTCTTGTTTAACTCGTTCACTATACGGACTCCTTTTTCGCGTATTTCATTTGTCAGTCTCCCTTGGTTGTTTTCTTGCTGTGATGGGTATAGAGTCGTACAAAACCACGTAAAGCGACCACAACCGACATCACTTTGCCGAACAATTTTGACAGAAAATCGTTGACACGTCATTGAGTGTAAAACGCCAAACATGCATCACATCCTTTTAACTCTAATTAGCACGCCATAAAGACTTCCCATCTCGGATTACTAATCAGAAAAGAGCTACTGTATTAAACTCGCCAAAAACTTATGAAATCCAAATACAATTTTTCTATAGTCGACACATCTTACACAATACAGAATACTAAACGCGTTTTCCAAATTTTACTCTCTAAAGTAACAACTCATTTTTTTATGCGGTGTTGCGGTGAATAAAATGCCAGCTTGCGGTGTTGCGGTGATCTCAAACCCTACGGTGTGCTATGTTTACACTTTACAGTCTGTGGTGTTCGGTGCAAGAAAATTATCTGCGGTGTCGCCGTTTCCTGTTTGACTCTAAATTTAGCCTCTATATGTTATTTACTCCGCACTTATTTTTGAAAAGCAGGTACCATTATGTTAAATTTGTAATAAAAAACAGTACAATACTCTTTGCCACTTTTACTCTCTATGTAGTTTACCACTGAAAGAAAACAAACTGCTCGTAGTCTAAAGGAACATCTCTGTAACAGGCCATTCTGTTCTAAAAATCAGATCTTTCTTACTTCACCCACTACACTCACCCCCCCCCCCCCCCCCCCCCTCTCCGTACACAGTAGGCAGCAGATACACTTGGACTACAATGGCTCGTGGAAGGCACGACGCACACGACACCTGTTTTCTAATCCTTAATTATCCAACTAACCAATATTATATAGACTTTAAAGACAATTGAAGACTTACCATTGCGACAAAAATCATGTACTGATCTAACAACTAACAATTTTATTCACACGAAAGGACGAACAGTGGAAAGCCAAATTCACCGCATATTATCAGCCATCATATCACTACAGCACCTGTGTTTTTAAACGCAAATCACTGTCAAATCTTATCATTAAAACCACTTTCCTCAGATCCCCTTCCGCTTTGCGGTGGCCACTCGTTTAGCGCTCGTATGAAACGCATAAAAAAATAAAGCCTGTTCTGCAGGCTAGCCATTCGACTCTACAAAAAAGCGTTCTTACAATGTCTTATGTAGAATGGTTTAGCGTGATTTAAAATAGAATGTCGTACGTTTTGGTCACCGCAGCGTTGCAGTTATATTCCGGGGGGAGGGGGGAGTTAGTTTTGTACAATATATAGTGATGTTCGGGTCGATACGGTAAGGTTTTTGAGGTCATGCTCAGTCGTTAAATAGAGTATTATTTTTGGTAATTTTGGTTTTGTGATGGTTAGAAATTCTACAAGTGTAGTGTGCGACTGAAATAGGAGTCAAAAGGAGTTTCAAACGTTGGTTTTCTACTATCAATAGGCGTTATCTTTAAGTGTCGGCAGTATGGTCCTGTCGTCCCCGCTGTCTCTCGTCGGCTTTCACATTAAAAGATGGACCATGATGGAGCGCGAAAGGTAAATTTATGTTCGAAGTGTGATGAAGTTTTATTGCGTTTATACTTGTAGCCAAGGGTAGCTGTGATGCTGGTTATTCGTGAGAATACTGTATGTCTATTTGAGATACATTGTTTGAAATGTTTAAGCAGCACTTTTTCATACGGTTGTTTGCGAATTTGTGTAATTATTTGATTTACAGCTTGATGGGTAAAATGGGTGATTATTCTGTTTTGTTTTTGAAGTGAAAAGGTGTACATCGTTTTAACGAAGAGCATTGTATTGTGGAGATACCTTTTATATTTTGATTGATATGTTTGATAAAACAATGCGTAGGTCTGTGTTTTTATAAGGATAACGTTTAATTGGTAACTTGAAAGCAAATGAAAATGAATTACCATTTGAACAGATGGGTTGTCCGAAATAGCGTTTAAATGTAAAGGTTAGCAATATTGATAAATTGTTTAAGATTGGTTATTAAATGTTGTATGATCTGTGATCTCGAAGGCAACTCTCTTGTGTCAGGATTTCAATGCAATCAAGCCACGTTGAGCACTCTAAGGTAACTCTCTTGTCCGCTTTAGGATTTCAATGTTATCAGTACGACACGCAATTGATATTCGTCTTCTTTTTATAGACTTTATACGCCAAGAACGTTTTCTCTCTCTTACTTGCCACTCAAACAATACATTATCTTTTTGTCAAATAGAGACAAAATCTCTCTTAAAAAAATAAACACGCTGAAATCGCTTATAAAATGCTTCTTAAAATGCTTCCTTGATAACTTTTATAAACAAAATCAGGAACATTTTTACGTCTTTTGCGTACTGTTGCATAATCAAACTGTAATAGCAATGATTAATTGTTTTAAAATAGCAAACAAACCGAAATCCATACTCTTGCATAATCAAACCGAAACATTTTTAGTTAGCTGAATAAGCAAAATCTACCCTCTCTTGCATACTATTGCATAATCATGACACCTAAATATTTAATAACTATTGGAAAAGCAGACAAAGATTACAACTCAAAAAGCGAACAAAAATACAGCGTGAGATTTCTCAGCTTCGTCGAGCGCGAAAAGTTGACTCGTTTAACTTTAAGCGAGTTGACTTTAAACGAATCGTAAAATTAACTCTTTTCACGAGATTTCAATTTGACATTCGTTAAGCGACATAAAAAATCGCTCCTCGCTGTTCATCATACCGGGTAGACAACGGTTAAAATTAGGGGATCTAGGTATCTTTTAGAATATATGATTAAAAAAAAAACTCATTTTCCCAGAAAATGGTATCTTTTAGTGTGTTGATAGCGAAAGACGAGTCGCTATTGCCTTAATTCCGGTGTTCCTTCTGATGGTAGCTGGAATTCGACCCATGTATAGTCAGATCTATTTATTTCCAGCACTCTAGCCGCATCGCATTGTTCCATCGCATATTTGGTAAAAAAAAATGGTATCTTTTAGAGGTAAAATTCTGGTTGATAACGGCCACTTTGATATCTTTCAGGGTTTCACTTTTTTTCCTGACGAGCACCTCCGCTTGACGACTTATAGGAGTCCCCCCCCCCCCCCCCTCCGGGAGCAGAATATTCTTACCAATTTTTCTTTTCACGATATTTCCGGTTGTCACTCGCTAAGCGACTTAAAAGGCAGAGCAAAATAGCATGTTCTTTTGAGAACAAGTCATATCTAGAATATTTGATGTCACTTTTAACGTGATTAGTAATAAGAGTGGTGTTAATTAGCTCCACGCAGCTATCAAATGTACTGAATAGGACAGCCTCTGACTAAGTTAAACTTCCCATATGACTAAAAAAAAAATTGCCGGATTGACCCCTTTCATAAAATAGAAGTCCGTATAAAGGTGAATATTTTAAGTTCGTTTACCTACAGGTTGCAACTAATTTGATTGAACCTGCACTTGGCACCGGTAGCATAGTATTGGCTGACCCGTGTACTTTCGCTTTTGTGCTATTTTAAAACAATTAATAATTGCTATTACAGTTTCATTATGTAACAGTACGCAAAAGACGCAAAAATTTAAGCCATTGAAGGCTTGCCGCAATTCCATTCAACCGTCATCATTATAAGCCAAAAAATCAACACAACTATGACATGTTTACCATACTATTGCACAATCAAACCGCTTGGCCAATCATAATGCAGAACGTAGCTAATACAGGAAATCGCCTGCTGCTGCTCTCTGAGTTGACCTCTGATACGCTTGGTTAATTGCACGCTTACTTGTAACTCTAAAGTTTTCTTTCCACCAGTGATCGAGTGCATTGTTATTTAGAAGTTGCTGAAACCAATTCTGTGGTCGTGGAAATACCCAAGCCCTCCTTGGCGGCGAGCAAGTTCGTGGCGAGCTCCTAAATGTAAATAAAACGCCGACAAACCTTGAAGATAGCGTAGTTGAAGGCGTCTTCTTCGGTGTCTTCTCGCAAAAAAAAAACTGCCGGATTGTTATATTTATCAAATGATGAGCAGGAGAATGACTGAAATTAAACTTACAAGATCTCGATTCGTGTCATCCATGTCGATCTGTACGTTTTCGCGCGTAAACTGCAGTGTCAGTGAACTCATATCTTATTATATTTTACCCTGGGGAGTCTTTTACTGTGTAACCGCATCCCCAAGGGTAAGATGAAACCTGAGATAAACCGAACCCAAGCCATTAACCCTTGGGAAGGCCCCAAACCCAAGGTGTGTGTAACCACAACTCAATAGAAAAAAACGCAAAGTTCATGCTATTTTGCTCTGCCATACCGCTCATATTAACACACAAACTTTCCTGTCCCATTTAACTTTCTTATAACCTCTCCATTAGTAAAATACACCGTGAAATTCTCAAACTACGTTTCCCAAGAAAACGCATTTAACCTATTTTTACCCTTTTAAAGTAGCTATAGTGGCTTTACGACAAATGATTGAAACTGATAGGTAACGTGAGATATCGAAATTTAAGAAGGACTAATACCTTTGCGGTAACGTAATGTGAGATATGACAAGTTCATCACAAGTTCTGACATCCCAATACCCTAGGGAAATTAACAATAGGTCCGGGGGTGCTCCCCAAACATTTTAGTGGCAGTATGTGACGCCCTTCTTGAAATCCTAACCGCTTTAAGCAACCATATCCTCAATGCCCTAATATAGCTTCTATAAAGAAGGAACAAGAAACCCCCCCGGACAAAAGTCCACAAAATTTTGTTAACAGCTTTTGTCCCTTTTTATAGTACTCGACTCCGAAATCTCGCTTAATGCGCAAGCGCATTAACGAGATAAAAAGGGATGGAGATTCCACTATTGCGCTAGAAATATGCAGTTTACCCCAAGCCATACCTAAAGTTGATCCCATTTTTCCTAAATGGTAGTAAAAACATGCATTTCACATAAAGAAAAAGGGTTACATATTCGACTATATATATTGCGCTAGAAATATACGGTTTTTCCCAAGCCATACCTAAAGTTGATCCCATTTTTCCTAAATGGTAGTAAAAACATGCATTTCACAGAAAAAGGGGTCGAGATTGGACTATTGCGCTAGAAATATACAGTTTACCCCAAGCCATACCTAAAGTTGATCCTGTTTTCCCTAAATGAGAATAAAAACACGCATTTCACAGAAAAAAAGGGTGGACATTAGGCTATTCCGCTAGAGATATACTGTTTCCCCCAAGCCATAGCTAAAGTTCATATATACCGTTTTTCCTAAATGAGAGTAAAAACATGCATTTCACAGAAAAAGGGGTGGAGATTCGACTATTGCGCTAGAAATATAAGGTTTACACCAAGCCTTAGCTAAAGTTTATCCCGTTTTTCTTAAATGAGAATAAAAACATGCATTTCACAGAAAAAAGAGGTGGAGGGTCGACTATTGCGCTAGAAATATACGGTTTACCCCAAGCCATACCTAAAGTTGATCACGTTTTTCTTAAATGAGAATAAAAACATGCATTTCACAGAAAAAAGGGGTGGAGAGTCGACTATTGCACTAGAAATATAAGGTTTACCCCAAGACATACCTAAAGTTGATCCCGTTTTTCCTAAATGAGAATAAAAACATGCATTTCACAGAAAAAAAAAAAAGGGTTACATATTCGACTATATATATTGCGCTAGAAATATAAGGTTTATCCAAAGCCATACCTAAAGTTGATCCCGTTTTTCCTGAATGAGAATAAAAAAAAATGCATTTCACAGAAAAAAAGGGATGGAGATTCCACTATTACGCTAGAAATATGCGGTTTACCCCAAGCCATACCTAAAGTTGATCCCATTTTTCCTAAATGGTAGTAAAAACATGCATTTCACAGAAAAAGGGGTCGAGATTGGACTATTGCGCTAGAAATATACAGTTTACCCCAAGCCATACCTAAAGTTGATCCCGTTTTTCCTAAATGAGAATAAAAACATGCATTTCACAGAAAGAAAAAGGGTTACATATTCGACTATATATATTGCGCTAGAAATATACGGTTTTTCCCAAGCCATACCTAAAGTTGATCCCATTTTTCCTAAATGGTAGTAAAAACATGCATTTCACAGAAAAAGGGGTCGAGATTGGACTATTGCGCTAGAAATATACAGTTTACCCCAAGCCATACCTAAAGTTGATCCTGTTTTCCCTAAATGAGAATAAAAACACGCATTTCACAGAAAAAAGGGTGGAGATTAGGCTATTCCGCTACAGATATACTGTTTCCCCCAAGCCATAGCTAAAGTTCATACCGTTTTTCCTAAATGAGAGTAAAAACATGCATTTCACGGAAAAAGGGGTGGAGATTCGACTATTGCGCTAGAAATATAAGGTTTACCCCAAGCCTTAGCTAAAGTTGATTCCGTTTTTTTAAATGAGAGTAAAAACATGCATTTCACAGAAAAAAGGGGTCGAGATTCGACTATTGCGCTGCAAATATACGGTTTCCCCCAAGCCTTAGCTAAGGTTGATCCCGTTTTTCCTAAATGAGACTAAAAACATGCATTTCACAGAAAAAAGGGTTAGATCTTCGACTATATATATTGCGCTAGAAATATACGGTTTACCCCAAGCCATACCAAAAGTTGATCCCGTTTTTCCTGAATGAGAATAAAAAAATGCATTTCACAGAAAAAAGGGATGGAGATTCCACTATTGCGCTAGAAATATGCGGTTTACCCCAAGCCATACCTAAAGTTGATCCCATTTTTCCTAAATGGTAGTAAAACATGCATTTCACAGAAAAAAGGGGTCGAGATTGGACTATTGCGCTAGAAATATACGGTTCACCCCAAGCCATACCTAAAGTTGATGCCGTTTGTCCTAAATAAGAATAAAAACATGCATTTCACAGAAAAAAGGGATGGAGATTCCACTATTGCGCTAGAAATATGCGGTTTACCCCAAGCCATACCTAAAGTTGATCCCATTTTTCCTAAATGGTAGTAAAAACATGCATTTCACAGGAAAAAGGGGTCGAGATTGGACTATTGCGCTAGAAATATACGGTTTACCCCAAGACATACCTAAAGTTGATCCCGTTTTTCTTAAATGAGAATAAAAACATGCATTTCACAGAAAAAAGGGGTGGAGAGTCGACCATTGCGCTAGAAATATACGGTTTACCCCAGGCCATACCTAAAGTTGATCCCGTTTTTCCTAAATGAGAATAAAAACATGCATTTCACAGAAAAAGGGGGTCGAGATCCGACTATTGCGCTAGAAATATACAGTTTACCCCAAGCCATACTTAAAGTTGATGCCGTTTTTCCTACATGAGAATAAAAACATGCATTTCACAGAAAAAAGGGATGGAGATTCCACTATTGCGCTAGAAATATGCGGTTTACCCCAAGCCATACCTAAAGTTGATCCCATTTTTCCTAAATGGTAGTAAAAACATGCATTTCACAGAAAAAAGGGGTGGAGAGTCGACCATTGCGCTAGAAATATAAGGCTTACCCCAAGACATACCTAAAGTTGATCCCGTTTTTCCTAAATGAGAATAAAAACATGCATTTCACAGAAAAAAGGGGTCGAGATCCGACTATTGCGCTAGAAATATACGGTTTACCCCAAGCCATACCTAAATTTGATGCCGTTTTTCCTAAATGAGAATAAAAACATGCATTTCACAGAAAGAAAAAGGGTTACATATTCGACTAACATGCATTTCACAGAAAAAAAGGGGTGGAGAGTCGACCATTGCGCTAGAAATATAAACGGTTTACCCCAAGCCAATCCCGTTTTTCCTAAATGAGAATAAAAACATGCATTTCACAGAAAAAATGAATGGAGATTCGACTCTTGCGCTAGAAATATACGGTTTACCCCAAGCCATACCTAAAGTTGATCCCGTTTTTCCTAAACGGTAGTCACTTTGGGTAACATGTCCGAAGCACGCCCTGGTAGGATTATTATTCGGGTTGGGGCAGGGTTATCCTGAGATCAGTCCTCCAAAACAATTTTTATCTTCATTAAAAATTCCTAGATTTTCATGATACTGATCACTCCATCAGTCAGTCCTCTGGAACAATTTTGACCTTTATTAAATATTCCGAGATTATCATATTTGATACTACAACTACCGAAAAAAAAAATCAGTATCACAGTGCCCTTTATCAAGTCCTTATTATCATAGTAATATCAGCAATTTTTAGAAGAAATATTAAAGAATTGACTTGATATTCAAAAGTAGGTGATATATTCCGCAATGCAGCAACTTACTCAAGTGCACTTACCATTTGTCGGTCGAACCAATCAACTCGAAAGCCATCACAATACAGCATAACAACAAACTTAAGTTCACTCAAGTTGCGGCCAATTATGCCGGAAACTTGTACAATTGCAATTTGCGTGTACCATAATGGCGACATTATGAAAGGTAAAAATGCAAGCGAACCCCCCACCCCCAGTAGTTAGGGTCATGATTGTGGTCGTGCTGAAATGCATTTTCTGAAATGTACTTACTGCAATATTATAGCTTGTACAAATTATTGCTGAAAAGTATGTACAGCAACAGTTACGTGAGTTATTATAAGAAACACAATTAACAAAATTGAAAGTTTGCATGGTGACCATGTTGTATGACAGAAACAATGAAAATCATTTCCACAAAGAGGTTTATTTCTAAAAGATGAAAATTTCATTGTTCTGTCATCTGACATGACCGCCATGCAAAACACAAATATGAAAATACTGGATCATTGCACTTTTATACATAAAATGTAAAAAGGGATTAAAAAAACACGACGAGAAGGGCAAAATTTTCACTTTCACTTTATTTACCACCATAATAAGATATAATATCATAGGAAGACGAAAAATTGAAGTGGTCAAAAGCCAATGACAAAGCTTACAACATCGGGCTTCTTCGTGCACAAGATACTTATAATATGTCATTGTGAACTAAAAGAGAGACTATCACATTCCAGTCAAACTGAAAAAAGCACTATCAGCATCGTCAGTGACTCCAATTTCGTTTTCATATTCACTATCACTGTCACTATCACTGTCACAGGCTAGTGCATCATCTCTTTCAGGAAGGCTAAGAAATGCCGCTTCATTGTCCATTTCCGTTTCTTCATCGTTGTTTAATGGGAGATCTTCTCTGTCAAATACAAAGCTTGGAAGAGTTATTTCATGAATATGGGATTCAAATAACGCTTTTAACTCTAAGAGATGCGATTCTATAGACAATAACTTCATTTTAATATAAACATCCCTTCCTTTGGTCTCGAGGGAAATGCTATATGACGTAGCATCAGACAATGCTGAAGTAAAGATCGCGTGCTGGCTGTTGAAGTGGTCAATTACGTTTATTTCACTCTAAAGTAATGTAACTTACTCTTTAGCCTGATCAACCAAGTTGTACAGGTCAACAGCTTTTCTTCGGATGCTTATGGATACTTACGATGTGGATGAATTCATGAATCAAAGCTTGGAAGAATTATTTCATGAATGTGGGATTCAAAATAACGTTTTTAACTCTAATAGATGCGACTCTAGGGACAATAACTTCATTCTGATATAAACATCTCTTCCTTTAACCTCGGGAGAAATGCTAGACGACGTAACATCAGACAATACCAAAATAAAGATCGTGTGCTGGCTGTTAAAGTGGTCAATTACGTTCATTTCACTCTGAAGTAATGTAACTTCCTCTTTAGCCCGATCAACCAAGTTGTACAGGTCAACTGCTTTTCTTCGGATGCTTATGGATTCTCGTGATGTGGATGAATTCATGAATCAAAGCTTGGTAGAATTATTTCATGAATGTGGGATTCAAAATAACGCTTTTAACTCTAAGAGATGCGATTCTATAGACAATAACTTCATTTTAATATAAACATCCCTTCCTTTGGTCTCGAGGGAAATGCTATATGACGTAGCATCAGACAATGCTGAAGTAAAGATCGCGTGCTGGCTGTTAAAGTGGTCAATTACGTTCATTTCACTCTGAAGTAATGTAACTTACTCTTTAGCCTGATCAACCAAGTTGTACAGGTCAACAGCTTTTCTTCGGATGCTTATGGGGACTGGTGATGTGGACGAATTCACGAATTCACTTCGCAGCCAGAGGTCTGCTTCAGGGTTCTTCACTTCATCGAACTCCAAGGAGCTGGGCAATGGCCAACGAGTGCTGCATTCAAGTTTGTTGAATTCAGCAACAGCAGTCTTCATACTCTTCGCGGCTTGTGAAATTTGTTTGGACAGCCGTTTGGCAAGTGCATGGCCCTCTAAAACAAAGAAAAACACTTCATCAATATCTTTATTTACATCTCGGGTGATCTAGGGTGGTCTTAAATGGTCGAATAAAAAAAAAAAAAAAAAACGATCACTCAGTGTCAGTCCCGATAGCTGAAACAGACGAAACAGGAGAAAAATGTAATAGACGAGTCCGCCAAAGGCAGTGACACACGGTTCAACATTTTTGTTGGCCATTCCGTTGAAGCCATTTTTTTTTTGTTTAGGCTGCCTTGCAATTGTTTAAATTGGAAACAAAGTACGAGGATCAATTCTTCACTTATTTATCAATATCAATAATCAATGCATAAATGTTTTACAGTCAGAGCCGGTCAAGCGCACTTGGCAAGAGTGAACTCATGAATTTGATTTTACTACTCGTTTCAATAATCTGCTCTAGTGATAAAGAACGCAAAGTAAGACTCGATTCAAAAGTGGAATTATAATGATTGCTTCACGCTCATGAACAGAGTTTTTTTTTAAATCAATTATACTTGTGATTTGCTTATTCTCTTTTCTCTTCTATACAAGCATTTCTTAATTTCCTTTAGAATAATACAACACATGAAAGGTTTTTAGTAGTCTTAACAGGTAAAAAAGCGATCGGCAAAAAGAAACGAGAATAAATATGTGAAGACCGTTTGGACCCAATCAAAATCTGAGAAGAGCAAGAAGGAAGAGGCACGCAAGTAATTGCAGCTGTGCCACCAAAACGTTTTCCTCACGTGCAACAATCCAGCGAAGTGACACCACTGTCAGATCTTGGTTTATTATTTTTATGTAAATAAAAGCGATATACTTGCCTGCGTATTTAGCCTTTAAGCTTAACAAGAACCACCGTTCAATAACTTTCGCATGCAGTTTGACCAAAGCTAGCTTTTTGCTCCTGTCATTGGCAGCATCTCTGGCCAACTGGTACTCCTCACATGTGGTGGTCCAACGCTGAGTGATACCATTTTTCCTTTCTAAATCCACCAAAACTCTTTCCAATCTACAAAAAGGTATTTATTTTAATATCTATCCAATGATTATTATAATAATATGTCATATTGGTAGAGAAATAACGAGAAATTCAGTTCAGGAAAACAGCACCCAAACTCCAAAAGCAATACGGTGCATTTTGTGGGTGCTATGACTTCGAGCAGATACAAGAAAAATGTAATAAAAATAAGCCGTTTTGGGTCTTTACTGGCTTTGTGGTATTTAACATGCATATTATACAGCAATAATTTACGATTCGTCTATACAGTATGCAATAGAATGCAATAAAAAGGAAAACAGCATGATAATACAATGCAGTAAACTTAGTGCAAATTCTCAAATCTCAAAACATACTTATTCAACTGTATATTTAACTGTTGCAGTTTTTCTGGGTCGGATGCTTCTTCCCACTTTGAGCGAATTTCACAGAACATTTTAAGGTAGATTACATAGCCATGTTTCCACGAGGGTTGTTCGACAGGGTTTTCCAATCCTCCTGTCCATTCTGCTTCCTGGTTTGCCCATTCAGCAACATCTTCCTTTCGAACTGGTGCTACAATAAAGGTATTTATGAACTGTAGCAACTACTATTTAATTGTAAAAAACCATCTATCCTAATAACAATTATAATGTAATACTTTTGCATGATCATTTAATTTTTCACTCAGTTACAATATAAATATATCCAGTTTCCAGCTGGACAAATTCATTCCTAATACATCTTTTTGGAAACCAAATTAATATTGTTCATATAAAGCACTGCACTGATCGAAAGTACATAATTTGTATTAAATTATAAAAACCAAAACTGACAATCACAGAAGCATTTAGCCACCAATACCAAAACGGGCACCAACCATCAGTTGTAGTCAAGAGTAGATCTTTAAAGTTAAGGTAATAAATACCTGGAAGGCTATCCAACAATTTTGTCAATTCTTCCTCTGAGTCTTTAATTGTGCTGTTTGCCCTCTTCATGCGATCAGACAATAGTTTTCCTGATTGAAAAAAAGAAAGAAAATTATATAACAGCTTAAACCAAAATGTAACATGTATGATGATTAAGGCATCAGAAAGGTCTCTGATGAGTCCCTTGCCAAGGATAAAACTTGCACGTGACAATTCTTTGCATTTGTGAAGACAAGTATTACCTTTTATTAATGTTAAATTGTTAACCATACTATTGATAACAATTTAACACAGTAAACAACCAAAGACCCATCACATTTCCTTAATTAGACTGCAAAAAATGGTAACCCGAAGCCAACAAAAAAAGAGTTAAGTAATTATGCAATACATTAAACAGACATTTTGATGTAGTTTTTCATACATGTAGCACACACGAATTGACAAGTTCTCTTGGGAACAAACAATAAAATGTTTAATGTTTCAACTAAAACTTTCCAACACTACAATACCCAGAATTACTGTTAAATGGCCCTGACAAAACTGCATACTGAACCTAAGCTTGCAGACTTTTTCCTGGCATAAAACAAGAGAGCATCTGACAGAACATCCACCCTGTGGTTTGGCCTCATCTCCTTGGTCATTTTCCCAAATCCCCTTAAAAATGACCAAAGTCTCTCTAGCATTTCACCATCAGTTAGACCAAAACCTGGAACTCTCCTAGGACTGTATGTAATCTGGAAAGCAAAAAGTATTTAAAACTTCTGTAGAAATACAGTTGAATCAATGCAATTAAAGCAGTGTTTTACTGTTGTACCACATTTAATTCAACTGAGAGAGAAAAGAAAAGAAAAAAAGGAAATCACTAAATTGTAAATTTCTTTCAAACAAAATGTGTGTAGCTGTCTGACCCTGTGTCTGACATAGCACATTTCACATAATTTAATTTACAAAGCATATCATTGGCCGAATATTATTGTCAGGTTCTCCATATTATGTTTTAGTGCAGTCATGTAAAAATTATTTCTGAAGAGACAATTATAGCAACTGTGATGACTGAAGTCTCTACTGATGTAATTAATTTTTGCCTAAAGGATTAATTTCTTTGGCTTTAACCACAGCAAATGGCTAGAACCAACAGCTATTTCTTTGGTGAGATTGTCATGAAATTTCCCTTTAGGCGAAGGAATAATAAATATAAATTTATCAATATTAAACAAATAAAATCTGCATTGCATGCAAAAAATGGGCATGTTGGAGCCATTTTGACAGATTTTGGCCAAAATCATCACACACTGTACTATACATTTAATCCTTCAATTGTTGAAACAAGAATCAAGTCTGCAACTATGATTAGTTAGTGAAGAGTCAGAGCCCACCAATAATTGTGTCCAGATGGCAATAGGCTAAAAGAATATCAATAAAAATAATTAATGTCTAAACAGCAATAAAATTATTTTGAAAATGAAGAATGCAAACCTGGCATTTTGCTTTGTGTCCATAGCTATGGAAAATGGGGATGGCAAACTTTACAGACTGTAAGATATGGTGCTGTCCCTGGGCCTAGAACATCAATTAGTGAGCCAAATTAAATATTTGAATATAAAGCTGGTAGTGCACAGACACTGTTATCAAAAATAACATTGTGTAGTTCCAGAAAAAATCCATACCTACCCCATGGAAGGTCAGTGGAAATTCCTAGGGAGCCGGGGGTCTTAAAAGCCAATATTTTAGAACCTAAGTATGAAGCTAAACTGGAATTTCCTGGGGGGACAGGGGGTGCTAAACAAAAAACCTTCCATGGGGGGAGTATGGATATTTTCTGGAACTGCACATACTTAGAAATGATGTGATAACAACAATTTACCTGTAAATGAGTTTCCAGGAGGCAAGCAATGTCATATAGCACACACACATCTATACCAGGTGATTGATCACTGATTTCATCCAAAAGATGGTTTAAAATCCAAACTGGATATGCAAGTCTAAATAATAATAAAAAAATGAAACATTTATAACAACCAGTGGTTATAAAAAAACGTTAAACAAGTGAATAAGATAAAATTATGTAGTTCTACTCACCATAACAATCATATTTTTGTCTTGCACATCATTAAATGTCATATTCTTACAGTATATTTGATTAAAATAATTATCATAACTTATTCTTGATGACAAAAAAATCTACTGAATAATTAGCAGTCAAATGTCAAATTCTAATTTAAATAAATCTATAAATTGAAATTTCTGGACCTGGGTATTAAATTTGATTTACCTTTCACCATGTTTCATATTGATAAATTTTTTGGGAAACTCATGACGACAGGCTCTCCCAAATATGGCAGTTTCACTGAGGGCAGAATATCTTGATCTAGAACGAAGGGCATCCCCAGCAAGAAAATCGGCACAAGCCTATAAAATTTAATCAACAAGATAGAGTGTATTAACATGCAACACAGTAATGGATGGGTAATATAGAGGATATTACATGGCCGTGTGGAGATACAAAAATATTTCACGAATGAGTGCAGCGAAGGAGTGAAATATTTTTCAACACGAGAAGAGAAATTTCGTATTTCCAAGCGACCATGTAATGTTCTATTTATTATATAAATACCAATGAAATACCAAACCATTTCACTTTAATATTTTTTGTAGTCCTAGGGTAGAACAACGTGTCAAAACTAAAAATGGAAGTACATGGCCTTTAATATGTAAACGAAATACAAATTCCTTTCTTTTACAATGTAATAAAGGGCTTAAATCTAAAGGGAATGAAAGGGATTAAATCGAGAATATTTAAATTCCAGTTAGGTTTGTCTGCCATTCTGAAATTGTGTTGAGACTACTTTGACAAAGACACCGCTGCGAAAGGCATGATTTGATCTTTTCACGTGTGAAGATAACATGTTATTCTCACGTGTGAAGATACCGTAAACACCAGTGTATAAGCCGCACTCGTAGATAAGCTGCACCCCGACTTTTGAAGCTCAAATTTTGGGAAAAAAAGTTTTTTAAAATAAAAACGTAAGTCGGAGAATTGGCTCCACAAAATATGATCTAGACTTTGCTTGACAGTTTCAGCAGTTTTCAGCGCAGCTACGTTGTGTTTGCCCTGTTCAATTCAGGCCAAAACAAGCTTGGTAACCGTGCAAATTTCTTGAGCACATGTTTTTATTTAGCCTGGTTACTAGGGTTAACCAAGATGGCCGCTTGTTTACAGACTCTTTTCTTTGGCTTCTTTCGTTCGTCTTCGGTGTTCCTTCATTGCTAAAAGCTTCGAAATGTCTGACGAAGATAGTGAGCACTGTTTTAATACAGGTATTTTCATTTTTGACAATTTGAGGCTAAATTTTGCAATTTATAAACACAATACTCAGGTTGTATCGAAAACTAAGACCCATGAAAACGAAGACCTAAGACCAAAATCTAAGACCTAAAACTAAGACCTAAAACTAAGACCTAAAACTAACCAAAATCTAAGACCTAAAACTAAGACCTAAAACTAAGACCTAAAACTAAGACCCCCTATAATTTACCTTTTTTACCAGGGTCTTAGTTTTCGTTTTTTCGAAAACTAAGACCTAAAACTAAGACCCCCTTTAATGGCCGTTTTTTCTTTTTCCAAAGCCAATTTTGTTATTTCAATCCGTTATTTACTATAAGACAATAAACAAAAACCAGATGCGAAGTCTATGGCAAAAGTCATTTTGACACTGCTTACCAGGGTTTTAGTTTTCGTTTTTTCGAAAACTAAGACCTAAAACTAAGACCCCCTTTAAAGGTCCTTTTTTCTTTTTCCAAAGCCAATTTTGTTATTTCAATCCGTTATTTACTATAAGACAAATATAAACAAAAACCAGATGCGAAGTCTATGGCAAAAGTCATTTTGACACTGCTTACCAGGGTCTTAGTTTTCGTTTTTTTCGAAAACTAAGACCTAAAACTAAGACCCTCTTTTATTTTTTTAAAGGCCTTTTTTTTCTTTTTCCAAGCCAATTTTGTTATTTCAATCCGTTATTCAGTATAAGACAACAATCAAAAACCAGATCACGAGGGTCTACGCGAAGTCTATGGCAAAAGTCACTAAAGTCATTTTGACTAAGGCCTCAGTCTATTTCTTTAAAGGCCGTTTTTTTCTTTTTCCAAAGCCAATTTTGTTATTTCAATCCGTTAAAGAACGGGCGATCCTGTGAATTTTAACGGCTTCACTTCTAAGTTCCATCAGGGGTAGACCCCGAATGTTCAAAAGAAGGGGGAGTTAAATTAACTATATGTCCCAAAATATGGATGAAAATCAAAGGAATGAGAAGCCCAAGGAAATGTGTCAAAATTTAAACCTACATATGTTATCTTCGGGGTCCACTTGAGCAGACACTGAGCTCAAATGAAAAATTTAATTGAAGCCAAGAGGTAGAAAGGATATTTATTTTCAATTCTGCCTGGAAACATTTTTAATTGCCATCGCTGAAATCCTGGAAAAAGAATAAATTAAACACAGTAAATTTCACCACCATGGAACATCATCTAAACTCCACGAATTGAACTGATTTATTTCATTCCGCCAGTAACTATTACAGTAACTATTACTAACAGTAACAATTGGCTAACATGCAGTAACAGTAATTACCGGTTGACACGGTGTCCAATAATGGTATGTCAAGGAAGTGTGCTGGAAGTGTGTTTTGCACCAGTATGCTTCGTTACTTTTCCTCAGTTATTTCTAGCGGTAGAAATAATTTTCAAGTAAGTTTTTGCAGACTAACAAAAACAGTATATTAAAAAAATGAACTTATATAACAGCATTAATAATAACAAGTGATGCAGTGTTGATCATTTTCCTTCTTTTGACACAATTACTTTGCATTCTTCTGTGTCTCCTGTCTGTGGCGATTTCTTTGATTTTGTAATTAACTTTGATTTAAGTTAACTTTGATTTAACTTTCTTTATCCTATCATTAAGGACTGGGCGTTTTTTGACTGCCAGAAGGAATTCCTCCATAACGTTTTTTTTTTATTTAACGAAAAGACGTGAAAATTTCACGGTTGTTGTAAGAGTCAACTTACTATAACTATAACGAAAAGGTAAATGACGTAATTATGACATCAACTAACTTTATTGAGATAAACTACGGTATTTATATGTACATGTATTGACGTGAATCACTAAAAGCTACTAAACATAGAAACATTACAAATGCTGAATAATACTGAATCATTCTTAGTCATTATGAATCATCGGCAAAATAGTAACTACAACCTACGCTTGCTTGCGTGTATGTGCAAGATAAATAAGACGATTATAGCGATGGAAACTTAACACCTTGTTGCGAAAGTAAGAATGTCACGCTCACTACAATTCATGGCATTCAACCTACAAGCTAACCAGAGTTTTCTGTTTATTGTGCGATCATTTGACATGAATATCGCTTCTTTTGAGCAGTGTTTTCCTCGACTGTGGCCGCTTCCATTTCAAGTGAACTGAAAAAACGGCCTTTAAAGAAATAAAAGGGGGTCTTAGTTTTAGGTCTTAGTTTTCGAAAAAACGAAAACTAAGACCCTGGTAAGCAGTGTCAAAATGACTTTTGCCATAGACTTCGCATCTGATTTTTGATTATTGTCTTGTAGGAAATAACGGATTGAAATAACAAAACTGGCTTTGGAAAAAGAAAAAACGGCCTTTAAAGGGGGTCTTAGTTTTAGGTCTTAGTTTTCGAAAAAACGAAAACTAAGACCCTGGTAAAAAAGGTAAATTATAGGGGGTCTTAGTTTTAGGTCTTAGTTTTAGGTCTTAGTTTTAGGTCTTAGATTTTGGTCTTAGGTCTTAGGTCTTCGTTTTCGTGGGTCTTAGTTTTCGATACAACCACAATACTCATGCTCGTGCATTATACGAGTTCGATGCGGATTGTTCAATTTTATTTTTGGTCTCAGAGGTGCTCTGGCCACACTGTTAGACAGACTAGAAACTTTTCTACATCATCTAAAGTTAAAGAATTTTTGTTCCATGTTATGTACCTCTAATAAATAAAATCTTAATTTTGAGGCTCAAAACGTCTGGTCAACTTATATCACTGGAAAGTGCGATAACCTTTTGCAGATGTTCCCGTAGATATGCCGCACCCACGATTTTGAGCAAACATTTTAGGCAAAAAAGTGCGGCTTATACACTGGTGTTTACGGTATGATCTTTTTGCGCAAAAGCACACCTGGTATTTCATTGGTGTTTATAAAATAAAATAATAGTATTATATAATATAATAATAAAGTAATATAATAACAGTAATATAAAAGTTTCTTATAAGATAATATTTTACTGCACTGTACTGTAATTTACTGATCATAACTATAAAAACTTTACATAAACTCAGTAAAGTCCCTTTTGTGACATAAACAACTCGTTGTCTAGTTGTTGTTATTATTGTTGTTATCTATAATAATGGTCAATACAACTGTTACATAATCCCCAAAAGAACACTGAAAGAGGGGAAAGCAGACATCTAGTGTTATGATGTTTCTGGTTTAATTCAACCAGAATCAGACTTCTTTGATTGGCGTAGTTCAAATTTATTTTCACCCCTTTAGAAGAGGTATATATTTATTAATTTAATGTTTCTAGGCACCCTTTAAGCCAGAACCATATCAACACATTTTGACCCCTAAAAGGTATGACCCATCACCCCTATCATTTTTACATGATCAAGTATCTGCCCCCCACCCCAGGAAATTTATCTAGTTTCAGTTTGTCTCAACTAGTTTTGTCCAAGGTTACAGCTGTACGACTAGAATACATGTATATATCTACAAACCGTAGTTGCTCTACTGGTTGTTGGATGTTGCTGCACAAACTCCTCCACTTTTGCGTCATCATCAAACAAGACAGTACCAAAGAGAGGATTTCTCACACTTTTTCCTGCTGACTTTTTGCGACCAATAAACAAGGCATCCATTGATTCAAGTAGGGTACCTTGATTCTAGGAAAAAAAAATGAAAACATTATGACCAATGTTAATCATAACAAGTAGAGTTCCATTTCAAGACATAATTTTTAAGACATTCCCAATATGGAAACCAGCTTTTAGTTGTACACTGTGGCCATGTATGTACATGCATGTACACAACATGCATGTGCATGCTTCATTTTTCTAGTATAGATTATCAGGCAGTTGAAGGACAGTTTAATAATGAACAAGTTAACCTAATAAAATAATGGCATCTACAAGGTATCTGTTGTGGTTCATGAAATTGTTTTTTTTTTTTTTTGGTTTGAAAATTTTCAAACCAGTTTGATCTTTGTTTTCCTAATATATCTGATATTTTGTAAATGTTCACGGGACATACAATAAGGAAAACAAAAATCAAACCAAAGAAATATAAATTGAACCACAACACATCTATCTATGAGGTTGCCAAGTAGCCCAATATGTCTAAAATGATATACTTATACATGTACATACCTTGGGACAAGCAGGACATTCAATGGTATCACTTAAGTCACTTGCACTTGTTGTAAACTTAAGAGTTGACAATTTGTGGCGATATATTCTGGTGAAAATGATATAATTACAGTGTATCATAAATGTATACTTCAATGTATAGAAAGAACCACTATACACACCTCTATAAAATTACAGACAGTTGTATTGAGTGTTTTCTAGGTGCCATTGATAACTGTACATTACACTGTACCTCTCCACAACAAACAATAAATAATTTGCATAGGCATGGTAATTAAAACCAGTGCACTCCCATTAATGAGTAAAAAGAAATGATAATTTTGATGGCTCAGATATATACTCCCATACACATAAATAATTATGCTGGGAATATTGTGGGTAAATAATAGCTTTATTTGCATGACTATATTGAGTTACAGTATGCAAAAGCTTACTTTTTAACAACAACAAAAGACAGTAAAGGAATATTAAATAATTACATAACATTTTTTTGATTTGACAATATTAAGCTATCACATAATACAAAACATGCAGATATCATTTTCATTAAAAGTAAATTAACAAAATAATTGGAAGAGTTCATCAATTCTTTGATACTTTCTGTTAAGGATGTATTTTGAATATTTGGCAAGTGTTGGTAGATTTGATTAAAGTATTTCTTTCTTAAAGTTGTATATCTTGGGAATTGAAAGAGAAAGTTAATATATAGAGATATCATTATTGATTACATGTGGCATAAAGGGCAAAGGGATTTGATTATATCGACCAAGCTCGATCATGAGTTTTGGATTGCCTGTCGTAAATTTGACTAGAGTTTTCCTTTCATTTAATTTCCTTGTATGATCTAGATAATGGGAGATTATGTATCGATCCTTAAAAATATTGTAAAATTCTAATTTCTTTGAGTTGTGTAAAGCATTTTTCCAGTAGGAATTAATATACTTTTGTTTCATAAGATTAATATGTGTGATCTCATTTTCATCCATTGTGTGTCAAGATTAACATTTTATAAATTGAAATTGAAATTGAAATTGTAGATCATAATGTTCAATAATGTTTATTATAATAAATTAGAGTAAAAATTAGTTTTCTTAATTGAATGCAGATCTAATGATATTAAGAAAATTTGTTTCATTGGAGTCATCATTTTTGCTTTTAAGATATAGAATATATTAAGAATTTTCTGATTTATTGTTAGAATGAGAGAGAATCATCCTAAATTTGAGGTATTGTTTTTAATTCTAAACAGCTGGGAATATTAAAACAGCTATATATAGATTACAACCTTCATCCTCAAAACCATCACATTCAATTTACTACTGCAATGAGAATATATAAGTACACAACAAATAATTATTATTTAAGGATGAGGAAAGGAGTTGTCACAAATTATGAGAAAAAAATAGAAAGTACAAACCTAAATTCTTCCAGACTATCTATGATCACTGGATATAGCTTTCTTTGTTTCTATAAACAAACCAAAATATATAACTATAATTATTTGTCTGTTTTCAAAAGATTTAATGTAGATGTTAGGGTAATTAAGTGTTGTGTTTTGATAGTTAATTAACTACACTCAAAACACAACACTGGCATCAACCTTTTGGGCTGGATTTTTTGGCTATGAAAATAAAGAGAGGGGGTGGCCTCCACCTACTGATAGTTTTTAGGAGGTTGTTGCAGTCTACTTTAGCTTCAACTTGAGTCAATAAGTAATCATGCTGGACACAGATCGCGCATAAACAAAAATTACCATGTCATAACGGATCAACCACGAACAAACAAGCTGTTATAAACCCCTGAGATGACACAGTTTATAGTTATTAAGTTATAGTTGTGCAGTTATAGTTTGATGTACAGTGTATCAGCTGTAAATAGCTGACAAATTGCCAGTGGTTAAATAAAGTTTATCTATCTAACACATTAAAGTAGCTCATAAATTGAAGTGAAAAATTGGATAATATTTTAACCTACAAGTTAGAAATTAAAGAATCAGATTGAAATATATCAACCAGCCTAAAAAACACTTCTCACATCTCAATCATGCATACGATAAAAGGCATATAAGATTACCACATGATACAGAAAGAAAATTTAAATAAATTAAATTGTTCTTACTGAAAAGATGATAACATCATCTGTCAGGGTCTGTAGGGCAGCAGAGAAATCCTTAACAGCAACCTGGCACTCAAGATTAAGGGTGTGCAGTAGCTTCATCAAATCAAGAGTAAATGCCAACTCTGGCTTTGTAGGTGTTGCACCCCAAAGATTGAAACGCAACAGACGCAAAAAGTCAGGTTCACAATTGCAAAACTGTACCTTCACTTCAGTTTGATACCCTACAAAACAATAATGACAATAAAAACATAACATTTACTAATTTCTATATACATACAATATGTGAGGTAAAGGATATATGAGAGTTAAAACTAAACAGTTTAACAAAGGGTTCTCGATCCATGGCATGAAATAATTTTTGTCAGCAGAAATATGGGAAGCTGCTATAGCTTTTTTGTCTTTGACTCTTGAGTGTTCTGTGTCAGAGAATGACACTTACTGTCACAGGTTACACCTTAATTAGGCTCAGCTGTATGCATTAATTTTATACACAAAGCGCAGCGACTAATAATGACAATACCCAGAATATGTAATCTGTAATATCAGAAGGTGTATTACAAAATGATTTAAACCATGTTGCACGAACCTCATGCATAAAATCAAAACCCATAAATTAAAATCAGTGTCCAAGAATACAGCACAGATCCATATTGAACTTCGTGACCTATCACTACATGGTGACAAACTATAATGTACTGTTGTGTGTCAGGACAAAAGTAGACTTTTTAAGAAGCCTTTCTAAGAGAAGAAAGAAGGCTTTGAATAAATACATGTATGAAACATTTAAATTTATAATGACCTATTATTGCTCTTTTAATGCTAATAATGTTCTATGAAACTTTAAATCACAAAATCCACTTTTGTCATGACAGAAAAGTGCAGGTTATGATCAGTGACCATTTGCTTGTAAAATCAAGCAGGGTAATGTTCTTTTTCGAGGTGTAAGCTTAGACAAAATCAAGTTTTACTACTTTTACACTTTAGCTCCTTATAGCATTGCCGTTAATCATGATCCATCATATAAAAAGCAATCCCAGTGCATGTCAATCATTCCTTAATATCTCTGTTAATTTTCAGCGAAATTGTTTTACAAATGGCCAATATATATAAGTTTTGCCTTAGGAATTTATTTATGCACAGCCAGTATTATGCACCCACAACCTTGAATTTATTAAAGAAATAAGCTTCCATGTATAATAAAATAAACAGTCAAAGAAATTAGTTTAAAAGGGACCAATGAATAGAAATGGTCCATTGATTGAGCTGACATATCTCACCTCTTGAGTCTACAACAATTACTTCACGCAATGGACATTGCTACTGGTAGTACTCATGCACTGATGACCATGTAGCAATAGGGTTCGTTGTATTGCTAAGGGGAAATAAATGTTTCCATTCTAATATAAAAAAAGGCAGTCATTAATATATATGACATGTTGATCATGACTTGATCAGTCAATTTAAAAAGTGTACTTCCCCTCCCCCAAGGCCAATTAACCCCCATTAAAAAGTGTGAACAAAACAGGTCCCAAGTTAAGGTGGGGACAAAAGAGCTGTTTAAAAAGCACATGGAAATGTGTTGCTTCTTAGTATAATTCTATAAACATCTGCACTGAGATCATATCTCTGCCATCCACCTTTATTTTTTGTGAGCTTCGATCATCCCAGAGCAAGTTACATGTACAAATGTAGCCATTAATTTGTTTTCTTTATTGCTGAAAAACTAAATGAGAGTTAAAAAAAATAATCCAGCTAGAACACATTTTGTGACGTTAAAACACGATGTAAAGCCATCATTATTTACATTAACATAGATATTATTAGGTCGGTAAAATCGTCAAGATATCACACCAATAGCAAAAATAAAACAAACAAATAAATAAATAAAATAAGTAAATGATTGAATTATTCCTCCAGGGAAGGCTAAATATGGGCAATTATACAAAACTATAATCCCTGGGCAGATAAATGACTGTACAGCTAGCTGGGGAGTACAGTGAATAGAAGTACATGTACAATGTAAACATTACAGTTAATTGTGGTGCAGTTGATGGAGACTGCTGGACCTAATTATTATTGGTTGACTGGTACATAACATCACAGGCTTTTAAAATTACTATATAAAGAACTGCCTGTCTCATTTAGGAAAAGGAGAAATTATCCAAGACGATATATTCAGGAAAATTTGATCTTGTCTGTATTGTTTACGGTAATTCCACACGGATCAGTAAAGCATGCAACTGTAAACAAAACGTTACTTACCCGTAAAATTTCGACACGGTGAAAAATATTATGCTGGCTGTGGTTCGAAATAGCGCAAGACTCGCAAAAGCTAATCGTCGAACTACAGTCGAGGCAGCGACAGACTCCAACTTCCGAGTGACAGAAATAACATTCCTTGCCAAACAATGAACTCTGTTTTTCAAATGTTGTGGCAAGTGCACCCTCTCGCAACTTTGACCACGCATCTTCTGCTCTTTGCAGCCTCCGATAATGAAGAGTGGTAGACGTTTCTGGTTCATCACCTTCATATGAATATTCAAAGTCAGAGGCTGCAAGAGCGTGATCATGAACCGGTTCATCAACGTTGATACTGCACTCGCCGACATCCAGCTGCTCTGTCCTCTTCGTTTGGACATCATTATCGTGGTGATACTTTACTTTAACTTCCGCCTTAAAACGTTTCCTTTGTCTAGGAAAATAATATTAAGTTTATTATGTCCATAAACAAAAGAAGCACAGCCAATCGCTAGCTAATAGCGAAATGACAAGACAAAGACAAACTAACTTACCCGCGGCCCATGATCTTGCTTTGGTGGTACAGTACCACGACCTGCTAAATTAATTACTAAACCTCCTAAACGCCTTTGATTATATGAGTTATGTTATGGATTTTTTTTTAAACATGAGAATTGCGAAAATAGTGTCAAAGAGAGCCAAAAATAAGAGTTAAACTTAAGACTTACTACAAACTCTGAAACACCTGACGAGTGATGAAGGTCTAGCCGTGTCTTTGAGATGTTTCTGACGTAAAGGGCGTAAATAAGCAGATAATGATCACTGGCCAATCATGAAGGAAAATCCTTTCGTATTAAAAGGGCTCAAAGTAAACTCAAACAGTCTTCCAGAGGTGGTTATTGTAGCTGTTGCTATCGGCCATGCAGCTCCTTTCTAGCCGCCATGTTGTTCTACTTGACTTCAAGTGGTACTATAGTACGTACTACAGCGGGTGATGCATCATTTCTACGGGTGATACCCACCTGGGTATCACCCGTAGAAATGATGCATCACTGGGCAGTATCGGGTGAAGAATCAAGCTCAATAAACCAGTCAGCGGTCGTTTTAGATCGTTACGTCATCACATATGAGGTCGAGCATTTTTGAGTATATTTTATGACAACGGTAAACAGATTATAGACCAGCGGTTTTAGTGAATACATGGGGGGTTCTCATTCTCGCGGGCTCAGGTTCCGTTTGCCATGTTTTCCCCGAGTTTTAAAGCTGAAGAGGAACGAAGCCCGAAACGTCTGAAAACTTTCAAATTTTCGTCACTTCTCAACATAAACATTTTCCATCATTTATACGTTTTTTGCACAGCCATCATGTAGGAGTCAGACTGTAGAAATGTCGTATGTTACGATAGATTTCGACGATCTCGAGTTCTTCGAGAAGTGCGGTGGCGGTACATTTTCGTCTGTGTACAGGGCGAAATGGAAATCGCAAGAGAGAGAAGTCGCAGTAAAAAAGTTGTTGAGTTTGGGGAACGAGGCAAGTTTATTGATTACAATCTCTCTTAACGTGATTTACAAATTGATATGTTCTTAGATAGTCAACTGCAGGTTATTAGTATGATTTTTGACGTTAAATGTGATTACCGTATGCTATAAGTAAATCTATGGAATAGTTTTTTGGAAAATACTGATGAAATGGTTTGTTATGAAGCCTAACGAAATCAATTAAGAATTTAGAACGCTTCAGGAATACATTGTAGCTTATTTATTTAGTTTCACATGTTGGGCTATTTCTAGATAAAATCTTGTAGCCTCAGACCAAAACAAACCACTCTTTATATATATATGTTTGATCCAGTATATGATGTAAATTTTCATTACCACAGACGATAGAAAATGCTCTCAGTTAATAGCTTTCAAGTAAAATGTGCAAAGGATCGCTAGGAGTTTCCATGACATTACTGATTGAAATCAAAAGTTTTGATTGACAAAATAAAATGCTATTTTGAGACTTGCTATTTAAATGTCAATTCTGCCAATTCAAAAAACAAAGCTGATCCTTCAGTTGAAAGAAATCAGTGCATTATGTTTGAAGCATGGTCTATTTAATTACCTAGAAGTGATTTATTTTTGCTGTTAGAAGTATACCATTTGCCATGTGTACATGTATGTTGGAGCAGAGGTTCTGTGGCTAATCTTTAGAATACCTGGCCAAGAATGGCCCTTTTGTTTTCATATGTAAAAAGGTAGCCAGGTATTCTAAAATCGCTCCAGTTCTGTCATTGAACGAGTATTCTGTATACATGTAAACATTTGTAAAGTCTGATAAGCTCAATAGTTGGTAGGGTGCAAGACTGCAGATTGGGAAGGGCTGGGTTGGTAATTCTAGTGGGACCCGTCCAACAACTGCCATCCTTGGATATTGTTGAGACCAAAATTATGTAGAGAGATGGCTTTTTAAGAAGGTTAGTGCAGAGAAATCGCTGTTACCCTGTCTCATGCACATTCTTATACAAGTGTGTTAAACTTCAGTCAATGTTTAAAAAGAGTAGTTGATAAAGTAGTTCCTGGTGTTGAGGTCTTGATGTAAACTTTCATTTATGGGTGACAGATGTGATTCTTGATGATTCTTGTGTTTGACTAATAAGAATTATTGTTGATGGTTTTTGCACCTTAGGCCAGTATTCTCAGCATGTTAAGCCATAAGCACATCATCAGGTTTTTTGGTGCAGTGAACTCAAAGCCAAACTTCTGTCTTGTAACAGGTCAGTGTGTGTGATAACTTTACAGGGTACCCACAGAAATGGTTTGTGTGGTTACCCTGTGAACCCTTTGTACATTCAGTGATCAGGCATATAACCTGATATTAACCCAATGCACAATTAATGCATTATCATGTAATACCAGGATGCAAAATTAACTTTTTTCTCAAAGAGACATTGGGCTCCTAAGGCTATGTCTACACTATACCGGATAGCTCTTGCGCCGGCACGAAAACCATACCGGATAGGCCTTTCGTTCACACATGAAACGCTAGTTTCAGAACGATTTTTGTTCCGGAGCGCCGCTGCGATGCGGCGCTCGTGAAAGTGAATCATCACATATCGGATAGATTCTGGTGCCAATCTCTGGGGCAGTGTGAACAGGCAATCGAACCGAACCGTAGCGGAAGTCAACAACTAGGAGCGAGGATTGAAACCCATTGAAAAAGAAGTAAATATCCAGTTCCGGGTCGTTTCTGTTCACACCAGGCTGGAGTATTTTTCATGTCGACACGATAAGCTATCCGGTATAGTGTAGACATAGCCTAAATATTTCAAACTGGTCACCAAGTCCAAAAAGTTAGTAGCCATTCTTTTTTTCAAAAATGAAAACCAAAAATATGGGCATAGACGAATGAAAGCATGAGCGATGCGGAATAATCTGAGCCCACATTATGTACTGTTAGCAACAGGGACATTTAAATGCACAATATACAACGTAGCCTCTGAAATATCCAAGATGACAGATGTTGAAGTTTCACTTCCTAGAGTTTGTGACGGTTTTGCTACAAATCTCGTCATTTGCACCGATGAAGCAAAGGGTCATGGTCGCCAATGGGTAAACTAACTTTCGAATCTCGGACACCAGCACGGAACACTTAGGCACATTGGCGACTGTATCAAGTGCAATTTCATGCCCTGAATACAATAATAATTACAAACAAGAGGCTGCAAACAGCCTATACTCATGCGCATGCGCAATAAAGTTTTATGATATCTATAAGATGTCCAACATGGCCGGAGAGTTACTCCTCATTCAGTCATCGTTCCTGCAAACCACGTTGTTTACTATTGAATGTTTTATAAATTTAAGTTTGGAAATACATGTATTTTGTTGCATGCAACACAACAATGGAATGACAATAACGAAGGCATATTGTAAAATTAACAAATCGAAAAATGAAATTTAAAAAGTCGAAAGAATACTATTTGTTTTCATTTTACAAAATCCATGTTTTACAAATCCATGTTTTATAAATCCATGTTTTACAAGTCCATGTTTTACAAGTCCATGTTTTACAAGTCCATGTTTTACAAGTCCATGTTTTACAAATCCATGTTTTACAAGTCCATGTTTTACCAATCCATGTTTTACAAATCCACTCTATTGTTTCAGTACCTAAAAAGATATTAAAAAGTTGACACTGGCTAAAAATGTTGTTTTGGACGTTTCGGCAACTACTGTTGCCTTCTTCAGCAAAAGATAAAAATGCAAATGTCTAACGGCATCCTGATGGTATAAGATACATGCAAATATTAAATCGCACCTCAAAAGAATATTTTGAGGTGAAACAAAAGTCTCTAGAGCATTCTTAATTATTTCTACAAATTCTTAATGTTATTGTAAACGTTTGGAAGCGCTATGTGTTCGTTTATAGCGTTTGTGTTACGCACGGAATGCCAAGCTTCAAGAATTAGTCTTTGTCGCCATGCCGATGATCTGTCAACAATTTTGACGCTCGTCAAATCTATTTGGTGGCTGTGGAGCATGTGGTGTTTGGCCAACAAAGAATGCTAAGAAGAATGCTCTAGAGACTTTTGTTTCACCTCAAAATATTCTTTCGAGGTGCGATTTAATATTTGCATGTATCTTATACCATCAGGACGCCGTTAGACATTTGCATTTTTATCTTTTGCTGAAGAAGGCAACAGTAGTTGCCGAAACGTCCAAAACAACATTTTTAGCCAGTGTCAACTTTTTAATATCTTTTTATTTTTAACATCCCTGGCTACACACCAAACATTTTTAGTTTCAGTACCTTTCGTTTTCTTTGTTTTACGTCACTCACAAGATGGCAGATTTTTACACCAAGCCGAAAGTCGCTCACCGTCTATTCTGTTGCCATTTTGCCAGGAACAGCACTCATTTCGACAGCGCCTAATATATACAGATAGGCTGAGCCTAACAGCGTAGCACTTTGAACAAGCTTATAAACTAAGGTGAAACTTAACTTAGGTGAAAGGTCGGAAACACAAGAATTATTAAGATTGACGACCAGGCTATTTTTCAATTTTAGCAAAACCCAACCTTCTGCAGAGTTCAATTAGAACGTACAAAAGTTCACAAAAACAACTATTACAACTATTTTCCGAATAAAATACAATTGTTGCTTGTCAAAAAATGCCCGAGAAACTGATTTGGAAATCAAAAATGCAAAAATACACAAATATATTTGCATAAGGCGACGCGAGTATAAAATCTAAGTCTTGTTTTGTTTACATAAAATCGCTTTTCAATATATGTAATGAATGAATAAACACATAAAAATGGACAACAAAATCTTCTTTCGAAATCTTTTATTGAAATTTCCATTAGTTTATGTTTAAAAGCAAAACGCGTACATTTATAGCGCGTCGAGGCCGAGCCGTGTCTTCGATGAAATTCAGGAATCAAATTAAGGTGGCTCGAAGTAGTTTTTTGGGGTCACACTTCCCTTTTTGAATGCGCTTATACATAATCTTACTTTAGCTCAATAAATCTGAATTTCATACCAGATATTAGGCTTGGATGAAAGTTTTGGATGATGCTCTTTTTATGCTAATCAGCGTTTCCATAGCAACAGTAAACAAATATGGCGAAAAACAATTTTTCCTAAATATCTTTCGATTTTGGGGCTACCCGTGACAAGCGAATAAATGCGCTATAATTTACACATCGTTGCACAGAAAATGGGAAAATTTCAAACAAATTAAACTGTTCGATTTTGAGTAAATCGCAAAACATTTTTTAACATGTGTTTTTCATGTTTGAAATATAAGCGGTCAAAACATTTCATAGGTCTCACAAATTATCATTAAATTGCCACAGAAAGTTTCCTTGGACTTAAAATATTACTTCCTGCAAATAACTTTGACTAACTCCTCGGCAATAAAGAGATCGAGCTTTTCATTCAAATGCAGTTTTGCTTGACGTTTTCCCTCTTTAAAAGTTTCAAGCGCATTTGCATATAAATTCAAAATGAACAAATGAAGATGTTTGATATCTTCCCAGTATGTTTTTAAATATATAAGCAATAATATTTTCAAGCTTCAGTCCAATTGATTCAGAGGAACATCCCGAAAAGAACCGTTGAAGTTCGAGTACGAAAGCAGCGACCTCGGGATGAAAATCCAGTACAACAAGCGTGACATTGCGTGTTTATTTCACACGAGCGCTCGGTGACAAATTCCTCTATGCACGCTTGCTCTGATTTGGATGTTTTCATATTGTAATTATTCAAGTATTGTTTTCATTATACGCATTAGTTTTCAAATACATCATGGTTTGTACTCGTTCAAATTCCAAATTCAACCGAAGAGAAGCTTTGAAAAAAGCAAGAGAAAAGCGGTGAATTGCACGGCCCCCTATAAGTGACCCACCTGAAAAAGCCGGAAGAAATATTCCCATCCTTCGCTCAAGTCAAATTTTCAGAATAAAAATTATGTTATCAATCAGAGCAAGCGTGCATAGAGGAATTTGTCACCGAGCGCTCGTGTGAAATAAACATGCAATGTCACGCTTGTTGTACTGGATTTTCATCCCGAGGTCGCTGCTTTCGTACTCGAACTTCAACGGTTCTTTTCGGGATGTTCCTCTGAATCAATTGGACTGAAGCTTGAAAATATTATTGCTTATATATTTAAAAACATATGGGGAAGATATCAAACATCTTCAATTGTTCGTTTTGAATTTATATGCAAATGCGCTTGAAACTTTTAAAGAGTGAAAACGTCAAGCAAAACTGCATTTGAATGAAAAGCTCGATCTCTTTATTGCCGAGGAGTTAGTCAAAGCTATTTGCAGGAAGTAATATTTTAAGTCCAAGGAAACTTTCTATGGCAATTTAATGATAATTTGTGAGACCTATGAAATGTTTGACCGCTTATATTTCAAACATGAAAAACACATGTTAAAAAATGTTTTGCGATTTACTCAAAATCAAACAGTTTAATTTGTTTGAAATTTTCCCATTTTCTGTGCAACGATGTGTAGATTATAGCGCATTTATTCGCTTGTCACGGGTAGCCCCAAAATCGAAAGATATTTAGGAAAAACTGTTTTTCGCCATATTTGTTTACCGTTGCTATGGAAACGCTGATTAGCATAAAAAGAGCATCATCCAAAACTTTCATCCAAGCCTAATATCTGGTATGAAATTCAGATTTATTGAGCTAAAGTAAGATTACTACCTAAACAGGTAGACCGCGAATTCAAAGATACGCGTGACAAATGTTTTTGGCACTAAACGTGAACGTTTTTGGTCATGTGACTTCTGTTGTCGAGGCAAAAAGATCAGCGCACCTGGTTGCATTCCTTTCTCTTTGCGGTCTTGTTAGCTGTCTTTGCTGGCGGTTGAATCATGTTGCAACTTAAAGTGTTTTACAATTTTGACAGGCCAAGGTGCGAAGTAATATTTACTGAAAGAAATATTGAAACGTTTGAGGATCTCATGGAGGTGATAAGGTCAAAAATTAAAAGTATGGACTTCATTCCTGATGCAGAACTCAGGGTACAATACACGGACACGGAATATGAAAACATTCAGGAATGTGACCACACGCGTTGACCTTTTTGGCTTGATAAACAAAGTCATGTGACCAAAACCGTTGACGTTTAGCGCCAAAAACATTTGTCACGCGTATCGCTAAATTCGCGGTCTAACTGTTTCGGTAGTATGTATAAGCGCATTCAAAAGGGGAAGTGTGGACCAAAAAAAATACTTCGAGCCACCTTAAAGATGAATTACAGTCCGTACTGCGCAATCTCAGCTTGGCAATGTTTGTGAGACTCACAAACAAAGAACGTTTACTAGCGAAAATCAAAATTACGGGACAGACTTACCTTTTCCTTCATTATTAACGTCAGATGTCCTTGCCAAACAATAATAACAAGTAAAAGAACCCCAAAGTTTTCCCAAACCGACGTTTCAGCTCATCGAGCATTCGTAAACACAACTGCCGTAATGGCGGACTGACGGTTTATTCCCATTTACTCCATGTATGCTATTACCGAAGTGTAACATATCAACAAATTCAAAACAAAAAATGAAAACAAACCCCGAGATTGCGCAGTACGGACTGTAATTCAGCTTTAATACAACCGAATTAAGCTACGTTTATAATCAATTCTCAAAAACTAACGAGAACACAAATAAAAAGTCAATCACAGATTGATATCAAGATAAATTCCCATCGAAAAATGTAATTTGTTGTACCTTTAAGTCCCTCGCTTGCTTGAAAAGCCTTTAAATCTCCGCGTTGGTTCTGAAATCCGTAATAAAAACAAACATCTCCCACATTGATATAAACGTATGAAGGTCCTCGAAGCAAGATTTTATCCCTTAAAGCTCTTCTTTTTCCACTAAAGCGGCTTCTGAATATCCCTTATTTAGTATCCCTGTCTTGAGTAGCAAACCGCGAAATAATGCAGGGAAATAACGACTTTATTGCTCCACTAAACCCCGGCACTAAACACTGCGAAAGTGTTTACCGAGCTGATGGCTGTGTAGCTGCGCGTGTGGCGTCATACGCGCATGTTTTGCGACGTCATACGCGCCCGCGAATTAGTTGGATCTCTCCACCTCACGAGAATCGCGGGCGCATCGAGACACCCACGGCTGGAGACTGAGCCTAGAATCAGGGTGGACCACCTCAGATTAACAAATATTGACGTCAGTTTTTTATGCGTCTGTCCTCTTATTAATGGTAAAATTCGTCATAACACATCAAACTTTGACAATGTTATGACGAATTTTATCATCAATAAGAGGACAGAGGCATAAAAAACTGACGTCAATTTGTTTTTTACAATAACAAAACGCCAAAACTGATGTTGAAACGAAGGAAGGAAATGCAAGATGCGATCGCCACAAAACCAGAATTTCATTGCCATAATTCGAAGAAACACGGGCTCGTAAATTAAAAGTTTGAGTAGAGTAAGTCAGAAACACATGGAAAATTGGAATTTTGAAACTAACCTTTATTCCGGTTAAAATTGTTCTCAAATAATCCGTTGAAATACGGTTCAATTCACCTCCGGTAAAGCTTTCAGCGACAGCACTATATTCCTGCTCACCGCCAATTTTCAGGTCTGGATTCTCAACAAACATCTTCATCTTTCCGCTTTTAGGCTGTGTTTTAGCTTTTTGAGGTTCATCTCATCTATTTTGAACGATTTTCTCATTGAATAATTCTGGATTTGTGAAAGAATTCTCGCCACGAAAAACGCAGCGCTGGCAAGTTTGGAAAAAACTTTCGCTGATGGCGTCAGTTTTATCGTTTTATCCGTCTGTACTCTAATAGATAATAAAAATTAGCCAATCAGCGCGCGAGAATTCGCACAGTTATTGTAAAACACCTTATTGAGACTTATATAACGGAGTAACTGGTCAGCTTTCAGTTGAGGTTGGGGGTAACAGTTTATACACAGGCGGCCCAGGCTCATGATTAGATTACTCTGAAACGTGACTCGCGCTTAAGCCCGGTTTCCATATGATCGCTACGATCGCTGCGATCGCTGCAAAAAAAGTTCAGCGATCGTAGCGATCATATGGAAACCATTCTCCAGCGATCGAAGCGATCACAGCGATCGCAGCGACAACGATCGCTGCGATCGCTGTGATTCTATCTCAGCGATCGTGGCGATCGTAGCGATCATATGGAAACCACTCTCCAGCGATCGCAGCGACGGCAAAAATACCATGATGCACTGCGTACGCTCACTCGAAGGGTGCGATTTGGCCCTTTTTATGGAAGAAGTGCAAAGATACGCCTGTCTTTACAACAAATTTTAAAAACAATTTACAGCCGCTATGTTGAATTTCAAGAATGAGGCGAAACGATATTGTCAGACCCAGGTCCCCTCGATCTTCATTCACTTTCTCAGCGATCGTAGCGATCGCAGCGATCATATGGAAACCATCAATCGCTACGATCGCTGAACTATTTTTTCAGCGATCGCAACGATCGTAGCGATCGTAGCGATCATATGGAAACCGGGCTTTAGCGGCTTTATGGTGGTGTTGTGTTACAACAGTTTGAATTTATAAAGGTTTGTATGGGAAAAAAACGGTTTAGAAATTATTCTTGAATACATGTTAATTTTGACAATAAAATCGACTTACTTCAATGCCTTGTTGTCTTTTCTGTTGTCCTATGGCTTTTCAAGCCGATCCGAAGCCATTTGGGTGAGTTATGACTTTTTTGGTTTTCCACCGCTAAGAAGAAGTCGATTTCCGACTGCCCGCCGATCGAGGAGAATAAATCCTCTGAAAATAACCCTGTCGACTCAATTCCTCCGCAGAATCAAAGAAGAGGCTTAAGCGCTTTTTCTCAGCGAGATTTAAACTCAAATCCTTCGACACTAGAAACGTTCTGAAGGTGCAAAACTAATGCAAAACTAGAGGGGAGAAAAATTGACTTGTCAAGTAGGGTAAAAATTTAGTGCGTACTTACATCTTGGCTAATGACCTTCATTGCTCCACGCTTTCACTTTCATTTGACCACACTTTCATTGAACCACAGTTCCACATTGACAAGACTGGCCGAGTTTAGCGGATTCTACTAAGAATTTCTTTTACAAGATACGGCAGGCTCTAAAACACTAATCGAGACGGCGAAAACGGCTTTCCTCGGAGATCCATAAAAATATCTCACATTTGTAAACACGTCAATTCGTTGTTTTGATTGGTTTATCGAAACAATGCTTCCTTCAGGGGGCTGGACAAAAGTCTACCCAGGGGACGCTGGAGCAAAGAAGATTTCGTGTTGATAATTGTGCGCTCCCCTCCCCCAGTTAGGGTTATTTTATTGGCCCGGTATGCAATGCGGGCTTCTGATGTGTCCATGGCGGCTCCAGGCAGGATGATTCGAAGATGGAGAAGGTTCGTTGAGTGGGATTCAGCGCTTCGTAACGTGCGTTGCGAGGAAGGATTTGAGTTGGAATCTCGCTGAGAAAGAGCGCTTAAGCCTCTTCTTTGATTCTGCGGAGGAATTGAGTCGACAGAGTTATTTTCAGAGGATTTATTCGCCTCGATCGGCGGGCAGTCGGAAATCGAGTGTGCAGTCTTTACTTCTTCTTATGTACCAGTCAATTCCAAGACCGCCCATCCCCCCCCCCGGGCAAACCCCCGGGCATTTGACTTTTTTTAAAAAAAATTGTCAAATGCCCCACCATGTGGGCAGTTTATACGGTCAAATGCCCCACCATGCAGGGCTTCACAGAGCGTCAAATGCCCCACCGTCCGGGCAAGGAGGGATTAAGGTAACTAGTTACAGTGGATTTGGCCGCGCCAGTTGCCAAGTTCGTTGGGAAATTTGATACTATGTTGCGAAGTTGTCAATTACATTTGTCAGTTTGCCAACCAAATTGCGAACTTTGGAACGAAGTTGGCAACTTCGGTGCCAACGAAACCTGTATGTAAAGTCTGCGAAGTCAAAACAATTTTTAGCCGATCTGGATGTTTTTGTTTAACATTATTTTGTAGAGTTGCCAAGACAAATCTATAAGCTGGTGCTGTTCGGATTGTTTTCGAGGTGAGATCGCGTACGCTGTAAGATGCATGCCGCTATTACAGTTTTGAATCTTTGCTTGTGCTGTTGTCTGTTGTTTATATATCTCTTAGCTAGATTTAGTTTCAGCGAAAAAAATAGAACGATATTGCAACTTCTGAACATATGTTTCGAAATACTAAATGTAACCGGAAAGAATGGATTAAGAAATCTTTTACTTTGTGACCGCTGACCAACGTTTTTGTTGAAGTCAAATGCCCGCCCCGTCAGGCCTCGTTTCACGTCAATGCCCCACTATGTGGAGCTAACCTCTCGTCAAATGCCCGGGGTATGCCCGGGGGGGGGGGGGGATGGGCGGTCTTGGAATTGACTGGTACATTAGCGGTGGAAAACCAAAAGGGTCATAACTCACCCAAATGGCTTTGGATCGGCTTGAAAAGCCATAGGACAACAGAAAAGACAACAAGGCATTGAAGTAAGTCGATTTTATTGTCAAAATTAACATATATTCAAGAATAATTTCTAAACCGTTTCTTTCCCATACAAACCCTTATAAATTTAATCAAACTGTTGTAACACAACACCACCATAAAGCCGCTAAGCGCGAGACACGTTTCAGAGTAATCTAATAATGAGCCTCGGCCGCCTGTGGTTTATTACTTGGGCGGAGAGCCCAAGTTATAAAATGCTGTTTGGTAGTGCACGAATTTGCAATTGGGCTCTAATGCGCGTGCGTCAAACTCAGTTAAGCGTAACGAGGAGAAGAATACTGGTCAGCTGGTGTCTCGGCTAGCTTCAACGCTTTCTTGATAAATTAAATTCTAGTGGCAGATAAATTCTGATATCTTGATCGCTTACTCTTTAGCCGTTATTCAGTCTTTAATTCAATTGAATCGATGGAATATTATTCGAGTTATGAATTCTCAAAGGTACATGTACATCTTTAGAATGGAACGGTCCGATTTATGACAATTTCCCATTCGTGCGCTAAAACGGGCGGACAAATCGTTGCTTATATAAAATTGTCCATTACAAAAATACAGTTTCAAACGACTAGTTCTTCTAGATATAACAATAAAATAACTTTCGCACTACATCGAGAAAGGTGCAACAAGAAAGAACAATTTTCAGTTTTTCACGGCAGATTTTGATCACGTGCTAGGCAACGAGATCTGCCAACAGATCGAATTTCATTTGAACACCTGAACAATTATTTTGAATGGCTTGTAGTGAATGGCCGAAACAGAACAAAAATTTAGAACAGCTGGCTGTGAACGGCTATGGAAAAATTTCGAGTGGAGTGAGTTTTCAGTCAGAAAGCGAACGAAACCAAAATAGGTCACTTTATGTAAACAAGGGCCCCAAGTGCCAGCGTCACGCAAAATTCATGTTTAAAATTCTTTCTGAACTTCATGTTTTCCAATTGTGATGATAAATCTTGAATGAAACTAAATATAATAATCGATGTCATACAGCGGGGAAAGGTACGTAGCAGAAAAGACAGAAAACAAATTTAGCCCTTTTAAGTTTGTTGTAGTTGTCAGGAAAAAGTGCACCGAATAGGGTAATTTGAAACCTGAATACAGAATATGCGCTGTGTCGCCCCAATTTTCGCGCGGCCAGAATGCGGAAAAATTCGTTCGTACGGGAACGCTTGCTACGCAGGCTAGCGCTGCCATGAATTCTCTGTTTTCCTTGCAGTTTCGCTGGCCACAATTAAGCTTTTCCAAATTCTACAAGCGTTAAATCTAATCCTTGCATCCGCACTTCACGTAAGTCTTCATGTGTTCCACTTTACAAATGTGCACCAAAAGTCAACGACATACAAGACTATCCCAATACTCAGTGCACTCCCTATCATCAAACCCTAAACTGACGTGCATGAAGATTTTCCAAGATATTTTCATTCCAATACGCCTAATACAACGACGCCCAAGTATACGCTCCCACAGCGTCTTGTTTTGTTAAATTTAGGACTAAGCAACCCGAGAAGCGAGGTGGTGCAGTGGTACGGTAGGCTATGTAAGCCTAAGCTTAGCTGAGGTCACAGGTTCAATCCTGAGTGTGGATTTTAAATTTTCTTTTTTACACTTAAAAATTTATTGAAAATAAATTCTAAGTGTTGACATTGCGTTATATAATTCTCAATAAGTGTCCAAGGTGGTCCAACCTGATTTTGGAGTATCCATTCTAGTCACAACCATGAAAAATGACAGGTTCTATGAGTATGGTGCTGCGCAGCCGGGCATTTGGCCCGGCAAGTGCTTCGCTTAAGGTTACAGTCTACCTTCTGGGGTGTCTCCAGTATAACAGCTCTAGCGTCTTAAGATTACACTTAATATACCTAAACCCAGATATCAAATTAAAGCTTATAGAGCTGGCTATCTAAATATGGAAACCATTTGGTAATAAAATGAATTGTCGAATTTTTTACATCTAAATTCGGACGTCCGAAACAGCTTTAAAACGCTATAGCTCAAAGTGATTATTGTATTTTGCTAATTTGATTTGTTCTCGGGTTTCCGGACATGAAGCGCTAAAAAAACGTGTCGGCGATTTTCCATATTCAATTGCAGTGAAAAGTTACAGAATATTTTCGAAAAGGGGAGAACGAAAATTGGAATGATCGCACTGAAATGCCTCTTGTAGCTCTTTAAAGTGTCCCCAACAAGCGAAAAATTAACTTTGAGAAAACGGCGCTTAAAAAAAAATATCGCTTAATAAACAAACTCCGCCCACAAAAGTTATACTGTCATTTCTCCGTCAATTTTCACTATTTTTCGATACTTTTTTTTTGGATGAAAGTTCATTCTGTAAACTTTATTTTAACGCCAAAAAGAAATTTTCAATAAATTTTCGATCTGAAGGTACACTGTAACCTTAAAATGTCTGATTGGCTGAGAGATATGACGTAAAACACATCATGAAGGCATTAATGTGGTTGCGCGAAGCTTTCTCAGAGTAAAATTCTTCAAAAATATGGCGGACGGCTTGGATGCTCGAATGAGCACGGAAAGTTTGACTTCGGGGATAATCTAAGATATCTTAGATCGTTTCATTATAAGAAATATTGACTGACTATTGGCCGTCACTCATTGGAGAAATATGCTTTGAAATATGTTCTTCTGCAGTTACCTACAACAGATTTAATGCAGCTGAACAGTCGAGTAAGCTTACTTACTTTATTTACTCTGCCTTTATTTGCTCGCTCGATCTCAAAACTGGACACATTATTGGAACCATTCCTTTACTGGTGCTAAGGATTCATTTCATTGTTTTATTTTGTTTTTATTCTCCTGTTTGAGACGAAACGGAAGCTGGCGCTGGCTTCCTCGATATTTAAAAATCGTTTGGCTCAGGTCATCCGATCTTCGAACCAATCAAATCAAGTTCTGAAATGCTATCATCATCTCCTGCCACATAGCTTTATTTATTTATGTTTTGTGAACAAAACAGTACATGTAATCATATGGCTGCAAGTCAGTAATATATTAAAAATATTTTTAAATCTTTGCATTTTAGCAGCATACAAATAAGCATTAAGTTATAATTTTCTGACGTTAATATTTGCTGGAGCCAAATTGAATTTGATTTTTAAACACCAAGTGAAGGACATTTAATTATAAACTGTGGAGCTACATGTTGTAGCAGCAGCATTTAGTAGCTTTTCACCTGTTGTCCTAAAAAAGGGACTGTGAGATACAAAACGTTTCACTATGCTCATCATTGCGTATACAGCTGTAGCACAGTCATACTTGTGGTATGTACGGCTGCAAATGAAAAATGGTGATTAAAGTTTGTGTTGACTTGGAATTGTATTTGTAGCAAGCTTAGATGTGATCAGCTGTAATTGCATGTGTTGCACATGTATAATATGCATATTTAATCAGTTGGACCGCCACATTCCTTCACAACGGCATGCACTATCACTTTCACTGTACACACGTAAATAGGTTAATTTCTTGCATAATAAATCATTTGATCAATTGCACAGAGATGTGTAACATGGTGGCAGCGAATAAGCTGTTAGGCTCTCTTGATTTTATTTATTTTAAATTTATTTTATTTATTATTTTATTTTTGATTTTATTTTGCTGTTATACGTAGGCTCTCTTGATTCAAGAATATTCAGAAAAGTTGAAATTGCCCTATAATGCATTGCAAACCGCAAACTTCCTGTAGCACATCATGTATGCTAATGGAATTTGTGTTTCAGGGAAAACACAAACTGGCAGATGTCTGTCTGACCAATTTTGTAAACTGTCCAATCAAAATAAAAGTTTGAAAGGACACATGTCCTTCTAAGTAAGAAAATTATTTCCAACACTGCAGTACAAACGACTAAAAAGAAAGTGACTGTGAGACCTCAAACTGTATTTCAGAATATGCTGCCAAAGGATGCCTTTTTGATCATCTGACGAACAACAAGCTCAACTTTGGTCAGATCCTTAGATGGTCCACTGATATTGCACTGGGTAAGGTGATCAGTATACATGTACATAATTTTGTAGTGTATTAATTTTATGATATTGCTTGTATTAAATGCATCAAAATAATGACCTGCCAAGGGCCTTCTTATACAAAACAGCAGCTTGGAGAACCCCTTGAACAAGGTGGCCGGAATACTCCAAGAATCATGAATATGTATTTTGTCAAGTGACTCGTGATGGAATGTTTTTGTTCCACTTGAAACAGGGGTTCCAGATTGCAATTCATGAATACGTTTTTTGTACTTTATTTAGTTTTAGCAATTTCAGTATTTATAATGGTACATTAAAGAAAAATTACAGCACAGAAAAAAACTACACTTGCCTAAAAACATAAGTACAAAATACAAATAAAAAAACCTAACTTCAATGGTATATTAAAAAAAAAATGGACATGCATTTAATGTGAAGGGAAATGGAAATAAAGAGATAAAGACACCAGAGGTGACAAAATCTTTTATGAAATAAGAAGGAGTAAAGGCTCCCATTTCTCATAATGATAGTTGAGTTTTTTTTTTCTCTTGCGATGAGAAGTTCGATTTTGTAAGTATTTTTTATTCAGACTCTCTAATAATAATAATAGAGGAAATATTTGCCTTCTAAAATTATATTGTTAATCAAGGAGGCACAAGTGTCTTTTGACCAATTAAAAATCCCTTTGTCTCTTTTCAAAAGTGCAAATACCTCTGACATTGAGCGAGAGAGCTTTCAATTGTAGGTTAGCTTTCGGCACGATGAATAAAATATGAGCAAAATATTTTTGTCACCTCTGATGTCATCTTCAAAGAGCCCTATTGTTCCTGATTACTCGGTAGGTTTAAAAACATATAAACACATACAAACGAAAAAGAAAGAAGAAAAAATTTCACAGTTGAAAGATATAACTTTGGAATATATTTAAGGAAGAGGATTGAAATCTTCTACACTAATGTAGAAACTTCAGTCCTCAACAATGGCTTCGCCACTTTTAAACTTTAAACTTTATTTAAACACAGTATATTCATCAGGCATAACAATACTATAAACTATATATATATAAATATGTATCTAAAAGTATCATAATTAATTCATAGAAAATAATGCTAAAAAATTAAAATATGTAAAAATTAACCCCACCCTCGAAAAATAATAAACCTGCTTTACAAGAATGCCGTGTATAGAAGATCAAGCAAAATAATTGTGACAGCCCCTTCGAAAACTACTGATAGTTTCCGCTTGCCGCAGTTGCAGGGGGAGGTTATTCCAAATGACCGCACCATTGTATCTAAAACTGTTTTTAAGGAAATTAGTGCGAGGCAGTGGGATAGCCAGTTTGCTCTCATTGTCCCTCAAATTATAAGAGATATTTCTTTGAGTGAAAAGAGAGCTAAGATAATTAGGAGCAAGGCCATGTAACGACTTATAGACCAAAACGGCCACTTGAATTTGACGTTGCGTATCCAACCTTTTCCAGCCTAGCTGTTCAAATAAGGGGCCAGAACTAGAATCGTAACTAGAAAAGGTTAGAATACGAGCCGCGCGGTTTTGCAATATTTGGAGCTTATTTGCCAAGGTAGAGCTACAATGCCCCCAGACCGCACTGCAGTAATCAAAATGAGGTTGAATTAAGGCGTTGTAAATAGACTGCAGCGTAGTTTGTGGAACAAAAGGCCGACAACGCTTCAGGGCTCCAATGCCAGATGCAATTTTCTTACATAATTTATCTATGTCTGCATTCCATGAAAGATTATCGTCTATATGCACTCCCAACGATTTTGCACAATTTACTTGCTTTATAGCGTTACCATCAATCGTAAGATTAGGGGATATATTATACGTACCCAACCTTTGCCGCGACCCAATTGCCGCCACCAGTTGGTTTAAGCCTTCTTCAGGAGTGAGACAGGGTTGTCCCTTAATTGTCGCCTTTTCTCTTTATTACTCGTGGCGAAGCACACGAGTTGTAAATCCGGCTTTGACTTTTCTTGTTTTTTTTTTTTGTGTCACATTGGCATGCAAATTTATGCACGCATATTTAAGGCTATGTCGACCACTATATGGCTTGCGGCTATGAAATACATACCGTAAAATCTCTCCGTGTGTTGACTTGAGAAGCAAGATAAAGAACTACAGCGTACAATTACACATTTTCAAGACAATTCAAGGCGTTCATGGATGGATAGGACCGTTTGATATTGTGTTCGCTGCTTATTCCTGTGGAATTTTTGCTTTGGCAAGTTCTGTGTTTTATATATTAAACTTACCATTTGCTTAGCGATCGAGCTCCGGGTCGAGCTTAAGTGTCAGCTACTGAATCTAGTGAATGCAGTGTAGTCCTTTTTTTTTTTTATTATAACACATCTTTATTTTCAGTTTTGCTGAATACAATACATTACCTACATTAAGTTAACTAGTACATACAACGCACTGTTTTCTAGACAGGAGGACAACGAGAAAAGGCTAAAGTAATCCTGGATTGATTGTAATGTTTACATTAACATGTGAGATAATGTAGAAGTGCTACCTTAAAGAAAACTGAAATTGGGGAGCCAAAGAAATTATTTTACAAATTCCTATAAATCGTTTAATAGAGATATCGGCATGCAGCATGTTCAATTTTCCTCACTATTCAAAAAAGGCAAGAGTGGCTTCCATTTATCTTTTGATTGTGGATCCATCTTCTCAATTTGGTAGATAAGTTTCACAAATAGTAAGAATTCATCAAGACGTGGAATGCGCTCCTTAAGCTTACTCAACCAGATGAAGTATTTACTTAATAAAAAAAGGAAGTTGATCTGCAACTTTTGTTTCGAGTTATCCGGCCTTAGGCCCAGAGCAACGTCAACCGGCAGATTAGCATCCGTGGAGATAATTTTGCAAGACTTCAAGAAAGAAAGAATGCTTTTCCAAAAGATCTCAGCTTTTGTGCATTCCCAAAATAAGTGAAAAAGGCTTTCTCTCTCACTCTGACAGAAAGTACAGATTTCATCATTAACCAGTCCTATTTTATTTAAAAAGGTGTTGGTCGCTAATCGCCGATGTAAAAATTTGAAATTGAAAACTCTAAGCTTCGAGCTTTTAATACATTTAAAGGCCATTTCATAAACTAATTCCCAGGCAATATTTTGATCTAACTCAACATAGATTTCTTTGCGCCATTTTTCTTGGCTTAATTTTGGTTGTTCACTTTTATTTGAAACAAGCTTCTTGTAAACTAATCTGGATGATTTGGGGGTTTCTAAAAATTTTAAAAAGAAGCTTTCATACCTCGCCTGTGTTTCTTCTATCTGCCTACGTAAACAATTGATTGCTGAGACCATTCCGTAAAATTTTAAAGGGGATACTTGTAAGCCCCATTTGTCTTGGAAAGAGTTTAGAGAGAGAGATTTAAGAGAGTCACCCCTTAAATCTGCGACTTTGATTATACCTTTGACAAACCAGTCCTTGTAGAAAACAGGCCTGTTACCAATTTTTATAAGTGAGTTATACCATAAAGGTGCTGACACAAGGTGTTTGTCAGATATCAACTTGCTCTCGAAGAAGATGTCGGACCAAATTTCTAGAATTTCTTTAACAAAAGGGTCAGACGTTTTGATTATATCTTGTATGTCTTTTTTATTAAGATTTCCCAGTAGTACCGCTTTGCCTCCATAGGGTTGAAGTTCCAGATCGAATATACTTTTCCAGCTGCTGAAATTGTTAGTATTAAAGTATTCTTTAATCCAATAAGCCTTAAGGGATTTGTTAAAGGAAGCTATATCAATCATTTTAAGTCCACCTTCTGAAAAATTGTTTATCATTATATTTCTCTTTATTTTATCTCCTTTTTCATTCCATAAAAATTTATAAAAGATTATATTAAGCTCTTTGATCGCCTCATAATCTGTTTGGAGTGGACCAAGAATATATACTAACTGTGATACCATGAGACTTTTTAACACCATAATTTTCCCCAACAGACTGAGTCTCCGAAATTTCCAACAGCCCAATGTACTCTTTGCTTTTTCCACTTTATCTTTATAGTTGTAGAAAAGTGTTAATTTTGGATCTGTCGCAAACCACACCCCAAGTGTTTTAACTTTTTCTTTTTCCATTTAAATTTTTTTTCCGGACAAAGTCTTAGAGCACAGTTTGCTCTTGAGCCAATCCACATAGCTTCCGTCTTGCTACAGTTAAGTCTAAGGCCAGATATACTTTCAAAATTATCTAATAACCTTAAAGATTCATCAAGAGACTGTTCTGAACCGTCAAGCGTAAGTGTGGTGTCATCTGCGTATTGACTAAGCTTAATTTCATTGTCATTTATAGTTATTCCTTTAATGTTGTTATTTCTGCGAAAAGCTTCTGCCATTATTTCCACTGATAGAACGAATAGGTAAGGCGACAAAGGGCAGCCCTGCCGAACTCCACGACTAAGTTTAAAAAAATTGCTCGCCCATCCATTCAAAATACAGCTTTCTGTGTCAACATAAAAAACAATCCATTTTAACAATTGTGGGCCAAATCCAAAATACTTCAAAGTCCTATGAATAAAGGACCATTCCAGTGTGTCGAAGGCCTTCTCGAAGTCAAGAAACAGAAGAAGACCCGGGATATTTTTCGCTTTCGTGTATTTTATAATGCTGTCTATCAATGGAATATTTTCACCAATAAATCTGCCCTTTATAAAACCTGTTTGATCTCTTGAAATTAGTTTAGGCAACACTTTCTTTATTCGGCTTGCTATGGCTTTGGTTGCTATCTTATAATCGCAATTCAAAAGTGTTAGTGGTCGCCAGTTTTTAATTAAATTAAGTTCAGCATCCTTTTTAGGTATAAGTTTGACAATTCCTCGTCTAAATTGTGATACTGAAAGCTTTCCTGTATCAAAAGCGTAATTAAAAGCGTTGATAAGAATGTCGGCCAAATCATCCCAGAAAACCTTATAAAATTCGCAGGGAAGTCCATCGGTACCAGGTGTTTTTTCCGAGGACATAGTTTTTAGCGCCTCCAGACATTCTTCCCTTTTAAGGTGGCTCCTAATAGTTTAAACATTCCCATCATGATACAATGTACATCTGATATTCAATCACAGCTACACCAGTAAAGTTAAGAGAAAACGTTTAGTACTGGTTTGTAAACACTTAACCAATGAACAAATTTAGGTGGCTACGACATCAAAATTTGTTACCATGGCAACGTCAAAAGAGGTCAAAAAGACCCCAGTTTCAACCTTTTGAGGCTAATAACTTCAAAACTGCTCGGTGAAATTTTTTGATTTTTATATATTTTCGTCTTATAAACATAACAAACATTTGTGCCAATTTTGAAAAAAATCTGTACATAGGATTCAGAGATATGTCATTTTTACATAAATTTAAGGTAGCTCTGAACTCTATGTACAGAATTTTTAAAAAAATTGTTAAAATGTTTCTCTTGCCAATGAAACAAAAATATATCAAAAACAAAAACTTTCACTGTGTAGTTTATAAGTTATTAGGCTCAAATGGTCTAAAATAGCGTATTTTTGACCTCTTTTCGCGTTGCCATGGCAATGAATGATGACGTCATTTGGATACCACTTTGTTGACTGATAAAAGATTTACTGGTTTCAAGTAAAATATTTTTAGCCACACCATCGGGCTAACTGTAATGGAATACAAAAGACGAGAGGGCTGAACAATATGGAGCCACCTTAAGCAGACCTTCACAAATAACTTGCTCTTCTTCACTCAAATATTTTTGGTTTGGTTGTTGGAAAAAGTAATCAACAGGGATCTGACTATTTATTTTTGTGCTATAGAGGCTTTGATAAAAAGTCACACACTCTTCCAAAATTTCCTTGTCCGTGGCAACAAAATCTTTCTCATTAATTTTGATCTGAGTTATAGTTCCTTGCTTACAGTGTCTTTTTTCTAAATTAAAAAAGTACTTAGTATTTTTTTCACCTTCGTTATACCACCGGGATTTGGATCTAAGAATAGCACCTTTTGTCTGATATTCAATCAATAGCTCTAATTCGCGTTTCTTTGTTTCAAGTTCCAGCCATATTTTTTGCTTTTGAGAGTCATCAATATGCATATTGGTAAGATCGTTTTCTAAAGACTTAATTAATTGTTCTGTATTTTCTCGCTCCTTCATCATTTTCTTTTTCTTAAAATGCTCCATATTTTATGGATTCCTCTCTCACTTTCATTTTTATCATTTCCCAAAGTAATTTAGGATTTACAAACTCATCATTGACATATTCATCTTTGGTTTGTTGTATAGTTGATTTACAACAACAACAACAAACAAAACTTTATTAGGCATGTAAACTTAAATACAGTTACCCTGCAAGTTAGCAAAAACGCTATTCGAGGCAGGGAAAAGTAATGTAATTGAAAATAATAAAGGTTGGACAATATAACAATACAGAAGCTGATCTGTAGAGTTACAGATTTTTTTAAAGCTTTGATAAAATCTGATTAATAAATTCTGATTAAATTGATTAATCTGATTAATAAATTCTGTTTCGTTCAAGAACGAGGTGTTCAATTTCCAAAATCCCCTACCTCTAGCATTTGAATGAAGAGAAAGTTTCAATATCACCAATGAATGATCTGATTTATATCCTGGCATGATGTCTGCTTCGACTATATTACAGAACGCACTTTGGTTAACTAAGAAAAAATCAAGTCTACAATGAATTTTAGGCCTTCGTCGCCGCCAAGTAATCTGGAAAGATCTGGGTTCAAAACTCTCCAGACATCAACCAAATCTAAACTTTCACAGAAAGTGTTGATGGTTTCTAATGCCTTCTTATGAGTCTTTTTGTTACCGCCTTTTTTATCCTTTTCAATATCAAGAACTAAGTTGAAGTCACCACCCATTATTATTTCATCGCAATTAAAATCAAGCAAATGATTGAAGACAGACTTGAAAAAAAATTGGATCGTCTTCGTTTGGCGTGTAGATATTTGTTAAAGTTATGTGTTTCTCGTTTATAATTAAGTCGCATACTATACAACATCCCTCAGGATCTGAATAAATTTTAGAGATAACAGAGTGCAATCTCAAAGTGGAAAATGCACTTTTAAACTGGAAACAGAAAAATTTTTATGGCCCTCAGAACTGTTCTCAGATTGATGTTAATTACCCACAAAACAGAAACAGTTCTCAATCATAACCAATGGGATAGGTTATATTTTTAATTACCACCCGATGTTTGGTGAATGTCTGTCACTGGCGTTATGCATGACTGATTAACTATAAAAGCCTATTAGTTACATGTCATAATTGTTTGAGATTCCACAGAAACTATTTGTTTTCCTTGTTTATTTTTATAATTCAGTGCCTGATTCACACACTTTACGCTTTACCTTCAAGGACTTCAAGCTTTAAAACCTTTTTGCTTTGCTGCTTAATTTCTTGCTGTCATCCGTCAGTGCTTGCTTCATAGAGGAGAAAGACGGGGCATCAGATTTATCGAATTGAGTTCTCTGTGTCATGTTGCTGCGTTCAGTAATCTACTTTTTTGGCTTCCTAAGGCCCGGTTCAAACGTCGAACTTTACATGTGCTGAACCTAATACCTATTTAGGTCGACCCAAACTATTAAGTTCGACTGTTGATTCAGACGGTCGAACCTTACATGTGCCGAACCTAATTCGTGGCGAAAAGAAATATCATCCTTACTGCTTAATATAGGGACATAAACCGAAAAAAGTAAAATTCACCAAGCCTGGAAATTCTTGTTTTGATTTTAGTGTGCTTTGTGTTCTGTTATGGCAAGGAGACAGCTGAGGAGATCGTGATCGTGATATTTGGACAAAATAAAGTAACGCCATAAATTTTAAAATACATTACGATTTATTTATGGATATAAAGAAAAGCAACTTTTTAGAAGACCAATTTAAGCTGTCTAGTTTCAGTCTAAAAATCTACAATGCGAATGCTGGTAACCGTCGTTTCTGTCTGCAAAGGCGCGAAAACCCACTAAATAGCCAATCAGAAGCGCGGTTATATTGAAAAATACGTTTAACATAAATTATGCATTAGGTTCGGCACATGTGAAGTTCGACGTATGAATCGAAGTCGATCTTTTGCCGTTCTATTCGACAAGCTCAGTCGAATAGAACGGCAGAGTCGACCCAAATACAAAAGTGCCGTTCCTAATTGATTCATACGTCGAACTTTACATATACCGAACCTAATTATTAGGTTCGGCACATGTAAAGTTCGACGTTTGAACCGGGCCTTAGGAAATTAACAAGCAGAATCCCTTTGACAAACATGACTTACCAATTCTAAAAAGATTTATTGCTTAACTGCGTTTCAGTCGGGTCTATCTATTCCCCGGAATGTTCTCAAAATTACATCAACAGCGCCTCAAAAGCTTGCGAAAATATTCAGTCATTGTCGGATCGGTCAACCGCGAGAACTGTTCTGAAATATCAACTGCAAGAATTGTTTGATCAAAAGCTCACAAAAATATTCAGAAGTTGTCGGATTGGTCAACCGCAAGAACTGTTCTCAAAATGACACTTGATATTGTTTGATCAAAAGCTCACGAATATAAAAGCCTAATAGTTACATGTCATCTCTTTAGATTGCACAGAAACTATTTGTTTTCTTTTTCAATTTTATAATTCAGTGCCTGATTCACGCTTTCGATTCTTCTTTCGTGTACTGTTTGTTTCTCATTTGTAGCATTTCATTGTCACACTCATCCCAAAAGCACGCACAATGACGTCCTGGCTACTGAATACTAAAATGTGTGTTTATTTCGAATTACTGTTCTCAAAATGACGCTTGATAACAGTGAGCAATATTCAGTAGTTCAGCAGCACTCGCAACGGGAAAACACCATTACAACTTACAGTGCACGTGGCGTTTGCGGACTGAAATGCATTTTAGCTGTAAACCTTGTTTTTAAAATAAGTCATGTTTGTCAAAGGGATACCGCTTGTTAATTTCGCAAGGAAATCCAAAGGCTGAAAAAGTGGTGAACGCAGCAACACGACACAGCGAACTCAGTTCGATAAATGCCCTTCTCTATCTCCCGACTATGAAGCAAGCACTGACGGATGACAGCAAGAAGCTAAGCAGCAAAGCAAAAAGTCAAGCTTGAAGTACTAGAAGGTGAGAGTTTTCAGCTCGATGAAAGCGATACTCCATCTAGTAATGTATAATTCAATAATTCATTACATGGCTGATGAAGGCTTGCTTGATCTCTTAGATCGTCCGACCGATTAGGAATAACACATTCAAATAACGGCGCAAATAATCACAAAACATGATACATTCCCAGACGAAAGTTCGTAAAGCGTGTGGTATTTTATCGCAGTGGGCATTTGTTGCTTAAATAATCATGTTTGGCAGGAATAGCGTCATGTAAAGGCGCCAATTTCTTTACTGTTTATCTTGGACCGATATTCGATCGATGCGATCGATGCGTTGCAGATCGAAGAACATTAACGTTGCTACGTGAAAAACTGGTAAGTCTTGTAGTCAATTTTTGTAGGATTTTGTTAAAGGTACAAAACAAAACTACATAATTTGTCTGTGACTTGGGTCGAGAAAAAAATTGAAATAAACACATATTTTAGTATTCTGCAGCCAGGACGTCATTGTACGTGCTTTTGGGATGAGTGTGACAATGAAACGCTACAAATGAGAAACAAACAGTACACGAAAGAAGATTCGAAAGCGTGAATCAGGCACTGAATTATAAAATTGAAAAAGAAAACAAATAGTTTCTGTGCAATCTAAAGAGATGACATGTAACTATTACGCGAGCTTTTGATCAAACAATATCAAGTGTCATTTTGAGAACAGTTCTCGCAGTTGACCGATCAGTTGACCGATCCGACAACTTCTGAATATTTTTGTGAGCTTATGATAAAACAGTTCTCATAGTTGACATCAAGTGTCATTTTGAGAACCGATCCGACAACTTCTGAATATTTTTGCGAGTTTTTGATCAAACAATTATTGCAGCAGTTCTCGTGGTTGACCGATCCGACAATGACTGAATATTTTCGTGAGCTTTTGATAACTGTTGATGTAATTTTGAGAAGATAAACCCGACTGAAACGCATTTAGGCAATAAATCTTCTTTTTAGAATTGGTAAGTCATGTTTGTCAGAGGGACTCTGCTTGTTAATTTCCTAAGGAAGCCAAAAAAGTGGATTACTGAACGCTGCAACACGACAAAGAGAACTCAATTCAATAAATCTGATGCCCCGTCTTTCTCCTCTATGAAGCAAGCACTGACGGATGACAGCAAGAAATTAAGCAGCAAAGCAAAAAGGTTTTAAAGCTTGAAGTCCTTGAAGGTAAAGCGTAAAGTGTGTGAATCAGGCACTGAATTATAAAAATAAACAAGGAAAACAAATAGTTTCTGTGGAATCTCAAACAATTATGACATGTAACTAATAGGCTTTTATAGTTAATCAGTCATGCATAACGCCAGTGACAGACGTTCACCAAACATCGGGTGGTAATTAAAAATATAACCTATCCCATTGGTTATGATTGAGAACTGTTTCTGTTTTGTGGGTAATTAACATCAATCTGAGAACAGTTCTGAGGGCCATAAAAAATTTTCTGTTTCCAGTTTAAAAGTGCATTTTCCACTTTGAGATTGCACTCTGTTAGATTTGAAAGTTAAAGTTGTTATTGAAAAGTATAGCAACACCTGCACTTTTACTTGAGCCACAGTTGAATAGTGCTTGATATCCCCATTCAGCCTGCCAATCATGTTTATTGTCTTCAGTACAATGAACTTCTTGTAGAAAAAATATTGACATTTTTTTTGAGCGAAGCCAATTAAAAGTCTCTCGCCGCTTTGCCTTGTCTCCTAAACCTCTTACATTTAAAGAGCCTATTTTAAGATCCACTTATTTGTTTACTTAAGTTTTATATAAATTACTTTGGCTACCCAACTATGTAAGCACTTCTGTAATTGATCCAGGTATAAGCTACATAAACAGTAAAAATCTAAGGGGATGCACACTGCTTCTTCGGTCGAACCATACACCACACGAGGGATTCCATGCAATTCTAAAGAATTTTTACGGGAATACTGTTCCAGGTTATCTTGACTCCACCACATATTATCAATATCTTCTTGCTGTCGATTTAGTTTTAGTCTCGCGGAATTCAGCTCATTTTTAAGTGAGCTGTTTTGTGAAGTTATTTCTGCAAGTTGTTCTTTCGTGCGTGTTTACTCTCGATCTTTGGCATTTATGGACTCTTTAAGGGCCAGAAGGTCGTTTTTCATCTTGCAATTATCCGAAAGAACTGTGGCTATCTGCTCCTTAATAGCCAACAGCATATCTTTAATCTCTTTGATGTCCATGTTGGAGTCATGATCAGAGGGACAGTCGGGGGAAGAAGAAGCCGCAGCCGCCATATTCTCCTCATTTATAATATCGTCGCTGGCGGCGCTATCATGACGAGCTGTTTTGTAGTCCGGAGAATCGCCGTCACTTGTGGGGGTCAGTTGATCTCTCTTCTTCTTCGTTTTCGTTTTACTCATGACGCCCGACCCAGACTCTGCAGTGTAGTCTTACTTTTAAACCCGTGTATACGTGAAAGCATGATGAACGGGCTATCGGCAACGGTGTTTAAATGAAATTCACTCTCTCAGTCACTCACTCACTCACTCGCTCCTTCCATCAGCTGTAAACTTAGTGAGCAAATGCTTTGTTACGAACACGTTTCGTAACAGGAATTCAACGTGAATCCAACGATAACAACAATTAATTTGATGTAAACGAATATAGACAACAATAAGCTTACAGATGTTTCGCATTTGGAGTTTTTAGTGCAACATTAAAATCGATCTGAAAGGATTTTGCAACCTAAACACGCGTTCTGATGCGTATTTAGCTTAAAATAATAAAAATTAATTTAGTTTCTAGGTAGTATGTGTTCTTCGACAGCGCAGTGGATTGAATTTGTGCCTTAGTCCCGGACGGCCCGAGTTCGACTCTCCATAAAGTTCTTTTTTTTTCCTTTTTTTTCTTTTTTCAAACTGGACATTATGAAAGTGATGTACTTTTTTTTTCGTTCGTCAAAAATCCTTCTTATAATTTAAAAAATATATATCGAACCGTGTCAGTGTGAAAACGTAAGCTTATGGCAATATTGCGTTACGCGTTACGCGTTAGCATTTCTTCTTCTCGGGCCTTTGATTAGACATAATTTCACGCTTATGTTTCTCCGCAAAAGCACTCAATTCACTCGGGAATCAATGCTGCAATGAGTTAAAGGCGCCACGAGTTCAAGCTGTGTACAGCTTCTTGTTTTAACTTCAGAAATTATGTCTCACTGTAAAAGGAATCATTCTTTTCAAGTTGAGTCAATTTGCAGATGACACCAACCTATTTTGTGCAAATGTAGCATCAGTAGAAGCGGCACTGGCTATCGCGAGGTTGTCCTAAAATTCCAGAATTTTATTCCGGGAAATTTATGTTCCATTCGCTTCCCAACCCGGAATTTCCGGAATTTTTGGTTGAATGGAAAGCGCCCAGAGACTTAAGGATTTCCAACTTTATGATGTCCTTCATGTTGGCTTACACACACAGCCGCTTAAATAGGAATTATTCTTTGCAGTTCATTTCTCAGTCCGTGAGTTAACAGCGCAACTATTAGTATGCGGTTAGCATAACTCGCGAGATAGTGTTTCTTCATCACAGCTAAAAGAGTCTAAGATCCAAGTCTTATGCGATAGTCATGGTCTATATTGGAATAGTGGCATCTTGCAATTGTTTTTAACTCCCCAAAGTTTATTCTGAGGCAGTTACCTCCATTGTCAGACGTATGCATCCGGTTTGAAATATTTAAATCTCCAGCATGTTAGTTGTTTTGTAATTCTTACGGATGCAAGTGGTTACTTTTGTAAACTCTTTAAGCAAGATTTGAATTTCGGTTCTTTAGTGAACCTCAAACATACATTTAGGTTCAGCCGAACGCGCTTACATTTTGGAGAACCCAAATTCTAAAACTCTAAAGCCCTCGTTGAAATCAACAATGACACGCTACCATGTATTTTCCCGCGAAAATAAGAAATCGAGCCAGTATCAAATTTACAATGTGGTTGCAGCTGTCAAGCAATTTTTGACATCTAAGTGATAATTTTGAGCCCCCCTGGTCAGAACGGATTCGTTGTATGGAAAGGTGACAGTCGTTTTTTTTTTCTCGTGAGGCTCGCGCGCTTTGCGTGTGAGTATGCACGCTTCAGACGCTTTTGGCGCTTCACGCCTTTGCGAGTGAGCCAGCGGGGAAAAAAACGACTGTTTTGCAGTCTAGTATAATGAGTTTACTTTGTGCCTTGCTTATGATTTTTTGATGAATTTCCTTACCCTCCGGACAAATTTTTCACTTGGACATCCCCCAGCCCCTCGGAAATTTCTGCCTATTAGCCTGACTCCCCCTTGGAATTTCCATTGACCATCCGTGGGGGAGGTATGGATATTTTCTGGAACCACACATTTTAGATAGTGTCCCCAGTTAGTGGTTTTAACTGCTATATTTTTTTATTGACACTTGAATAAAGTTATTATTATTATTATTATTATTATTATTATTATTATTATTAAAATAAGTGTGTAAAAACAAAAAATGTCTCAAATTTGACATGGGTTGGTTATGCTCCAACCTATTCAATTGCTTGAGGCTTGTTTGCATCACCGTTTTTTTTTTCCAACGCGATGGACTCGCTGGAACTCGATAGACCATGCATTTTCCACATTTAACTCTTTCTCTTGGAACGCGTAAAACACTTCTTTTCATCTCCATATCTATTTCTGGCACGCCATAAAACTGTAGGTTTTCCTGGCGACTTAAGACTTCATAATTTAGAAGGTGGAGACACAATGCTTCTAGTTCTTTCTCATTCTCGTTCAGCGAGTCTTTGCGTCCTCCACCTCTTTATTAAGGAAATTTACACTCGTCTTTAAACTGTTTTTTTTTTACCACATCAACCACGCTCTGTTTAAGACAGGAAAACTCTGCCTGCAGGCCGATGACAGTTTGGTTAATTTAATTTTGGTCCACTGACTCTTGTAAGGTTTTTATTTGAGAACCAATAATGTTGAGCTGCTTAGTTTTAGTTGTATTTCATCTGCTTTCTCATTGTTTGAAGGCATGGTTTCACTGTTTGAGGCCGTTGAAGCTTTGTCTTTTTCGCGTTCGATAATCGAGGAATTAATATCTGCAAGGTCGTCACTTTCGGTATCTTCTTTTAAGCACTTGGTATCGTGAGTTTCTTTAGTTGATGTACTGCTGTTGCCTCTGCTTTTTTGTTTGAAGATTGGCAATTTGAGCAGTTCCATAAAAACAAAAGGAATACAAAACAAATTTTAATAAAAACGATAGGAGCACATGAACATATCTTCATGTCGCATGGTCAGTCCCAGTCCCCATGAAAAAATGAAAATATACATGACACATCCATGACACAGTTAATAGCTGCTATAAACAACCTTCTATAAAGATGAAAATAATTTCAATGTGTCTTGTGCCAAAATACTCCAAGATTCCTGGTATATTTTAGCGGGCTTGTCCATGTTTCTAGATGTGCTGCAGTTTTGAAAGTTTTGAAGGCCCTGGGGACACTGATGATAAACTAACTAATGTGATATACCGGTAATCGTTTGTTGTTGTTCAAGGAATAAATTATCTGCACAATGAAGCTCCAGTTAAAGTGATTCATAGGGATTTGAAGTCCAAAAATGGTAAGCTGTGTTTTGTTCTTGATTACGTATCTGTTTGGATCTATATGTAACATAGGTGTAATTTAAGAGTATATGAACAAAACATGATTTTTAATATATATTATTGATCTGTTTATTTGCAGTGGTGATTTGCTCCAACTCATGCGTCAAAGTAAGTGATATTTTTTCTGAAATTCTTACAATGGAGTGCATGCTTTTTTCCAAAGAGATTTTGCAAGCAGCTATGTAATTCCTTGAGTCAATTTGCCACTGCAGGTCGAAACTACAGGGAGACTTTGCATCAGCTTTTTGCACTAGGCTTTCTGGGATTGTTTTGGTTATCAGCGTTAGTTGTGATAGGTTGATGGTTTCCAAGACAACCATTCACCAATCATAGCTCCCATTGATTACCAAAAGGATCCCAGAAATCTCATTGACAAAAACTGGTGCTTAGTCTCCCTTAACATGTCTCCCTTGTGATGTTTGAGACAGTGAATAAAATCTTGTCCTATTCAAATGAAAGCTACATGTAAGAGAGCTTCTTCTCTATTGTACAGCTGTATGTGTGCTGTTTATGTAAAGCTGTACAAGGTGGTTCTAGTTCTATTCCAGTGAAAGCCACTGAGCACTCTAGATTTGAAGTGTTTGTTTTGCAGTTTATTGCACAAAATTAAATTTGGGATTTGTTTACAATTTGACTTGCAACACCCTCGGGAGTGAACTGCATGATTACTTAAGAGGTCTGAAATCCCCTTTTGACAATAAATGGTGTGACTCATTCAGTTTTAACCATTTTTATGTAACATTTTGCTCTATTTTGTTTTAGATTTGTGACTTTGGTACATCAAAATTCCTTGCCAACACAACCAAAATGTCTTTAGTGGGAACATATCCTTGGATGGCACCTGAGGTGATTAACATTTATACTCTCTTTACATTTAATAGTGAGGATATTTTTTGATATTTTGTCATCTACATGTAGTGTATAATACACCATACATGTATGGTTTACTGGACTGCAGGGATGCCAACTCTCCTGGACACGGAACGAATCTCCCGGTCTCCCGTTCGGGTTACTAAATCTCCCGGATAAAAGCGACTTTGGATCTTTTCTCTACAATAGGCTAAGATTTTAACCCAAATTTTCCCAAAATCCAAAAACAAATACGGTCTTTCCGTCATATCTTAAGGTTACCGTGTACCTTCGGGGGTGTCTCCAGTATAACAGCTCTAGCGTCTTAAGATTACACTTAATATACCAAAACCCAGATATCAAATTAAAGCTTATAGAGCTGGCTATCTAAATATGGAAACCATTTGGTAATAAAATGAATTGTCGAATTTTTTACGACGTCTAAATTCAAATGCCCGAATCAGCTTTAAAATGCTGTAACTCAAAGCGATTGTAGTTTGCTAATTTGATTTATTCTCGGGTTTCCGGACACGAAGCGCTAAAAAAATGTGTCAGAGATTTCCCATATTCAATTGCAGTGAAAAGTTACAGAATATTTTCACAAAAGGGAGAAAAAAAATTGGAGTGATCGCACGGAAATAGCTCTTGACGAATAAGTTTTCGGAAATAAGAAATTCGCCAACACTTTTTTGTTGATTATATGTTAGCCTAGCTTCTGTCCAAATTTGAGGAAAATCGAACAAATTCCCTTTGAGTTGTAGCTCTTTAAAGTGTCCCCTACAAGCAAAAAGTTAACTTTGAGAAAACAGCACTTAGAAAAACATATCGCTTCATAAACAAACTCTGCCCACAATAGTTATACCGTCATTTCTCCGTCAATTTTCACCATTTTTCGATAATTTTTTTTGGATGAAAGTTCATTCTGTAAACTTTATTTTGACGCCCCCCCAAAAAAATCAATAAATTCTCGATCTGAAGGTACACTGTAACCTTAACTTCACAAACACAGGAATGCAGTTTTCCGGACCCCCTACATGCTCACGACCACCAAAAAAAACAAAAAAAAAAAAACAATGTCACTCAATTCAGGGCTCGAGACTAACTTTTTAGCTTACTAGCATAGTGGCTAGTAACATGTTTTAATTCACTAGCCAAAATAAATTCAATAGCCAAAATTGTACAGGAAGTGGAGGTGGGGATTGGGCGTGGGGAGACAATAACGTGTGTCACACTGATTAAGATAAAAACTCCAAGACTTAGAAATCAAATCATATTTTTAGTTTTCTTCATAAATCTCATACCAACACCTTATGAACCTGCTAAGACTAACACTTTACAAACGTCCTTACGTACAGGAAAACGTTGAGACGATAAGGCAGCAAACGCGAATGTAAGAAACAACAACACAGGTAGCCCAAGCTCAAGTGATGTTTACAGGTAACTGTTGCGTCATAGCGAATTTATAAGGATTTGTATGGGGAAAATTCACTTCTTTGTGTGTTTACTTGTGTCTTGAGTGGTTTTGGGGTCGATTCGAAGCGATTCCAGCGAGTTTTAGTTCAGAGACAGTTGAACTAAAACTAGACACAAGTAAACACACAAAGAAGTTCAGGTGAGCCAGTTTTATTCAAATATCGTTCCTAATTTTACGTTCAAATTCGAAGTGAATTTTCCCCATACAAATCCTTATAAATTCGCTATGACGCAACAGTTACCTGTAAACATCACTTGAGCTTGGGCTACCTGTGACAACACTGAGAAGATAAGGCTAACAACTTACGAACGGACGAATGTATAAAGAAAGTCAAGAAACAACATTGAGAAGACAAGGCAGTAATAAATTACAAACACGAAATTCAATGTAAGACAACACTGAGAAGTTAAGGCTAACAACTTACGAATATACGAATGTAAGAAACAACATTGAGAAACAACTTACGACTAGAAGTACGAATGTAAGAAACTGAGAAGATAAGGCTAACAACTTGCGAACGTATGGGAAAACATTGAGAAAATAAGACTAACACCTTAGGAACATACGAATGTACCATTGAAAATGTAAGACTAATGCTTTAACGAAAGTACAGAGGAACATGATTTTCAGTTTGGAGTCTTGTTAGTCTGGTGCTTAACGATTTTTACTAGCCCAAATGGCTAGTGAAAGCAAAATTCCACTAGCCAAAACTGAATATTTACTAGACTTGGGCTAGTTGGCTACTGTTAGTCTCAAGCCCTGCAATTCCCGCCTTCGGCGTGAAAACATTTCACCCTCAGAATTCACCCTCAGAAAAAATCTCTCTAATTTTTCAATCTCCAGAGGTTGGCATCTCTGGGACTGTCATTTGCATACTTTTTTGTTCTGTAGGTAATTCAAAGTATGCCTGTGTCCGAAGGCTGTGACACATTTTCATATGCTGTGGTGAGTTCCATGAATAAAATGATAGAGGTCAGAAATTCCGGACATTTTAAGAAGTGAATTATCGTGCGGCATATATTGCGCTCTCTTTCAAATGGTATATACCACTGTTCCCCGCGGAGAGTGACGGGCTCATATTCACAGGACAATTGGGGGATAAAACACAACAATATTTTGCCTAAATGAAAGCTACTGGTCTTTAATTCTGTTCAGATTGTGAAAGTCGAAGAAAAGAGCTTTCCAACGAGACATTTCTCAGCAAATTTAAATGATTTTCAGCAAAGATATTGCAGATTGAAGACAGCAGATTTCGGCGATTTTACCGTGGTAATGGCTGCCTTGTTTTTCACAACTCTGAACGATTTTTGGAAGCAATTTGCAGGGTGAGGAAATCACTCTAGAACTTGAAAACAATGTGATCGGAAGTTCATTCGTTGCTTAACTTCAGATGAACGCGGCACTTTGGGTACCTCCAACAAGTTGCCAGCTACGGCACATCAAAATACAGTTTTGGTCTAGTTTGGAGTGAAAATTGGCCTCTGTGGCTCATCGAATATAGAGTCTTGTATGAGCCGGCAAGCTTCAGAAATAAAAAGCAGGGCTAATAACATTTGTTGGTGACATTAAACTGAGCAGGATACTTCAGGGCTCAAAATTGCGCCAGTATCAGGCGCATTTGCGACTAAGATTCCGCTTTTGCGACTAAAATTTGTGTGTTAGTCACAATTTTCCGATTGTTTTACAGACTAGCTAATAAAGGAATTATATTCGACAGTCTTGTGTCTTACTTGTAACTGGTAGTTGTAATTTTATCCGAAAAATCCTGCGAAATTCACATTGAATGTTGCGTGACTTACTCGTTAATTTCGTGCTCCATCAATGCGGTTTCCAAGAAGTGTATCACGCGCGCACTTTTTCAGACTTTCTCAGAAATTTCTCGTTTCTCATTTCCGGTTCCGGTTCCTTTGACGTAATTGCGATTTTTTTTTTGCGACTAAAATTTTCAAACTTGCGACTAAATTTTAGGAATTACTCACAAATTGCAATTGAGAATTGTTTTTAATTTCGAGCCCTGGTTACTTGAGAAAACTTTCAGTAATTCACCTGAAATGCGGCACTTGTTCCAGATAAGCTACAAGTCATTCTATTTCATTTTGTTTTGTTTCTGCCATACAAAGCCTTTCAATGTTTGGCGGCCATATTGCCAGTGAAACTCGCACACGCGCTGTTACATGTCTGTGATTTCTGGCCCTTGATGTACTTTATTAATCAGGCTTGGAAACTTTATTTTGACAGCACTCACCATTTGGGCGAGTGACTTTCAGAACTGCACAAAAAATGTACAAAATTTGAGACTTGCCTAGGAAGTGGGACAAGTGTTAATTTTGTTCCCTGTTAAAGTGTATATGACATGAAAAAAAAATAAAAATAAAAATGTGTCAAAAAAATTAAAAAACCCTTTTTTCGACCTCAAAACATGTGTGTTGACTTCAAAAGTGTCCTCCCAAGCGCGAGGCCAAAATGTCATGCGACTTACTTGTGTGACATCATATGATGTACGTAGAATGATTTGACTCATAACACAAAATGCCAGCAAGAGAGAAGGGCGGCAAGAAGTTGAAGATGTTGAGCCGAGTTGTTTTGAAAACAGCGCTGGACATTTTGCGGATGAAATCACTGGACATTTGTAGATGAGAAAATAGCAAAACTATACCAGGAGTAAAGTCTTAGTAACAAAACAAACAAATCAAGTGATGTCATGTGACATTTTTTTACACATATCAAAGGACCAAAAACAACAACAACAAAATTAATGTCATAATTATACACTTTAAATTAAATTTATTCTAAGCACAAAGGGAAAAGTATGATAGAGGTCAATTATTCAAGTATTGTGTCAGAATTCAAGCAGGGCAACTTCTAGAAAGCTAGTTAAGTCAAGTTCACTTGAGTTCCATAAAATATCCATAAAATATGGATGTTCCAGAAAATATCTTTTAGATATGTATGTTCCAGAAAATTAATATCCATAAACTAGTGTATCCAAAAGATAGCAATTGCTGCGGTAAATTTGTTTAATAATGCTGTTCTGTCGTCTCACTGGTATTACAGAATTTTGTCTTTCGTTTTTTGAGGGGAAGCAAAGCAAATGTAAACAGGATGAATCGAATAAAACTCCAGCTGATATTTTTAAAGACTAATTTTGTTAATTCACGCATCAAGTTCTTGCAATGTCTGTAGAATATTGTTGAGCTAAGGACGCGTTCACCACGGGGTAGGTGTGAAAATTTAGGTTAACTGTTGAGTTGAGTATGTTGCGTTACTAGCTAGCCGTATCGTGTTCGCGTCTTCATGCGTTCAGCTCAGGTTTCACGTCCCCATGCGCTCAGCTCAGTTAGTCTCATCGACCGCTGTCGGAGTGATTTCAAAATAAATGTCTTTTATTCCGTACAATCTTCGAAAATCTTTGCTATCCAACGGTCCTATCGCCATGCCTCACAGTCCTCACTCAACTCGCGGTAGCCTTCGACAATTGAGTTTCGATTTTGACAGGGACATGTTGGACCAAAATATTACAAATCTCGCATTGCATTCTGGCCCAAAATGTGTTCGTGGCACAGTGAATTCTGGTAAAAAGCGATCAATTCGAGATTTTTCGTAGCTTATATTTTTTACTCATATATTTCTCTTAAATCCTGATTATGTTGCTGCTCACTCGCTGCGCTCGTTCCGCAGCAAATATGGATATTCCGGAAAATATATCCATACCTTCCCATGTAAGGTTTTTTAGTTTAACCCCAAGTTCAAGTTTCAAGCTCAAGGTTATTGCCATATATTGAAAACAGTTACATAAAATATTATTTTAAAATTTAGTGGCAAGGAAGCCCAAAGGAAACCACTGGGCAAAGGCTCCCTCGATACCCCCTTCCACCCATTTCTGGAAATTCCAGTTTGGCTTGATACTTCACTTAAAAAACACTGCCTTTTGAGACCCCCGCCCCCCTCAGAATTTCCAATGACCTTTCCTGGAACTGTACCATCTAGAATCAAATTCTAAGTTCTTCTTAAAAGTATTGAAGGTTATTAAAATGTGGTCATGCATACTTTAGCTTCAATGATGCTTTGCATTGTTTCAGCCAAACTGTTCTGTTCCTGCATTCCTTCAGGTCTTGTGGGAAATGTTGACTCAAGAGGTGCCATTTAAAGGACTCCATGGTGTTCAGATAGCATGGGTGGTGGTGATGGATGAAGAGGTACATTGTTGTACAGTCTACAATTTTAAAAGTGCTAAATATTACACTGTATCCCTTTAACTCCAAAGAGTGCCAAAAATCCCAAATCTGATTTTGTAGAATACTGAAAAACAAAAAAGTACCATGCAAAATTAAAGTGCTGCCAAAGAGGTTTCATTTGAATGGTCACACCATAGGATTTCGTCCACAGACTCAAATTAAGTTAGAACTACAGTTGTACACTACATGTGTCCATAATTGACTCTGGGAGTGAAAGGGTTTTTAGGCAGTATCACTGTAAATACATGATTAGTGATAATATATGTATAGTAGCTCTACATGCACCAAGACAATTTAAGGAGCCGTTATAGTATTTTCCTTCAATATAGCCCTGGCCCTGGGGAAGGTTAATAAATTATTTTGTCGGCCAAAATATTGGCTGCTAAATAAATCAGCCCATTTCCGTACAGCCAGCCTTGCATTCAGTTTGTCCTAAGAAATAAAATAAAACAATGTCTAGTTATAATTTACAAGAAGACAGGGTGTACATTATAGGCATTTGATATTAATTTTCGTGTTTTAACTTGCAGAGGTTGACCATACCAAGCAGTTGTCCTGAAAAGTTTGCAAATCTCATGAAGAAATGCTGGCTTGCTGATCCAAAGGTAGTCCATTATTTTAAATATTTTATTTTCACGACTTTTGTAAAACCTCAGATTACGTAAAAGTGAAAGATATCAAAGGGCTCTAAGAGCCATCTCGTAAATACAAAACAGTGCAAGTTTAAGTCCACAGATGGGTTTTTATTTTCCATACTGAGTTTGAAGTCAAAGAATTGAAGAGTAAAACAGATTTAAAACGACCAAAACATCTTAGCATGACATAAATATGCATTGTGTGAAATGAGACTGTCTAGACAACTGAACGATGTACATGTATGAAATACACTAGGGAATTAAAAAAAACTTACATCTGAGAGATTAATCAAGCGAAAATTTGCATAATTGTCCCCATATTGTATTCATGAAATAAAAACTGATAACTGAAATTTAAATAGTATGTTATCCCTCTTGTTAAGTCATTAGCATTAAGGTGTGGGGATATTCTCCCCTATCGTAGACTTGCTACAAGTCCCTTCCAATACTCATTTTCGCTAAGTCAGGTTATTCGTTGGAAGGGACTTGTCCCACTTGCAGCGCGGGAAATCTTTACTGGTGGATTTTTCCACCGGTGACGTAAGAAGCATAGTAGCCAATGAACAAGCAATTCCTGAACTACGTCATAGGTTCGCGTGTGTGACGAATGCCTATCGTGCATTGTTGTATTTGTTATTCAGATTAGGGTTACGTAATGTGTCAATGCGAATATTTAATAAGCAGGATATTTAAGTCACTGGTTGATTCATTAAAGAGAGCTTATTTCCCTCGTATTGCTGCCTCTCACAAGTGTTTCAGCGTGCGGTCAACATGCTGAAAAATCGATCTTACTCGGACAAGATCACAAGAATCGCCTGTACTTGGTCGTTAAAACCGTAGTTTCACATTATCCGAGTAATAGCACGTATTTAAAAGATATAAAATGGAAAGAAAAAGATTCAAGAAAACTCAGTTGCCACTATAGTGGAAAAAGAGGAGCTTCAAGCGATGAAATTTTGCTTCGAGGAACTTCAATATGTTTATATTAATGCGGGGCGATATTTCTCCGGACGCCAGTACCGAAGAAGCGGAGTTTTAAAGAATTTTCAAGCAGATGAGGGACATCACGGTAAAAGAAATAATTTTCGATGGAAATTAATTTATGTTGATATCAATTTGTGATTGACCTTTTCTTTGTTTTTTTCGTCAGATTTTAAGAAATGTTTACAAAACGTGCCCAAATTCATGAGTTTCGCCTTTTGTTTGCGAGGGCAGTTTCTCGATACGCTAACGGTACACGTTTTGCTCTTAAAGATAAACTAACGGATATTTGAATACAATTTGTCAAAGCAAGACTTTGCTGACAGTCGTGTGTTTGTTCATTTATTTATACATAAGATGAAAAGCGATTTTATGTAAACAAAATAAGACTTTATACGTTGTAACTTCACTCGCGTCGCCTTTTGCAAAGATGTAAGTTCTTATGTGCATTTTTGGAAATTTTGATTTCCAAATCAGTTTCTTGGGCAATTTTTGATACGCAACTGGTGTATGTTATTCGGAAATTAGTCATTCTAGATATTCTAGACTGAGAAAAGTTGTTTTTCTAAGCTTTTCTGTACCCGAAATCTACTGCGCAGACGGTTCGCGTAATACCGTTTTGAGAATCGCTAAAATTGAAAAATTGGCCGGTCGTCAATGGGTTAAAAAATTTTAGTGCATCCATTGCTGAAAGTGCTGTTTTGTTTTCACACCTGAACATCAGATCTGAAATAATTAACAAACATGGATTTTTATACGAAGCTATTCAGTACGGGTTGTCCAAAGTAAAACATGACGCGTTGAAAGGAGTACAGGAAACTGTAGTAGAGGGTTCAATATTTATCGGCAAAGAGACGTCCAGTGTTTCTCGGGAAAGATTTTGTGTTTTGAAATTGCACCGTATGTCATCGACAACTGAATGAGATGTGGTCCTATTAACATCATTCAAGGGCAGTTTGTATCATTGAACTCATTGAACGATCCGTGCTCCTTCATGGGAAATAAAACTTACATTCTCGAGGCATGTTTTTTCTCACTTATAAAACTATTCGGTTTCAAGTTTGCTGATCATTGTGTTTTTTTTTATTTTGCAAAATTAGTTAAAATATCTTTTATTGCTTGTCAGTATTGTGATCGGTTATTGTTCATCATCGCTTTTCAGCCAAGAGAACTTTGATGGCGTTGAAATTTTCCCTCGCTGACTCTATTTTCTTCGCCAAAGTCGCAGTCTTGTCGTAAGCTTACTGCTGTCTTGACAAAGTCATTCTGACAAGTGTTTAACCGAGCACTTTTTCTACGCTTTGTTTTTTTTTTGGGTCGGCGAATGAAATAGCTTCCGGTGGTTACCCGAGTTTTAGACTTCTTCTCCGCGTAGGATACAAATTACTTCTCTTGATCTTGGTGAGAGAACAACTTAACAAAAGGTTTTCGTAGTAGACGAACTCTCGTCCAACGCCATTCAAGTTCGCGATGACCATGCAGAGCTTCGCGTGGAGCGCGTAAAATTTGTGACTGTCAATCATTTTTTCGCGCCAAAAAAATGCGCGTGTGATTCAAATTGTTGCAAGTGAAACAAGTCGTCCTTCGCGACTAAACTCAATTCCGCGCGCAAATTTATCGAATAAAACTCTACTAAAAAACGAAGGTCGACTTGTGGCAAGTCCACCCCTATTGAGCTGACAGAGGAAACGGAGTTGACCCAACAAGAGGGGCGGGGTGGGCAGGGACTTCTTCAGCGGTTGCCAACTTTGGCCAACTAACCCCGTGTGCATGTAAATGAGGTCTTATATAATGCTTAATGACGTCACATGATGGTAATGAACTATGAATAGTATATTATCCCTCTTGTTAAGTCATTAGCATTAAGGTGTGGGGATAGCCTCCCCATGACTCGCTGTGACCCGTTAACTTCCCCTTGGACCCGTCTAACCTTATTCAGGTGTGTCTACCACTTCAGTAGGATGCGTAGTTATAAATACAACATCCAACCTCATACCCACAACTTACATAATTGTCTCCAGATTCGGCGAGGGAGATTGCACACCCATCCCTGAGACCGTGTAGGGTAGGGTGCCTATTCGCGAAAAAATTCGCCTGCCTTGAAAGTCTCTGGATCCCTGATCGAAATATCTGCCGGCGAGCCCCGCATACCGGAGCAAATCTTTTTTACTTCCGCTAATACATCACTGGCGGAGTACACTTTCTCTGAACTTGAAGTTTCATCCCTCGTCATCCCTTTATTCCCTAGATCGACCCCTCGAAGCACACAGGTTTGTGCAAAACTGTAAGTGATATACGAAAGGGTCTTCATACGCTTCACCTTGGGCTGAGGAAGAAAGAGACCAAGGGAAGGACCCATAAGCCCCGATAGAAAAGGCTTTATCAAGCTCAGAGAAAGTGACTACCAGGAGCCCCATAGGGGGCAACAAGGGAATGCCCAGAGAGCAAATCGCTTGCGGAGTCACCTTCTCCTCGCCCAAAGAGCGAGACAGCAAGATAAATTGCTATACATACTTGACAACATTACATATTCAACAAATAAAGGCGACTCCGCCTACATAGTCCAAATCAGAGTGCAAGTTCAAGTCAGAGATTTCCAAACCAATCTCCTTCCGTGAATATGCACAGAGAAAACGTCACGCTTTACCATTTGGGCAGTTTCGTTGGAAATGCCCGGGGCGGCCAATGTAAAGCAATTTCCTTGCTCCGTATTACTTACATTTCGACGACCCCGTGGAGGTGGTGTGTAAGGCGATGGAGGCGCCCTACCGCTCTGCCAAGGCTGCGGGGCCTGGAAACCCCTTGGGCCTTTCGGGAGCTTCGTTCCTTTCCTGAGGGCCTTGGAGATCACTTTGGCTACGTCGGCCTCCTCTTTCTCCGCCACCAACTTTACGAGTATTTCTTGCAATTCTGGTCGCCCTACCACAGAACGACACTGATGAAACAAGATGCTGAACTTTGGGGATCTCAAATCTTTTTTTTTTTGCCATTTTATCTGGCCCAGGGCTACCCTCATCGGTAGATCTGTCCCCCCTGAAAACCACTCAACTGGCCCAGGGCTACCTTCATCGGTAGGTTTAACCCGTCTGAAAACTACTGAACAAGCCCAGGGCTACCCTCATCGGTAGATCTGTCCCCCCTGAAAACTACTCAACTGGCCCAGGGCTACCCTCATCAGTACATTTGAAACCTCTGAAAACCAATCAACTGGCTCCAAGCTACCCTCAATGGTAGATTTCACCCCCCTGAAAACCAACTCAACTGGTTCAGGACTACTCTCACCGGTAAATTTCACCCCCCTGAAAACCAACCCCACTGGTTCAGGACTACCCTCATCGGCAGATTTCACCCCCCTGAAAACCAACTCAACTGGTTCAGGACTACTCTCATTGGTAGATTTCACCCCCCCTGAAAGCCAACCCAACTGGATCAGGACTACCTTCATCGGTAGTTTTCACCCCCCTGAAAACTAACCTGCGATCAGGCGCTCTTTTTTCGGAGCGGGAGAGCATGAACGCATGAAAGTCGGCGGAAGGGCGCGGGGAGGGAAAAAAGAGAGCCTGATATAATTATTTAACGAACCTTCTGCAAAAAAGTCAGAATCTGACTTTTTTCTGATTGGTTGTAAAACAAAAGAATCAGTGAGCTGCATTCTGATTGGTTACCTGGGTTAGAATTGTGGCTTCCGGTCTGAAGCATGCATGACCAAAACACCAGTTTATCATTGCGGCTGTCACACGTTGAATGTTGAAAGTGAATACTGTATATCATCGACTTTGAATTTGTCCCTTCAAGATTTTATTCGTAAGTCCTTGTAGGACAAGCAGAAAGAATGTATTAGACGAATTATTTGTTTGCGTGAGACGCTCTCGCTCTGACCAGCCTGGTAGAACTTTAATAATGCAAAGAGCGTTTTCTTTTGCCCAAAATATTTTTGCTTCTGATGCTTCTTACGAACTTGGAGTCTATCTGCTTGGCGAATTATTGTGGAGCCGTTTTGTTGCAATGTCAGTTGCTTACCCTTGCGAGCTTAAACGGTCTTCAGTTCGACGAAGAAATCTTCTGACAATTTCGTGAGCTTGCTGCTGTAGAATGAATGTTAATGTTTATTATACCGACGATCTTGATCAAATCTGATAAAATAATTCTTTCAGCTGTTCCACAGCTATTTCTACAGTGCACCTACGGTTAAACTGGTTTTGGAGAAGTAGCTGTGCTTGTCCAATGATTTCGTTAGCGACATCTCAACTTGCCACTTTTCTGATCGGAAAACCAAACATTTTCACCAGCACTGAGAAATTAAACGAAGGCGGCAAGTCGCAAAGCCTGCCAAGCGCGCCAACTATAAACAACAAGCAACGTGATATCCGGTTAAATCTGATTGGCTACATTTTGACAGTTGACAGATTTCTTAATTTGTGGGCGGCAGGTGGGTCGTCAAATAAATGTATCAGGCGTTCTTTTTTTCCCTCCCCTCTTTTCTTCCCTCCCCGCTCTCCGCTGACTTTCCCTCCGAAAAAAAGAGCGCCTGATCGCAGGTTACCTGAAAACCAACTCAACTGGTTCAGGACTACCCTCATCGGTAGATTTCACCCCCCTGAAAACCAACTCGATTGGTTCAGGACTACCCTCATCGGTAGATCTCACCCCCCTGAAAACCACTCAACTGGTTCAGGACTACCCTCACCGGTAGATTTGACCCCCCTGGAAACCACACAACTGGTCCAAGGCTACCTTCCTTGGTAGATTTGACCTCCTTGAAAACCATATAAAATGAAAGGCTGATCGCATAGCAAGGAATAATTATATTTGAAAAACCACTAAAATAGCTCGTTTTTTTTTTAAATAGCTCCATTTTACCACTACAACTGAAAAAACTATTCCCTTTACCAACAATAGAAACGAACCTAAATGCTAAACTAAACAAACACCAGTAGGGAAAGAAACAAATTACAAAACCACGCAACGCCTGCCTGAATTAAAAAAATTTAGCACGTGGCAAGTACACAAAATTCCAACGCAAAAACTTTCCGCTAGCCTGAATAAGACCAGGTAGAAACCAAAACAAAAAAAGAAAAATACGAACCCCCTAATCCCACATTCTCCTTCTGGATACTTTCCTGAGCTTGAGCCAACACAACATTTTGATATGCCGAACTAGTGCCCGAAGTGGTGCTTGAACTGGTGTTCGTACTGGTCGAAGGATTCGTGGCAGACGAAAGACCACCCTGGATCCAGAGGTCCGTTCTCTGAATATCATGAATGAAATTAACCGTATAAACGGTTAGAAGAAGCTCGCGAGACGGACCTCTGGTCACTCGAATATACAACCTCATTTCCATGCGAGGATCTAGTTCAGAATCTGAACTAGGTCGCTGATTGGTTACTCCTACTTGTTTCCAGACTCTACCGGGAGTTAACGATGCAACAGCAACTTCGATTGGCTGGACCAAAACAATTCGCAATGGGCGCGTGAAAAACCGGTTTCATGAAGCCACACAAACAACAATGGCGGACGTAGATAGAGATCGTGGCTTTTTGCGATCTTTAAGAAACGCTGTGGATTACTCTTTAGTATCCAAATTTTCAAAATATCAGAGAACTAAAGCCAGTTTAGAAAGAAGCGCTGTTGAAATTTATTCAGCGCAAGGATGTCTTGAAAAGAGGTGTTGAGGAAAATTTTTATCTCTATTTAATTTTTATCTCTAGCACGGAGGCGTGCTTTGGAGTTGCAGGTGTTCTCGCTGAACGATTTCGCTGACCACTGGTAGGTGACAGGAAGAGAAATAGGTGTACTGGATTAATTGCGTGCGGATATCAAGGATTCTTTGTTTGTTAAATCTCTCGCCTTTGAAAACGGTTGTATCCAGAAAGTTTACTTCTTTGTCTGAGATTAATGTTTGTTTGCAAGGACAATAAAATCTTCTATCTCCTTTTTCTCGACACTCTACAGTGAAAAAATGTCATCGATGTATCTTTTCCACTGGAGTGGATTTGATTTAATATTTCTGTCTCGACCGCGTTTTAAACATGTCAGCTGTTAGATTTAATGTAAACAAACAGACACGCGTTGGTCTCCTGGTCCCCAAGGTTTAAAACCGGTTTGGTGAGATATCCTTTCCACAAATCGCATGGAAATGAGGTTGTGTACTCGAGTGCCCAGAGGTTTCTATTTTTTCTCGGCGCGTTGCGCCTCGTTGGTGCGGCTTCGCCGCTCAAACTCGCCGTTTTCACTAAAAAATAAAAACCTGGCACTCAGGGTAACGAAAGACCGGCCCAAATTGCTGTTGTCCCAGAAGCTACTGCCGCCACAACCTCCACAGACTCATTTGGAGTTGACTGCGATGAAGAAAACTGCAAAGACGACTCCGAAGACATATTAGTAAGGACTGACTCAGCTGAACTTGAACCGGGAGCGGTAGGGCGCGTAGCTGCCATTTGACTTCTGCACCGGTTGCCGACTTTGGCCAACTAACCTCGTATGCATGTAAATGAGCTCTTGTATAATGCTTAATGACGTCACATGATGGTAATGAACTATGAATATGTTAGTATTACATGTCTAAATAAAATTATACAACAGTAGGGTTATAGGATGGTCTACCGGAAATGATGCGTCTCAAAAAATATTCACCGAGTCTCGAATTCTCGGCGTTTGAAATTGGAGTCTCGGAATCTCGGGCTCGCTATAATTTTCCATGTCTTGAAGTCTCGAATTTTGATAATTTGGATCTTGGCATCTCGTAAATTTTTCTTGTAAATCTCAGCTTCCGTTGGAGATTTCAGTCACGTTTTAAGCTGTTTTAGGGCCTCTTCATATGAGCCCGGTTGACCGGGCTGGCCCGTGTACCGGGACGGATTTTGCCTTGGGTTCGTATGAGATAATTCAGCCCGGTTTCCGAGATGAGAAAAGGCCAAAGTATGTCTCTTTGCTTTAGCTTTCTCTTCTTCTGAAAGTGTGTCATAATCGTCCGGTAAATGGCAAGCAACCACAGGACCTAATGGACCGAACATGAACTCTTCCTCGATATGAAGCTTCGCCATCTCCACTCCCAATTCCTGGTATTGAATTTGCTTGTCCGCGTCGAAATCAAGACTTCTGTACGCCATTTTAGACTTGTAGTTAAGTAAACAGTCAATCAATTGGCTGACCATCTCTGTTTGCCAACGGAACTTCCTAGGATTCGAGAGAGAAGAACATTCCTCACCATGTTTACCAACTGCTCTGTTACGTCATCGACCATGTAACGCATGCACTGTTGCGAAGAATTCGTCCCAGTTACAGGGATGAAGTGTTCATATGGCAAAATTTTCCAGCCCGCTTACCAAGACCCCGGTTGGAAAAACCGAGATCTTGGTAACCGAGCCAGCCCACCCTCACATTATGAACACATCAAAAATTTTACAAAGGATGTAAAGGTAGGGCGAGATCTCGGAAACCGGGCCAGCCCGGTCAACCGGGCTCAAATGAAGAGGCCCTTAGTACTATTGGCCCGACATTTTCCAGCAATTGGAGTCTCGGGCTTGGATTTTTCAGAGGTAAAGTCTCGGGCTCGAATTTGATAGAAGCGCTAAAGTCTAGGTCTTGAATTTTTAAACAAGGGTCTCGCAAAGTCTCGAATTTACCATTCTATACCCCTAACAGTTGCTAACAAATGTGGCCTGTTTCTTTCTGATAGGAACGACCAAATTTCAGGGAAATACTGACAGAGCTGAAATCAATGGATGGAGATGGTAGGTTCATCTTTTGTTATTGTTTGACTATGACGTCATTATACCCTACAAGGGCAACAGAACAAGGAAAGTATGCAAGCATATTGTAGAGTTCCAAAAGAAGCCGCCCCCGAAAGTAACGTTAATAGGCCATTTGCACGATGACGTCATTTGACTACTACTACCAGAATCCTTCAGGTTTTTGTTTTGTAGTGCAAATTAGGGCTATTGTTATTTAAACAGCACTGGGATAACAAAATTTAAATAATAAAGGAAAAACGAAATGAATTCTGGTAGTAGTCAAATGACGTCATCGTGCAAATGGCCTATTTTCGGACCTTTCTATTCTTGAAAGCAATGGCTCACCCTAAAGTAACGGCCCACCCAAAAGAAACGACCCACCTGAACGTAACGGCCACCTGAAAGTAATGGTACAATTGTAAATGTCTAATATGTCTCGTGCAGATGGTATAGCTTAATAGTGTTTTACTGTGCAAAAATGCCGAAGAATCAATGAGAAAGAGAGAATTAAAGTGTCATTATGCTTATTCTGTGGTTGTACAACATCAACTCTTTTTTTTTTAACAAGACGCTGTGGGAGCGTATACTTGGACGTCGTTGTATTAGATGTATTGGAATGAAAATATCTTGGAAAATCTTCATGCACGTCAGTTTAGGGTTTGATGATAGGGAGTGCACTGAGTATTGGGATAGTCTTGTATGTTGTTGACTGTTGGTGCACATTTGTAAAGTGGAAGACTTGAAGACTTACGTGAAGTGCGGGTGCAAGGATTATATTTAACGCTTGTAGAATTTGGAAAAGTATAATTGTGGCCAGCGAAACTACAAGGAAAACAGAGAATTCATTGGCAGCGCATATTCTGTATTCAGGTTTCAAATTACCCTTTTGACATATGCAAATTCGGTGAACTTTCTTCTGAAAACTACAACAAACTTAAAAGGGCTAAATTTGTTTTCTGTGTTTTCTGCTACGTACCTTTCCCCGCTGTATGATATCGATTATTATATTTAGTTTCATTCAAGATTTATCTTCACAATTGGTAAACATGAAGTTCAGAAAGAATTTTAAACATGAATTTTGCGTGACGCTGGTACTTTGGGGCCCTTGTTTACATAAAGTGACCTATTTTGGTTCGCTTTCTGTCTGAAAACTCACTCGACTCGAAATTTTTCCATAGCCCTTCACAGCCTGCTGTTCGAAATTTTGGTTCTGTTTCGGCCGTTCACAATATTAATTGTTCGGGCGTTCAAATGAAATTCGATCTGTTGGCAGATCTCGTTGCCTAGCACGTGATCAAAATCTGCCGTGAAGAAATTTTTTTTCCTTGTTGCACCTTTCTCGATGTAGTGCGAAAATTATTTTTTTGTTATATCTAGAAGAACTAGTCGTTTGAAACTGTATTTTTGTAATGGACGATTTTATATAAGTGACGATTTGTCTGCCCGTTTTAGCGCAAGGATAGGAAATTGTCATAAATCGGACCGTTCCATTCTAAAGAGTCTAAAGATGTACATGTACCTTTGAGAATTCATAACTCGAATAATATTCCATCGATTCAATTGAATTGAAGACTGAATAACGGCTAAAGAGTAAGCGATCAAGATATCAGAATTTATCTGTCACTAGAATTTAATTTTCGCCGGCGAGCATATCAAGAAAGCGTTAAAGCTAGCCGAGATGCCAGCTGACCAGTATTCTTCTCCTCGTTACGCTTGACTGAGTTTGACGCACGCGCATTAGAGCCCAATTGCAAATTCGTGCACTATCAAACTGCATTTTATAACTTGGGCTCTCCGCCCAAGTAATTACTCACATATTTTAGGTGCCTGAAAGTAATGCCTACATTGTACCCCTTAGGTCTGCTAATTCTGAAAGTAACAGGGGCCAGTTACATTCTAAATTCTGATTGTAATATTTTTGTTTTGACAGCATCCTTACAACAGGAGACTGACTCTTTCATAGAGCAGAAGAAGGAGTGGAGGTAAGACTGAAAAGGCTGTCTCTTGTTACTCATGCGCATAGCGGCATGGGTTATAAAATGGGCTCTGTTTTTCTTTTTTTTTAATTATTATTATTTTTTTTGGTGTCACGATTTTGCATGCAAATTTATGCACGCATATTTTAAATTGGCACTTCCGGTTCATAAACTTCCTGTTTAGTGACTTCCGGCTTCTTCCACTTCCGGTAAAACAGCGTTACTGAAGCTTCACGACAGCATCTCCTACAACCCTACTTACATTACTAATGTTCACGTTAGGTATATATAAGACGTAGAACAATCACTGGCTTCATTGTGGTACAGCCTTCATTTACAAAACATTCAATAGTAAAGAACGCAGTTTGTAGGAACGATGACTGAATGAAAGGAGTAACTCTTCTTCATATCGGAGATCTTATCATGTTTAAAATATATCATAAAATTTTCGTACGCATGCGCATGACTAAGGCTGCTTGCAGCCTCTTGTTTTTTAATAAGCTACTAACTAGCAGTAATCAGAGATTATAAGTGCGTTCGAAGGGATTTTTTTTTGTTAGAGGAGAAAGTTGGGGAGAGACTAAATGGCGTGCGTGGGTGGGTCGTGGGTATTACGTCGTGGGTCGTGCGTCGTGCGTCGTGCGTCGTGCGTCGTGCGTCGTGCGTCGTGCGTCCCGTTTTATTTTTTACAAAAAGAGTTGATAAAAAAGAATTCCAGATGATAAGCACTTAATTTTAATTTTTTTGCGGAGTTCCGTATTATGTTCATCGAACTCGCAGTTTGAAGATATTTAACAGTTATTCATCGAGGACGAGCCGAATATGAGCTGATATATATAACCAACGAGGCGCCGCGCCGAGTTGGTTATTCCTCGCGAAGCGAGGGCCGAAGGCCCGAGCGTAGCGAGGTTAATAAATTTGGCGGCCGAAGGCCGCTCGGGTGCTCGGGTCTCGGGAGCTGAGCCGTGCGCAATCGAGCGAAAAGTTTATATATATATATATATATATATATACTGAAGATGTCGTGCAGTTGCCTAGCAACAAAAATCGTGACCGCTGACAATGGCGCGCTCTCATGTTTATTCATGGCGGCGGCCGGGGCTTGGAAGCCTATCCCATAATGTCTCATCACGTGACCTCGCATTTGCCAGTGATCGCCGAGGCAAGCAGTGGCTTTCAAGACACCCTTTTCAAGGCCTCTTGTCTGTCGGTCTTCTTTTGTCAGGATTTGCAATGTTCAGAAAACTTCTCTTGCAACGAACAGATACATGCTTTCGAAAATTTGTTTGAAGGATGACACGACAAACGAAATTTGCGCGCGCTTGAACGCGTAAGCATCCAACTGCTTGTCCACGCATATGACGACACTCTTGCACTGTGTTAACCAAATAAGTGCTCTAAAAAACTGAAAACCTTTGGGAAAAAAGTTCTTCTCTTAATAGCTATTTGTTTTATCCACGGTTTTAGCTAGACACAGTAGTTCTGATGTCAACGACAGGAAAAACTGTAACTGTCGCGTACAGCTCATGTACGCGCGATATTAGCGCGCGCATATATTTAATTTTGCTACGTGTTTTGTACTGATTTGAGCTTTCAGCACTTTACGCATTTGCCAAGATTTTTTCCGCTATAACCTTTGTTCAAGACGGCTTTTGGAAATACAATGTAACCCTTTTTATACTCATTTACTTGAACTTGCTTCGGTCTAAATTCGTTTTATTCCTCAAAGAATTTTCATATTCAACTCTGCAAACGTGCGCGAATTTCCTAAATCAGCTCGCCGTCAATTCAAAGCATTGACTGAAAGTACCCACACTTTTGATGGTTTTATTCAGCTTGAAAAACCTGGAGGGATCTGGAGGGATCTGATGTTTTAAGTCGTTATGATATTAAGGAATACGTTATTAATGTTAAAATGCTAGTGATGCTTCGATTAAGAAGGAGGTACAACTGCACTTTCCTGGTATCTTCGGGGATGTTCGCCATTTTCCTGCGAGCGGAAAATGATATTTTCTAAGGATGAGAAACGAGGATTAAACTTAGAAATATAAATGAAATTCTTGCATTTTAGTTCTTTTCTGTTACCAACGAACTATTTCTCTGATTCCCAAGTCTCCCATAATTAAAACCATAAAATGCGACTACCGGCAAAATCACCGAAATATGAGATTTTACAAAAAGTTTGTTTATTCGCTTCAAATGTCGCCGGTAACACGTTGCGTTGCATCATGGGATAGGCTTCCAACCCGCCCTGCTCTCGGTGAAACACGACCAATTTCTGATGCAAATGAGAAAGAACAGCAAATACAACAACGCTGGATTGAACAGGTGGCTTGAAATCCTTTCTCGAGAAGATTAACCACCGAAACTCCGCTGGAGCGAGAACGGCGACTTGAAATTCAACGCGATTGAGCAACGAAGAAACAACGACAGCATCGATTACAAAGACTTCGAACAGCCTGACCAAATGCCTCCATTAGAATTCTGAATTCTGTTTATAGACGCAACGAGAGCAAACACTGATTACAGGAAAGGCTCAAAGAAGAAGAACGATTAAGCTAGAAATCTAGCTCAAATCACCGCACTTTAATCCGCTCTTTAATGCTCTTCAATTGAAACAACCTACATTTAAAGGCAAGCAATCTTAAGCTTATATACAACCCTCCATAAATTATTCTTTAATCTACCTTTTTCAAAAAAAAAAAAAGATTTCAAGTAGCTGAACAACTGACACGCAGATCATAAGAGGATATTTTTCAATATAAAAAATTAGTACTCAAACACCGGAAACTATTGTCTTAGTAGCTCTTAGTACATGCTGTAAATTGATCATTATTGATTTTCTCGCATACATTGCTTATGATATTTGCAAAGAATATTTTGCTTCATCTTGAATATTCATGTTTAACTTTTGTAATCAATTTCGTAATTCTCATGACCTGTATCCTATTAACTCCTGCAATCTCAACCATTCAAGCGAATAGTGAATTGAATTAGCAATTATTTGATACACAGTACATAGAACAACAGCTACAGAAGTACGTAAAGGGAACAGGTTAATTTTGGGAGATAGCACTCACAAACTTCAAAAAGGCCCACATCGCTAAAATTTTGCAGTGCATCCTCCCCCCGAGCTTCGCGAGGTTCTGCGAGACACGTATTTCTAGTATATATCAGCTCATATTCGGCGAGGCCGAGATGAATAACTGTTTTGGTAAATTTTCAAACACTCAAATAACCGGAAATTGGTAAAAAATATTTCCACTCCAAAAAAATACATGACTGTCACGTCAGTGAACAAGTGTCACATGACCGCTTCGCAAATCGAAAGTAAATGCTAACAAGCGGCGAGATCGAGAAGAATGTTTCTTTCAAAAGTAGTTTCCTTCAAAAATAGGTTTTAATCGGACTAGCCGAAATGGTTATGGATTTGAACATTAGAATTGTGGAAATTTAATATTGCGGACGAGGAAAGATTTGCTCGCCACGTGCACGTGCTCCCCGAATGTCGCCATTTTTTTTACGCGACGAGGGAAACAATTTTTTTTCGCGTATTTCGTCATCATTTTTCCATATTTGGGCAAATTAACCAATAACGACTCAGATCGGTAGTGGTTGGACCAATCAGAAATCTAGAAAATCATTATCGTGAGGTAAAAATTTACTAAAACAAGATATAACGGCCTCCGGCTTAATCGAGTGAAAAACAATTTATCCATAATCGACTTTTGCCAGACATCCAAAAAACGAGCCTTCTTAGGACTTAAAATATCAACGTTGCATCAATGTCGTCAATATTGTTATTCTATTTTTATAACGTCTTCTGAAAAGGAAATAAAACGGAACAATAAAGTAGGCTTTTTACGTCAACAAAGCCTAACTGGTACGACCTTGGAATTTTTTTTCCGAACGTATTGTCTCTATCCAATTGGTAGCGTGGGAATGCTCAAGTATGATTGGTTAAAAATGTAGATGAAATCTACACATTCACGAAAAGCCTTGCAATAGCAGTTCATCATGGCGATTGCGAGTAAGACTGTTAAAACCAATTTCTATGACAATCATTCTTGAACGTTGTTCTGCAAGGAAAAACTGGCATGTACTAAAACCCGAAACAACGAAACGAAACCACCGAAACGAGCGAAGACCGAAGGCATGTCGCAATGAGCGCTTACCATTTGAATGGAATTTCTGGACTTTCCTTACTGAAGGAAACGGAACAGGAATGACCTGTGCCATTTTTATTTTACGGAATGCCGAGAGGCACTGGGGGTGAAAAACAAAATGACGGCGGGAAAAATTAAGCTATGACCAATAAAACTTGTTGTTGTACTGCCTCAAAAATCTGACTCGTGACACTACTTAATATCCAATAAAACAGATAGACCGACTGCAGGCAAATCACCAAGGCGAGTCAAAAGTGTTAGCAAACATTAATGAAATAGTTGCAAAACTTTGCATTTTTAATCACAGTATATTCTTAAACCCTGCAAAAACGTTACGACATAAGTTTCCTTCTACTGTACCTCCATATCCACAAATAAATTCCCTCCTCATAACCTCTTCCGTTTCCTTACAACAGTAACGGGGTAATAACATCCTAAACAAAACTCTCGATGCCCGATAAAACGTATATCGCCAAAGTCGTTTTGCAAGCTCTTGTTGTCGGTTTGGAGACTGATAATCGATCTGCTCCAGAAAATGGCTACAATTGGTAAGCGTAATAAGATAGTCTTAGTATGATTTGACAGAGTCCAAACCCGATCACATGGTCGAAGTAATCGTTCGGTCTTTCACATCAACTAAAATGGTGTGAACCATAATAACAAGGATTCTGTTAACAACATAAATGAACAACTTCGGATGAATGCAAAAGGATCATTTAGAGCCGTTTTCACTGCCAAATATATTGACTTTCTTCAACAACAGAAATTACGAATTGCCTTTACCTGAGGGCCTTTGAAAGCAGCATAAAAAATAACCCACGACGCACGACCCACGACCCACGACCCACGACGCACGACCCACGACGCACGACCCACGACCCACGACCCACGACCCACGACCCACGACCTACGACGCACGACCCACCCACCCACGCCATTTAGACAATCTCAGAAAGTTGGGTGCTACACAGAAACTACCCCCTTCCCCTTATCAAGGGAGAGGTTGTACATTTTAGACTACAAGTTATCCCTGTTTTGGCCAGGAAAGGAGAAATGATTGGAGAGGGCGTACAAGGGCATGTTGCATGACTTTCTGCATGTCCGATCTATTTTCGTCTGGGAGCTAAGAGAGAGAAATTACTTCATTTAGAAACTCGATAATATTCATCGTTTTCTCTCAAAATGGCAATTGAATTCGTTATTTTAGCGCGCGCTAATACAGTCAGGCTTCCGCTATGTAGCGCGGCAACCCTAAAAGTAACCAAATGCAACCGTTTCACACACGAGCAGCGAGCAGACGCAAGCGAAAGCGAAAGATGAAGGCGTCACCACGTGAGTATGCGCATCAGAGCGAGGCTAATTGCTAATTGCGAGGTTAATTGCGAGGCTAATTGCCCATCAAAGCACAATTATTGCGCATCATCAATTGCGCATCTAAGCCTCACAGCACTCGTGGACTGTGGTACTGCAGCACTCATACCCAGGGCCCCTACGTTCTTTCAAGAGGCGAGGCTATTTGAAAGTCCACCGCAAAAATCTCGATTTCGCCTGCCTAACAGATTTATGAAGGCGTTCTGCGAACGCAATTAAAATAAGCCACACTGATGTATAAAGTATTAGTGCTCTGAGGGTTTGTTTACAATCATGAATGGGTTGGATTTTCAATCTGGATAATTCTAGTGGTGTTGGTCTGTTAACTCATTATTGTTCTCAGAATCCTACTGTGTGACCATTTTTAAGGCTGGTTTTCATAGAGTCAGAGCAGGAGTTGTAATCAGAAGCATACTGTTTATCTAGAAATGTAAAAAGAAATGTAAATAATAATTGTTGAATATTGCGCTTTGTTCTCGCGATAATTTGCCAAAATCTCCGCAAAGTATTGCACGGATTTCCATCACGTTAAAATGATAAATCGCCAATATCTCCACGAAATTTCGAAGAGGTTTCATTCTAGGGAAAGTTCGCCGCAGCGGTATTTCGTTTAGAGTCAAACGAAATATTGTTCTAGCGAAGTCAAAAATAAATTTACACAAGGGATGAGACAAGGTCGCGATAGCCGCTGTGTCTAGATGTCCAGCAGCCGGATAGGATTTTTAAAATACTCCGTGACCGGCAGTCTGAAATAGTTTTTTCAATTTCGAGTCAATCTACTCAATGTATTCAATTTATACTATGCTATCCTTGTTTAGACCGCTGAGACGTTTATGATTACAGCCGTCAACTTGTCAGATTTGCAGAGTGCCGAGCAGTCAGAAAAATTCGCACTATGCAAATCTCAGCATCATAAACATTTTCTAAGGGCGGTCAGAAAAATTCGCACTAAAATTAGCGGCTATAATCGTAAACGTCTCAGCGGTCTAAACAAGGATAGCATAGTATAAATCGAATACATTGAGTAGATTGACTTTTTTATTATTATTATTATTTTTTACTTTAATTACAAAGAACTACTTAAAAAGAAAATAATTACAATATTCTAAACAACCGCCATAACAGACATACTTCGATTGTCAAGATTTCACAGATTATATACATTACAGCCAAAAAACAGCCGCGCAATTGCTGAATGAGGCTTGTATTACAAAGAATTAATTAATGCTTAATTATGTTGATAAAAGAGAACTTGACACTTATTTACAGAACATACACACGAAAACATACACACGAACTTAATTAAAGGGGGGAAATGTCTTTTGGCCATTTTTCATAAAAGGTTTCTAATTTATTATTCTGAGTGGAAATATATTTTTCAACTTGGTATTTAATTCTTACTTTAAATTTGAAACCTTCGATGTTTGGAAGTACCTGTTTCTTTCTGCAATCCCATAAATACAATTTACCAATTAATATCAGATAATTTAACAAGGGACATTTTGACATCGTTATTCCAATTATAACCTCTCGTAAACCCAACCCATGAAATTCCTTTGTTATTGTTAAATAATACTGTTCAACATTTTTCCACAACATATTTCAGTGCCGACAGTAAAAGAGAAAGTGACATAATGTTTCCTGTTCAGTCTTGCAAAAAGTACATTTGTCATGCTGGAGATATCCAATTTTAAAAAGTTTTGCATTGGTGTTAAGTATTGAATTTAAAACTTTATATTGAAAGGATTTAACTTAAGGCTCCTGTGCTGTTATGCGGGGAAGGTTGTAAGCAATTTTTAAGTCTTCGTCGGATAAGCCAAAATCATGTTTTAAATTCTTTGCATTACTAGGTAATTGTGCTTTATTTGATATTATTAAAGAATAATAGTCTTTCGTTTTCTTTTCCACTATGTCAAAAATCTCATTTCCCTTTATAAAATAAGTATTATCTGTAAAGGTAGTGTACTCTATTATTTTCAAAGAAGAAGCAATTGTGCACCTAAGACCTGTCCATGTAAGAAAATTAGCTTTCTCAACTATGTTATTAATAATTTTATTACATTAAAGGATTCTATATTGTCGAGATTGAACAAGAGATCTTTAATGATACATATCCCCGAGTCATAATAAGATTTATAAAAAACTGGTTTTCCATCTATTCTTATATCTTTGTTATTCCAAATTATACAGAGCCGTTCTTTATTAGCTAAAAAGAGATTTCGAAATTCTAACCAACATTCTAAAAGTTCTCTGTAGAAAACCGAGTTAATTGAAAGATCGTCCATTGCATAATTACATTTAAAAAGCAAAAGATCACCAACATTATGTAGGAGATGTAACAAGTAGAATTTCCACGTACTTTCATTATCGCTGAAAATACGTTTTAGCCAAGCTAATCGTACAGCTTTGACCAAGCTTTCAATATCTGTCATTTTAATGCCACCATCTTCATAACTGTTTATTGAAGAGAGCCTTGTTACTTTATCCTTTCCATTCCATAAAAAGGAGAAAATCAAACTATTCACTTGTTTGATGATTTTACTTTGAGGTGAAAGAACCCAAGATATAAAAACTAGTTTTGGAATAAGTAATGATTTGATTATAGTTACTTTACCATAAATGGACAGCCCTCTAGATGACCATATATTTGTCAGCTGCTTTGTGCTGTCAACCTTCTCTTGAAAGTTTTTTTCGTAAAATAATGATAGGTCATACATAAAAAAGGTTCCTAAAGCTTTAATGGGTTCACTTGGCCATTTAATACCAAACGGTTTTTTGTCTTTTCTTTTAAGCGAACCAATCCACATTCCTTCTGTTTTAGAGCTATTTATCTCCAACCCACTGAAGTTCTTAAATACTTCTAGTTCTTCAAATAGCGGTCAGGCAGGCTGTCTAAGTAAATAATGTTTTTGTCAAACCAGGTACGCTAGAAGACAGTCTTGTTGTTAACTTTAAGATCACGGTTATTCCAAATTACAGTTTTCAAAGCATTATCTTCGAAGGTGTTTTCAGCTTCTCTTAGTTCATACCAATACTGTGAGATCTTTTCGTAAAAAGGCGGTAAATCTCTGATATTAACATCTGTGCTAGTGCACTTACACGACAGTAGAAAATCGAAACCTCCCTTTTGAGAGGTGGCCGCATCAGGAATAATTCTCCATGCTGCTTTTCTCGTTGATTTGAAACGTTTCACCAAGGCGCATTTTAGTGCTTTATTCATTAATGTAAAGTCAATCATGTTTAATCCACCGTCTTCTTTTTCACCGATAATTGTGGTTCTTTTAATCTTTGGTTTCTTGTTGTCCCAAATAAATTTAAATGTTATATTGTTTACTGCTTCACAAAAAGTATTTGGGACAGGTAGAACAGATGCATTGAAGATGAGTTTTGAAAGACCTAACGTTTTAACAATATTAATTTTACCAAGTAATGTTAATTTTCTTCTTTTCCAGCTGCTTAAAGTGTTTTCTAAGTCATTGAGCTTTTTGAGGAAGTTTAATTGCTCACTCACAAATATAGATAATAACCTTTTGAATGGTGTTATTTTCATAGACCTTAAAAAAGCATTCAACACCATGGACCATGAAATACTATTGGCAAAACTAAGGCTATATGGTGTCAGTGAAGCCAGCCTAAAATGGTTTGCCTCCTATCTAATAGCGGAGCTCTTGCCTGGCCGAAGGCCAGGCTGCGCAGCCCCATACTCATAGAACCAGAGAACCATAGAACCCATGGCCGTCATTTTTCATGGTCATGGCTAGCGGAATGTTTCGCGGGCGCGTTGTCACACCGCCGCCGATGCCGGCCGACGCCGCCGTCGCTTAGGGTTAACTCGCGGGCGCGTAGACCGTCGCAAAACATGCGCGTATGATGCCACACCGGGATCTTTGCAATTTTCACGTCACCTGGGAAAACACTGCTGTGTTTTAGCGGAGAAAACCGTTTAAATTAAAGTCGTTATTCTCCTGAATTTTTTCGCGGTTTGCTACTCAAGACAGGGATACTAATTATGGGATACTCAAATTATAAGCCACTATAGTGGAAATAGAAGAGCTTTCAGAGATAAAATCTTGCTTCGAGGATGGGAGCAATGCGGGAAGATGTTTGTCACTTCGGGTTTCAGAACTGAAGAAGCGGAGATTTAAACAATTTCCAAGCAGTGGATGGACTTAAAGGTAAAACAAAATACATTTTTCGATGGGAATTTATGTTGATATGAATCTGTGATTGACTTTTTTATGTTCTCGCTAGTTTTTGGGAGAATTGTTTATAACGCACTCAATTAAATTCAGTTGTTTTGATTTCTTTCATCGGAGACATCTCGGCCTCGAATCATGAGCTCTTAATGGTTCGCGTTTTGCTTTTAAACATAAACTTATGGAGATTTGAATAACATTTTTCGAAAGAAGATTGTGTTGAGTAGTTATTAAAACCAGTAGTGTAGACCACCCTGAAAGTACTAAATCCCCACATTTTTCCGAAAACCCCTGTCATTCAATTTTTAGTACCGAGTATTTTCAAACTCTGATTAAAACTGTGATATTGATTTCTATGATTTATATTGATTTTCATTTTAGAAAAATTTTTTTAAAACGGAAATAAACAACTCTTACACATGAAAACATTTTGTAAGAGTTGTTTCTACTTAACTAAGTTAAAAAAAATTCTAAGAATTAAATAACTTAAATAACTTAAATAAATTCATGAAATGTAATATTTGTTTGAAATGACTGAACTGTAAAAAATTATGACCTCACTCGCTCGCCTTCGGCTCGCTCGCTCGGGGGGTTTTCGGAAAAATGTGGGGATTTAGTACCATCAGGATCAGCTACACTACTGGTTTTAATAACTACTTGTTTCGTTGTTTCGTTGTTTCGTTGTTTAGATATAAGGTTTTTTAGTATTTGGTCAGTGAATTTTATTGACAGTGATTTACAAAGTCTTGAAATACAAACACTTGCAGTTTGTTTTGACTAAAGTTTGTTAGACAAAAAAAATTATAACAAAAAAAACGACTAACGCGTTTGCCGAAAAAATTAAACAAAAAAAAAAATGATAAAAAAAATAACGACTAACGCGTTAGCTGAAAAAAAATTATTTAAGTTAAACTAATAACTACTTACGTCTTATATTTTTTAATGTATTTCTTTTCAATCTTCGATGAAGTAGGTGTTAATTCAATCATTTCTTGATCCAAAAGTTTCATATCAGATATGAATTTCTGATAATCGAATTCACCACCTCTCATTGCTGTTCGTAAATTAGTCAACACTTTTTCATAAGTTGTAAATCCAAATTTAACCATATCTAATTTACCTTTGTAATTTTTCATTTCATGATATGTTTTTAATATTATTCCAGCTCCAGTTAAAACACTTAAAATAATAGGGTTTAAGGTTATTCCACCTGTGATTACACCAACTGAAGCTAGTAACACAGACGAAATATTCATAATATAATTTATTTTTTTATATTTACTTTGACTGTTTTTATATATCCATGTTTTTTTATGATAAAAAGAGTATAAATCTTTTATTTGTTGGATTTTCTCAGGATTTAAAGTTGAAGCAATATGATTGAATTCAAATATATCTTTTTGTTCTTTTTTATTTCTTAATGATTTTATTCTTGTGATTGACATTTTATTTATAATGTTTATAATAAACTTTTACTGAATGTAAAAGTAAATGAAATAGGTATATTTGGATAATCAGCTAGACCAGTAGGATTTTTTTTTTACTATTTCAACGCTAAATCTTGCATTTTTTCTATATAGTAGATTAATATTTGTAAAAGTTTGTTCAACATTATCATCAGAAATTAAAATTCTATCTGGTTGACCAATTATTTTTATTTTTATATTAAAACGAACAGAGTTTGTAATTACTCTGCTAAGAACGAAAGAGTTTAATGTTTCTAAAGTGCAATCAAATGGAAAAGCGATTGAATTTATTCCAGAATTGAATTTTACATAAAATCCATCAGTACTAGAATGATAACCTGTAATGACAAAATATTCTTTCAACGATTTCAAAAAAGCTAAACTAACAGGTTGATCATCTTTTGTTGGATTTTTAATACTAATATCATGATTATTCATAACAATATCCGTCTGCATCTCCATTTTCTTATTTTCAAAATTGAATGGTGAATCATAAACACTTGATTCAACGTCTGCTACGTAATTTTTAACACCATAAATAATTAAATATCCTTGTCCTTGATTAGGAGAAGATGAAATTCCATCGCATTTCATGTCAACATAAATATACTCAGGTGGGGAAATCTTCCATTTATGTAAATGAATAATTGATCTTGTATAATTAGAAAACTTTTTTGTAGATTGTTGATTAATATTTAAACTTGTACTTACAACATCAACACTCACATTTGTCATAGAAAGTGGAAAAAATTCAATACAAATAGTATATTCTCCTTCAGGAATTTTATATAAATTAAAACTAAGTCTTCCTGAGTATTTATTATCACTTGAACTTTTATTTATTTTAAAATCATATGCTTTTTTATTGAATAAATGAGGACTCCCCGAAAAATCATTTATTCCAAATACTGTAATTCCATATTCACTGCTACTTTCATTAACATTTTCCATTAAATATCTAAATTGATCTTTTTGGTAAAAAGTAGAAGAGATATGAGATTTATTAACATAATCTTTATAATCTTGTTCTAATTTAGTTATTTTTGTAGTATTTTCACTGGTTTTTGTTTTAACATATTGAACATTGCTTGCTGAATTTGGATCATTTTCATCTGTTAACAATCCCCTAATTTTTTGACTTTGCATTATAAGGTCTTTTCCAGAAGGATTGCTTAATTTTCTTGTGTTTAATTCACTTATCATATTGTTTAAGTTATTATCTTGTTGATCAACATATTCTTTATTCGGTACTTCATGGTCAAATGTAGGTAATTTTGATAGATTATATATTCGATTATTATTGATATCAATATCATTTTCCATTGGAGAGACTTCTTTACGTGATAAGAAAATATTCTTTGCATCATTATAAGAAATTACATTGTTATAATTTTGTGTTAAATAACCAAAACTTTGTTGCTTACTTTGTATAACATTATAAAGTTCTTTCAAATCTATATTTTTAGTAACTTCATGAGTATGAGCAGGTACATTAGGATGATATTTCTTCAAAGTTTCCATATTTACAGCTGATAAATCATCATTCTCATCTGTATCCATATTTGTAATTAATTTTCGATTCATTTCAATTCCTCCAGGACGAATGATTCTATTTCCACCTAAATCAAGATGACCAGTCATATGATTTGCTCCATTAACAAGAATAACTTCAGTAGGATTAGGTTTTGATTCTAATCCAGTTTCAAATTGATGTTTAGTTATAGCATCAGAAGAATTAATACCTTCTCCAAGATTTACTAATCGTTTTTGTTCAATATCATAATTATTGTTAGCATCCAATTTCATTCCTGTATTTGCATGTATTTCTTGACTGACTTGTCTAATATATTCGTTGATATCAATATTAGTGTATTGATTGATATTATTGAATATTCCCATTTTTATTTTATAATTATATTTTTTCATCAAAATTCTTAGTAACTGATTTTTGTTCTTTATCTAAAAACAAGAATTCATAAGGTCTAAGTTTATTAAAAAGATTTGGATCAATCAAATTTTCTTTTGCAATAAGATTCAAATGATTTTTACTCACAGGTGGATATAATATCATATGAGAACAATTTAATCTTAATTTTGAGGGTACATCATAATAACTCTGACTTAGATAAATAGGACTGATACCATGATGTCTTCCATCAGTATAATGATTTGCTATTTTTTTCTGAATTCCATCTGTAGCATTAACAAGATCGTCAAATACAACAATTTTTCTATTATCTTCTGGATATTCTGTTGTTTCCATTATATCTTCTGGAAATTCTAAAACAGAGTATCCAACTTTTTCACTAATTCTAGACATTATTTTTTTAAGATCTTGTAATTTTTCTTGATTATGATTAGGACCATAATAATAAATTTTATCATAGTAAACTAATGGGGATCTTATCATATGCATTAGAGTATTTGTTTTTCCACAACGGGTTTGACCAGCAATAAGCATTCTATAATCTTCATCTAAGAAATCACATAGTTTTTTAGACTTTATTTTTTGATTCGAATCGTAATTTGGGATTTTCATACTTTTTTTATTATAATGCTAGATAATTGAAATAAAATTAAATGTTATTTTTACAAATAATTATATAATCTTATAATAAAAAATGAATTTAGAAAATGTCAAAAAGTATGCAGATTCAGAATATAAAGGATATAAAATATCTAAAGCTGTTACTGCAGCTAAAAATGAAGTGAAAGACAAAGGTCAAATCCGTGATGTTGTTATGAGTGAATATTTTAAGACATTAAGAGAACCATTAAAAGAAACTATTGTTGAACAACAGAAGAAGACAGATGAAAAACAGGATAAAATAATTGAGCAGTTGAAAGAAAATCAACTTGCTTTGACTGGACAGATGATGCAAAATCAAAAAGCTATAAAAGAGGGTATACAAGATATTTATACATTAAATCAAGAATTACCACAAATACAACCAGAAGATGAAGAAAAACCTTCAACATCAGAAAAACCTTCAACATCAGAAAAACCAAAAACATCAGAAAAACCTTCAAAATCAAAAATAGAAAAATATTATTTAGATAAATCTTTAAATAATAAAGAATCAATTGATATATTAGCTGAATATGGTTATGAATTACCATCATTTTATAAAGATGCTGAAGATATTAGTGATCAAATTGAAGATGCCGATAAATCAATTAAAGAAATACAAAAAAAACTAAGTACTGCTGATATTTCAATAGATGAAAAAGGAATTAAAAAAGCTAAACCCAAAGCAAAAAATCCTAAACCAGAAACTTTAGAAAAAATAAAAAAGTTTAATACTTTAAATATTTTTAAGGAAAGATTGATAGGAATTGCAATAAGTCGCGGAATAAAAGGTCAAGGTTTGGGAAAACGAAGATATAAACAACCAAGAAGAAATGCTTATAAAATTCAAAATAATCAATATGGTGGATTAATGATTGATTGACCAAAATTAATGAAAGATTTAAAACTGAATGCTTATCGTGGTGGTAAATTAATCTATGAAGCAGATGCTGATAAATCTCTTATAAGCCTATTAACAAAGAGATACAATCCTAAAACAAAATATTCAATGAATGCAGTAAAAATCTTTAATGATTTAAATATGCTAAGTAATATGCCACCTCATAAATCATCAGGAAAATCTAAAATGGTTGGATCAAGTATTACTTATTATCAAGATCCAAAAGAATTAACAGATAGATTAAAGGTATTAATTGGTTCAATAGCTGCTGGAAATAACTCACCAGTTATAAAAAATGATATTTCACAAATTAATGATGAATTATTAAGAATAGAAGCTATTGATAAAAAATTACATGAAAAAATGTATAATAAATGGGTAAAGTCTTAGATTTTAATACTTCAATTAGTATTAAAATCAAAAAAATTATATAATTTTTTTTTTATGCTTTTATAAGCATTTTTCCAGATGAAGTGTATAATTCAATTTCTTTTTCATGTAAAACCAATGCGTTAATTGTATAATTCGTTGGATTAGCACCATTCAACTCATATCTAAAAGTTAGTGAAACAACGCCATCTTTTACATCTTCATCTTGATTTCTAAGATCAAAATATAAAATCCCAAAAAGATTTTTGAAATTTGTTCTATCAATTATTGGTCCACTTAGTAAATCATTATAAGCTGAAGAATATGACATTAATGTTCTATAAAGTCTTGTTTCTTCTTTTGATGTCATTTCTAATTGAGGATAGTATATACTATTATTTACTTCTAATTGTGCTCTACTAAAATAACGATTATTTGCACCAATACTGAATGTTTTAAAAGTGAAAATATTTCTTTCCTGATTTCCATAACTTGCTGTAGGAACCACCCAAATAAAAACATGTCTTGGTCTTCTAATTCCTGTAGTTATACGAAAGTAGCTCTGAGTTGATGTTGTTTGTAATATTTCACTATGTTCTCTCAAGTAAGTCCACTTTTTTGGTTTTAAATAATTTTCAAGATACAACTTCATTCCTTCTCCATTAAAAATAATTTTCGGGCACCATAATCGTAAATTAGTGATAATGACTTTTGAAGGTGGAGCAGCATTTTTTCTAAAAATAATATTATTATCTTCTTCTAGTTTTAATAAAATATTCATTTTGATATTAGGATGAAGATTATTTTTGAAAGCTGCAAAATAACTATATAAATTCAGAGGAATTGAAAAAACAGTTTCACTTGCAGCATCTGTTAATATTTTCCGTCTAACAAAACCTTCATTTCTTAATGGTTGATTATCTCGTCCTTCTGTAGTTCCTGTAGATGTATCTATATAGAAAAATTGATCTTGA